>OY292524.1:4165364-4716300 GCA_958496365.1 Subacronicta megacephala
TGTCTAATCTATTTTGGGTCTATTGATCGTCAAGCATGAATATAAATACTGTTGATCTAGAGGTCGCAAGTTCACCCGCTTGGGGTTTGATTCCTAGGTCATACCATCACGCCTGTATTCCCCGAAGGGTTAGGCAAAGGTATACTCATGTACACCCACACTTCGCCGGTATGTTTAGGTCACATATAATAGGGGGCGAGTCCGTTGCCATTAACCGGGCACAAATCCAGACTCCGAGCTGCTGCTGCGAATTTCATAGAAAAACCTAGTAGATAACACTTTGCTCGACCTGGAGATCGGTCTTCTAGCATACCAGTCGCGCTTAATACCACTAGACTAAAGAGGCAATAACCGTGACAGACGAGCAAACGTCCAACCGCTGCCCATAGACTCGCTGTGTTCTCTTAGCACTGTCTAAATATTGTGAAGAGAACACACCCAAGCTGCTGCCTCAGATCAAATAAAAAGTTAAGATGGAACTTTGCGAACATGAAGTGAGGCTGGCTAAAACTACACCTTACACGCACACATGTATACCGAAACTACGCCTTATCTTGTCAGTCGAGCAGAGTCGAGCTATCGCTACACGTCTATCAAAACTTAATTAACGTATCACACGCGTGTGTGTAAGGCGTAGTTTTAACTGGCCTCACTTCTTTGTTCGATAAGTTCCATCTTTACTTTTTATTTGGTCTGAGGCCGCTGCCTACCGTTAGGGAAAAGGTATAACCTCCTACATGTAATTTAATAACTAGTAGTAAACACACGTTAGATAAATGTATTATGCAGCTTCTTTTATTCATACGCAATCAAAATGTAACTCAGAAAATTCACGGTACATATAATATTTTACTCACGTACGAAGGGAGATAACTCCAGGTAGGTATATAAAAGATTTTGAGGCTCATTGTAGCAGTTGTCGCGACATCTGGCGAACGGCGGCGACTCGGAAAATGTAATATAACGTACGCTTCGTATAGAAACGTAATAGTCTTGTGAATAACATAATATTATTTTTTTGTTCCAATTATTTATTTATGTTTGCCAATGAATCAACAATGTTGCTGGTTGCATGAATGGTTAGATGCTTTTTCGAGAAACAGATTTGGTGAAGAACTTAAGGAAATTTAAAATTTTGAACCTACGTAGATTAATTTTTTTAGGTATAGAAATTTTATTTCTATTTATATTCGTTCCTTATTTCGCTTCTTTAAATAAACCATCATCAAGCTACCGGCAAGAGATTTGGTACAAATCATTCTACAAGAGAACCCTCTGGCCGCCGTTGGCTGAAACTGACAAAGTTTAAGTTTAGTGTAAATATGAATTATCCTAGTGTTGTAGTCTGTTATTGTAGACAACAGTGCATTAAGGTTTGAGAAATGATTCGCCTTTGTTTGTCGGTGAATGTTGAATTAATTTAAGTTAACTGAAGTTGTATATTTATTTACTGCTTCTTTAGTGTCGAAGTCCCAAGTGTAACTGTGTAAATTAAGGTGCCGGATTGATTTCCAGGTTCAACTATTCGTTTTTGTCTAAACCTTTTTTCACCACAAAGAGAAATAAGTGACTTTCTTTGTACTCTTCTAGTCTTCCGCTGTATCTCTCTTATTATGTTATTCTCGGAAATTCTCGTCTTCTTTTCGAAAAGCACGAAAACTGAAACTCATAGATAAGAAATTATGATTTTCGTAACTTCTAGTGATTGTGATTTTAAATTCTGGTGATATCGTCTCTTAAAAGCTGTATAAACATTGCTAGTTGTAACAAATTTATAACCCGAGTAACATGAGCGGATCACAAACTTCACCAAATTACTGCAGCATTTTGGCAACCCTACGGCATATAGTTCCGGCTAGTGATAAGTTATACCGGACATCGAGTCAACAAATACTTGCTAAGTGAACTCGCGCACAAAAGTGCATTGCAGCTCCCCGCGAACATCTGCTAAATGTGGCCCATTACATGTACGGTGCCTACAGTTAAAATCAAAAGTGACTGATGTATGAACGCTTTTGTGTAATTTTACTTCGATAATTAATAATAGTGTTTTATAAAAACCTCAGACCTAAAATCATTAACCTATTTACGGTTCCATTGCTTGCGATGCTTGCGATTAGGGTATACAGTCCACCACGCTAGTCCACGCGCCACGGCGAGCGTTGAGAAAAATATTTCAAGCATGCAGTTTCCTCACGATGATAGAATTTTTAAATTGGATAATAAAGAGGAAAATCCTAATGTGGGAAAAAGATTTGTTTAAAATAAAAAAAAAAATTATTGTGTTAAAATAAACATTTTCATTAAAATAAACATTTCGTGTCTGGTCTAGAGTCCAGACACGAAATGTTTATTTTTTAGTTTATACTTATCGATATTATAACAAATTTCAACGAAATTGGTTACAGATCTCAGTGGTTACATACAAAGTCTCAGATATCTTAGTTAAAATTGACAAGTTATTGAATTTTTTTCAACGAAAAAAATATATTACGTGTCACATCTAGATAATGTTTCTTAGTTTTTTGCAAGATATTTGATAGAAAATGTCAGTCATTGTGGTTTGATATCGAATAAGAGGGAGCCGTAATTCTCACTGGTCCCCTAGGGATACAGACTAGACGATGCTCTTTATATTTTTTTATTCGTTCGCAGATCAGCGAAGCATTTGACTTGGTATATCTTGTATAGGAATACCAGGTCCCCCCCGCTGATCCGATCCCGTGGGAAATTCCTAACATAAATTTTTAGCGGATAATATCTACCTATGATTTTATAAGTAATTTGCATGCGTTTTTTTTAACAAT
Source organism: Subacronicta megacephala (assembly GCA_958496365.1). Taxonomy (NCBI): domain Eukaryota; kingdom Metazoa; phylum Arthropoda; class Insecta; order Lepidoptera; family Noctuidae; genus Subacronicta; species Subacronicta megacephala. The sequence continues at coordinate 4,168,172 of OY292524.1, forward strand.
TACTGTTTTCGGGATCAGTGAATAAATCGTATAATGGCGTGATGGTAGGTATGTAACATGTAAATTAGTTACATACCTACCATCACGCCTGTATTCCCTGAAGAGTTAGGCAGAGATGTAGCTATTAATCCACACCCCCATAATATACATACCCCGTCGGTATGTTTAGGTTCCATGTATCTAATAAATAAATATCCAAACTACGAGCTGCTACTGAGAATTTCATAGAAAATCCAATAACACTGCTCGACCGGGGAATCGAACCCAGGATCTCTAGTGTAGGTAGCAGTTGCGCTTAGCACCACTACACTATTGAGGCAGTTATAAATACGAAATTAAGAAACAACATTAAACTGTACCTAGGTACTTACCTATTATTTTTGTTGTTATCTTTTACACTTTAAGGACTGCTTATTAATTTAATGTATTGTATATCTTTTTTCACAGTCCCTTAAAAATATTCCTACTGTCATTTCACAAATATCAATTTTTATGACAGCATTCTCGGCAACTCCAATTTGTCTCTAAACTTCTGCACTCGACGGTACATTTACTCGGAACGAATACCTTTTGTGATGCTAAAAGTTGGTTGCAAAGAAAACTTCACTAGTTTACCCGAGTCGAGGAGTTGGTATCGCGATCCTCGATGCTCGGAGAATCAGTTATTTGTAGAAAGCTTTGTAAACATTCGCAGATCCAGAAAATAGGAACGAAAATACGTGGATGAAATACAGCAACGTTCAAACGAAAAGATGTGTTTTTATGGCATTGTGATAACGCCGAGAAATACTTGAGAAAATTTCCTTCAGTGATTCGTAAAGGTAAAACAAAAAAAAACAAATCTGATACAAGATAAACATTAAAGATTTCTTCATGTCGGTTTCTTTTCGACCTTTCATCGACCTTGTGATCCAAACTGCTCAAATAAAATATACCTATACAGGTAAATGTATCTAGAAGTTACGTGACCTCTCCTTTAGCCAATTCAACAATAATAATTATCTAAAAATATGTTTTTAAATAGGTACCCATGAAAACATGTAAATCCTCTTTGAATATATAAATTATTAAAAAAATAAACTAGGTATTGCAACTCGATTCTAATTCTTAATTCAAACAGCTCGCGTGGCATCTTCTCATAAAGATATGCATTCACGTGTGACTTTGAGACCACTATTTTATTATATTACACGACAAAGAAAAGGTTGAATGTAAGTTATGAATAATTCATAAGTCTTTACGTGGCACAGATCTAATATGACGTAAACGAACCGAGAATTTTCGTGAATAGAAAATATTCTTGGCATGAAAATGTACTGAGGTTCTTGAAATAGATAAAACTTAATTGAATGAAAATACTGTTCTGAGGTAAATTGGTTGAGCTTTTAGAAATACAATATCTCAAGTAAGAGAAATAGGTGCCCAAATTCTAATTAAACCTTCTCGTACCTATTTTAATTTCAAGAACAGGCTTAACATTAATATACCTATTAGGAGAGCAAAATGATAAAATTGTTTCATAATTGTATTGATTGAAACTAATCTCATTCAGTCTAATTGTTTTATAAATAGCAAATAAATAGTTCTTCAGTTAGTAAATAAGTACCTACTATTAATAGTTGTCTTTATTTTAGGATATATTTATAGAAATTTACCATTGAGGTTATTGATTCGATTCACAGGTCATGCAGTATTATTGGATTTGTCTATGAAATTCTCAGCAGCAGCTCGGAGTTTGGATATGTTACCAGTGACCGGCAATAGGCTCGGCCACTATTATATGGGACCTAAACATACCGACGAACTGTTGCAGTATATTATTCACCCTTCGGGGAATACAGGCGTGGATATCAATGTCTGTACCTAAGTATGAGTATGACGACTTGACTAATGAGGCAGTTACATTATCTAAAATTATGTTTTTTCATTAGGTAATATTTCAAAGCTAATCCGTATCACAGAATAGCGAATCAGTATTGCACTAACTCTCCATGCTACAACCAGATAACCGCTTACAAACGGATTAAAGGCTTACCAGTGAAACTATGAGCTACGAGAACCACTTGGTCCGTGTCACTCATACACTCACTCACACACATACTCACATTAATTTAAAAACGTCAAAACGACCTTTATTTTATCTTTATAAAGGACGCGTCTTGTGTCTGTTGAATGTTTGTCGTGTTTTAGTTCATTCATTATTTAAATGCGTAAGTTATGATCATTTAAGCGTATTTTTTGTTCTTATTTTTACCCAACTACGAAAAATAAAGGGCATTACCGTTTATTTTTCGTAGTTGGGTTTAGTTTAACAATTAATATAATTATGAGTTTAGGTAGGTAAGTATGGATGTTCGGCTGTACTTCAAAACTAACTGATGCTACTGGCCTGTTGTCGTCGGATTGTTAAGTATGTATGAATGTATGTATTATGAATAAGAGGTTTAACTTTAACCGTAAAAAATATAGGTATATTTTTAAGAGGCTTATAAGACTGTTTTTTTTTTCTTGAATAAGACATTAACACTTTATTTTGGCTCTTAAATTTTATCTAGGTATATGTTACGTTTAAAGCTCGAAAACGCTCATTGAGCCATATATAGCCCACACCACGCGACAGCAACAGCCCTTACACGAATTTCGCGATGTGGCTGTTTTACAGTAACCACAACACGTTGTGAGCTGTTCTTTTGCTCAATGAGCGTTTTTGATCTTTGAGTGTAAATAAATCAATTTATTTATTATGTTAAGATGAGTATTATTTATTCGTAGGTTAAGATGGTATTATTTTTCTCGTATTGCTTAAAACAAGTACCAACTAGTATATTTTTTATTCAGCAACGCTAGTACCAAGTCTTGATGATCAAAACAATAAACTTTTGCCTGGTTTTTTAAAATATGTATCTAAATAATTATAAGTATCTACTTGAAAGTGAGATACCTACCCAGAAATAAATTTCCATACCTACTTACTCCGTTGTCTTTTCAAAGAAAATTAAACAGTAAAAAAAAACAGTTGATATAATTATCCAAGATCCATAACAATAAAGTTAACTGCGAAACATTAAACAAACTTTTGCGAAGAAGAGTTTTCATTACAATATTTTTGTAGGAACAGATTGGAGTCGAGAAAGACTTGAATTATGTTGTGGAAATAAAAAATAATCAATTTTTCCTCAGACTCAACCCTTGGGAGGAAAGTTTCATTGTTTTGTCTTTCAATACAATACTTGTGAGTCTATTGGGAGTATAGACTGTCTTGTTATCAATCGTTTGTCAGTTTGTGTTCTCAACTACCTACATAGGTACATAGGTACAGTAAAAAAAATTTAGAATACTGCAATTTATGCTGAAATTCTTGTGAATGAACCGGATAAGTACCTAGTTATGGTATTGTTTTTTAAAAGTGTAAAATTAGTAAACCGTTGTAGTCTAAGTATAACTATTGTTTATTAGTCCACGGTCTGACTAAGTCTGGCTCCCTGACTAATTTTAGACGTCGGCGCCAAACTCTAAAAAGGTTCAGATTTTTTATGCTAAAATTTACTTTACTTTTACAATAACTATATCGCCATTGCCATATAAAAATAAACGCCATCTTTTGTAGATGAAAAATATTACGAAGTCCTCACTCTCCTACTCACGCCATCTATCGCATAATAGTACAATCAGTTAACAGAATTTGTATGAACGAATGCTATTAAAATTTGAATAAAATATTATAGGGCTGCTTGTTCTATGTTCTTTTCGAAGTAAGAGTAGGTAACCTATGCAAGTTAAGCACAAGGAGCTGAAAGTGTTGCTATTCCTCACTAGATGTCGCCACTAAACCAGTTTATTTAAAGTACTGCTATTAAAATAATATCCTTGTGGCTTTAAATCACTGTCGACTAAATTAAGTTATTTATGACCTCGAAATTATAAAATCAATATTTAATGCAATTTGCACAACCGACCTACTCAGTAGATAAAGTTGAACGCATTAACTTAACATAAAATTGTAAAAAAATAAATTGAGATAAAAAACGTAACATAGGAACCATCGGCTTCCAATCCACTCACTGGGCAAGGTTGATTTCCAGTTTTTTTTACATTTTATGGTAAAAATGTTAATATTTTTTTAAATGCAGCAAAAACTATAGGAAGCATTGAACGGCATTTCTATGTGTTTAATAAGTAGTGTTTTTTAAAGAAATAATATAAATAGGAACGTTTACTCTGCCAATATCATTAAATACTTTAGCGTCTAAGTGGATTTAAATACTTAGCGAAATATTTTATTTTATGTAGTAAATTGAACAAACACGCACCTTAAAAGATAAATATCAATCTGTGCTTTTCTGGGCTTAACGACTTTGTTAATTTTTATAGTTATATAAGTTGTTTTGTTTCTTGATACCTACTTAAGTTATTTAAAAACTTAGAGAAATAATTTAAACCGTATTAGTACCTCATTAGTTACAACAAAACCACAGTTAGGTAAAATACTAGCTACTCTAACGTAAACTATCCTTGCAATATTTACTATCAAGCGGTACTACAAATAAACCTAGCAATTTAAATAAATATGCCACATCGAAGCCTCAATTATTATCTTCACCGCCATAGCTGCGCCCGCGCCGCCCCCAGCATCAACCAATGCGCAAGCGACGCATTCTCGACATAATGACATGCAAAATTACCCCTTTGAGCAAAAAGGCTGCTTGGCAAATTATAACCCACATAATAGCTATGTATCAACTGCGATGGTAAATGCAATTTGTTATGTACTCAAGTCGTTTACAGTTTTTATTTTCAGTTTATTGGAATATCTTTTGAACATAGGACAAACCTACAAATAATTTTACATTATGTTTTTAAGGCATAAGTAATGATTTTATCAATTAAAATGTGTTCTCCAAACTTTTTTAAATTGTTTTTTTTTCTCAAAAACGAAGATTATGGAGCAGTTAAAGCAAAATCCATGACGAGACAGAAAAGGATAGAACTATTTACGAGTGTTGCTTTCTCTCTCTTCCTGAGTTTTAATTATTGGAATGCGCACATTTTCATCCTCCCAATCAATTCCTATGCTGTGTGTCATGTTGCAGTCTAGCCAGATGTGGCTCAATATCTATATTTGACAGGAAGCGACTGTCTTCAGACCTCCACAACCCAATTTCTGGGAAGTACCGATCTTCGAAACGCACGTGCGTTTAATTTATTTTTAAATATGTTGGTAGCTATAATAATTGGCACTTAGTATAAATGAAATTTTTGGCATAGGTTCCGAATTCCGCGATTTTAATTATGAATGTAGACGATAGATTTACAGTTGACGATCCAAATGAATTTATTTTTAGGTGGGTTATATTACATCACATAATCGTGATAACTCACCTATTTTAAAAGAAATGCTGGTCGTGGCGAACGTCACAAATTCCATGGCCGTGACTGTAATGAATATAGGGAAGATAAGTGCCATTTTTAGTGAGGTTTCGGTTGGTAAGTCCAACATAACATAACCTACCGGTTATTGGGTTATGAAATTACAGCAGCAGCTCGAAGTTTGGATATGTATCCGGTGAAAGGCTACAGGTTCGCAAAATAATTATTATAAATTGATAATCCCTACGCAAATATAGATAGGTAAGACTTTGAAACAAAACTACCTACTAGGTACTTAGGTAACTATACTCAAATTACCTAATATAATGACTTTTATTTCTAGCTAAATATTGGCAAATTTTGTTCACGTTAATCCTTCACTTACACAAATGAAATTACTCAATAAAACTCTATTCAGATGTTACACGGATACCGGATGCGTATCTACACATGTTACAAATAAAAATTACCTGCAATTGAAATCTTTGCTTCTCATCCTAATAGTTTTACCTCTTTCTACTGGATTTGCCTTCTATTAAAGCTTCTAAATTACCTCTTTTTTTATAGGACGAAAATTCCTCACGGGTCGTCCGTCGCCAGGGGACGCTTTTAAACTGCATTTGCCTTCGTTTGCGCATAATGTTCACAAAGATGTAAATTTTCGACGTCACCTGTAGACGTAAAAATACGTGGAAGAGAAATTCAACATCACAGGCAGTGGTCTCGGTAGCTTAGTTGGTAAAGCGTCTGGTGTACTTAATCAGAGGGACGCAGATTCAAACCTTGCCTGAGACCGAATTTTTCTTTCACTAGAAAATTCATATCTTTGTGAACCTATTGATTTTTAAATTGATGATATATACCATACCTGATCTCACACTGGGAGGCAGTAGCCTTAAACACAAAAAGGATAACTCCTTTCATCATTAGTCCGCATAAACTAGTCCCCATCTTAGCCTGAGGCAAATTGCCTTGTAATTCGGTCCACAAATGACACGTATCGGTCGGAATGTCATTTTGAAAATTACTGCACGTTATTGAGGTAACTAATTGGATGGGGTCACGCAGTCGAAGGAATGTCGGTTGGTAATATTTATGTATGTCTCATTAGATGTAGCTTTGTGTGTTATTTGCTTGGTGTTTGCAATAAAATCAGTAGTATATTTATTTTATTATATTTATTTATTAGATTAATTACAACGGTTGTGTTACCAATTACAGTAACTAATATACTTATATAAACTATACAAAATGAACAAAAAAGTTTAACAACACTTTCATAAATTCCTCTCACAGTACTTCTGACATACCAATAAGATCTTCGACCATCTATCCGAAAACAAATCATCTGTTGGATTGGTTGGTATATACATATATACTCATACCATTAAGCTCGTAGTGCATGGTAGACTGAGCTTAACTTTAGGGTTGGTACGATAATGGAAGTGATCTTAGTTGTATGGAATCCAGTTAGGTTCCATCCTTGCTTTACATGCATGACTGCACATTTGGCTACATCGAATTCCATTCTGATGGAATTATGAAGGTTTCCGTTGCCTTCCGTAAGTCAAAGAGTTTCAAGTCATGCATGTAAAGCGGTATTGACCACCTCGTCTCAATCGGTAGTCCCGCCCTGGCCCCGCCAGTAGTACCTATGGGTCCCTCTTAGCTGATCACCTGGCCAGCTCCCTGTTTTTATGCTTTTAACCACAGGGGACTCAGACTATCGCCCTGTAATATAGGTACCGTATTTGTAGAATTTGACGATATCCTTGGTAACAAAGGACTGTCCTCCATTAGGGGTTACGGTCTCATGTATGGGGATACATGAGACAGCAAATCCTGTGATGGCGTGAAGTACGGGCCTTGGATTAAGTAATAATAAGTAATAATAAGTAGTTCAATCATTCTTCTGTCTTTACTTAAAAATAATAATTAATTTAAATTAACAATAAAACTACTTTTTACGGATTTTATCGCATTATATTGATATTTTTAATTCCCGAACTTTTTGGATCCTTTACAGCATCCATGGTCACGGGTGGACTGAGGTGTTGGTCGTCCTAATGTCAAAATTATTAATATAACGCGATAAAGTCCGTAAAAAGTAGTTTTATTTTAATGTCTAATATTCGCGTAAGTGTTAGAAACCGGTATAATAACATACCATCATCACGCCTGTATACCCGAAGGTTATGCAGAGGTCTACTAATGTATACCCTACAGATATAAGAAAATATTTCTATGGTATACCCACACTTTTCGGTATGTTTAATGAGAATAAGTTGCTACTGAGAATGTCATAGAAAAACCCAATCACACTGCACTTTGGGAATCGAACCCAGGACCTTTAGCGTAGCAGTCGCGCTTAGGACAACTAGACTAATGAGGTACTCAAAACAAGTTTAACAATTTAATACAATTAAATTGGTAATTGGTTATTACACAACCGATTAAACCGAACCAATTAATAAAATCTAGGAATATTAACTATGATATAATTACCTATGAAAAACATAAGAACCTAAAGTTACATCAGCGACCAGACGTCCATTAAAAATACTTGTGTTGAGATTTGAACTATTACTTTTATTAAATTATGTAGGTATTCAAATTAATGCTATAGGTATAAATTCGTATTGTATTTTTCCTTATTGCCTCATAGTTCATTATTTACGTTTTATCTAAAGGAAAACCTATAAAGAAAGATAAAATACCTAGAATTTAAATATTGTTTTCATTTCTCATACTCGGAAGTAGTGTTTATTTGATCTGAATAGCGGGTGCAGAATGCTACTTCCCACCCTTGGGCGGGAATAACTCATAGTAATTACTTTCCTCCCTAGGGTGGATAAAAAAATTAAAAAATAGAACAAAATTAGGTTAGGCAGTCAGCTGTAAAAAATCTAACATAATTAAGAAAAGAAATGCTGCGGTCTTGTGTGTTTATAAACGGCCAGTGTGAATTTAAAAAAAAACGCGTGCGGCTGAGGCAGTGACGCGGTGTGTTCCAATATTAAAAATTTAAATATACTATGACAATATATAATTTGGCGGGATACTAACTTAACTTTTGCTATATCGAAATCTTTATTAAAAATGAGTTTTTTACTTTCCTTATATTCGAAATGAAAAGTAGAGTGGTTAACTCGGGTGAAAGACATCAATTCCCACTCGGACTATAACCGCCCTAGCTGCGCTCGGGCGTCTAAATACCTCGTATGGGAATTGATTCCTTTCCACCCTTGTGTAACAATCTACTATTTTGTCCATGTCCATCATAATAATATTATATGTGTATTTAGAATCCGTGAAATTGTACCAATACACGCCACTTTAAATTAAACAGTCATGGCGCACAACTTTAAAAACAAAATAAAAACATAATTACTTGAACGTCACAATTAATAAAAATAAAACCTCCGCGCTCCGACACATGACACTGGCAATAAAAAACATTATGTAGGTACAGACGGCAACGGGTCAATCTATACGAATCCAGTTTAAGCTTACCTCGCATTGAACAGGCTTCCGATACAATAAGAGGCCAGCGTAAACTGGTTTTTATATAGCTTAATGTGTAGCCGTGCGTACCACTAAAAGGTTCTAATAAAATCACTTGAATCAACTATGACATGACAAAAATATCTTTAACAAACACTATCTAATAATAAAAGGTCGTCCAGTATATCATGGTCTTTGAATACAGCGCTCCTTGTAAGGGCAAATGTCAACAATGGGTCAAACTCATTACAATCAAAATTGAGTTCATTTCGCCGAGGACCAAGTTATATTGGACTTATTGTTTATTGATCATTTGTGTCTGATTGTCTGTCAGACGTGACCTTTGAAACACTTTCAATAAGGCGAGGTAGGTGGAACAATTATCAGTTTCCGGGACATTGTTTTATTTTATACTAGCTGTTGCCTGCTATTTCCCTCACTTATATGTATAGTACGTATGGATTTCTTGAATTGACAGAGCAGTTCGTTTTCGGAAAGCTACATAAATTACAAAATTTAAAAAAATATAAAAAAACAAAATTGTCTGGCGGCAGGCCAAATCTACCTAGACTAGATATTTAATCAAGAATTTTAGGTTATGCCAGACTTGTCGCAATCTTTTTTTATCAATTGAGCTAAAATTAAAATTCTAAGAGACGTTGGTAAATGTAGGTAACGATAAATTCGTTACATTTACCAACGTCTCTTACAATTTCAATTTTAGCATTTCAAAATAAACGATGGAAAAATAAATGCAAATCGAATTGTACCAGAAGGTACTTTGTAAGTGTTAGTATATATATGCGGGTATTAAAAAAGGCCAGGTTCCGAGCACCCTAAACCGACGGCCATGCATGAAGAGATTAATGAATGTAGATGAAGCGAAAGTAGTGTGCCAGGATCGTAGCAAGTGGAAATCTATAGTCTCTGCCTACCCCCATGGGAGATAGGCGTGACAATATGTATGTATGCATGTATTACCTCGGACACATACGTCGCTCGGCATATAAATACCGGTCTAAGTCGAGGATACATCTTCGGCCGCAGCGGTGGTGTCTTGGTGAGTCAACCGTGAATACAAGAAAATTAATGTTTATACAATATAAGAGGTTTATGCCTTTAAATTACCGGAAGTATTTTCATCCTAATCGCTGCATGTAGGGACACTTCTGATGTATTAGAGATACATTGGCTAGGTAATAGATTTTATGCAGCGCGGCAGTCGCTTCCCCACACCAAAACAGTCAGGTCAGTTGCAGTTAACTAGATTTATGTATTTATAACTGTTGAGTAAATTAGGTATATATTATATAAAACTAGCTTACTCGGCAAACGTTTGTTTTGCCATATTAAAACCGCGATAAAAAATAGGGCGTGGGGGTAGGAGGGTGAAAAGTACTTCACGACCTATTCTGATACCTACCAATACACCAACACAAAAACAAAAACATTAAAATAAAATTATCATCGATAACAAACACGTGTAACAAAGTGTGACACGAGATATTTATATATTAGTTAATCCAGTAAGCACTACATCTGCAACCTTCACATTTAACGCTACATTTATTTATTTATTTATTTATTTATTCTTTATTGTACACCACTAACAAAGTAAAAAGAACTAAATATATATGTATATCCACAAAACAAATGTAGGTACAATGGGCGGCCTTATCGCTTAAAGCGATTTCTTCCAGGCAACCATAGTGAAATTAACACTGGACAAGATATCGGGCGTTTAAATAGTTGACAGATAATCAAATGTACAAAAATAGGTCACTTCTGCAAAACTTTAAAACTAGCTATATATATACTATGTCTTATAAATAAATATACTTGCTTATTTACTATAGTTTATATAATTCTATACTATTCAATAAAACAAGTCTATAAAAAAATACATATATAATAAAATTAAAAACGATTAAGTAATTTATTGTCCCAAGTAGTGCTTCTTCAACAGCTTTTTGAAAATTGGTAAAGTTTGTGCACGTCTTACCGTAAGTGGTAACGCATTCCACAGGCGAGCTGCTAGTACGCAAAAGGATTTATCAGTGAACCTTGTGGAATGCGCTGGGATTTTAAGTTCTAAATTTTCCAATGACCTTAGAACCCTAGAATGTGAGTCACAAAGGAACTCAAAACGTTCTTTAAGGTACAAAGGGGTCGATGGATTGAAAAGCACATTATATAGCAAGGAAAGGATATGAGTATTCCGGCGAAGTCGGATTGGCAACCAGTTGAGCTTAGTACGAAATTCGGAGATATGATCATATTTGCGCAAGCCAAATATAAATCTAATACAAAAGTTTTGAAGTCGCTCAAGTTTATCTAGCTGCTCTTCAGTAAGGTCAAGATAGCTGACATCGGCATAGTCTAATATTGGAAGGAGGAGAGACTGTGCAAGCGTAATTTTAGTGGCTGTAGGTAGGAAGTTCCGAAGTCTTCTTAAGGAAGATGCCGAAGCAAACATTTTCCGACTGACCTCCTTCAAGTGTGCAGTCCATGACAAAGTCCTGTCAATGTGAACCCCCAAGTTCTTGACTTTATCACATATAGGTATGACTGCCCCATCAAAAGTAATTTGGGGAAGTATCGACCAGTTAATCCTAGCGATCATCCTAGAACTGCCAATGACAGTCACCTGGGTTTTAGTGGGATTCACCTTGAGTCCAAAATTAATGGATTTATTAATTTTCTATTCAAGACTAAGTCTGACATTTTACAACATATCGATTTAAAGCCAACAATCGGTTATTCCACCCTACTAAAGGTACTATTGTGACGAAGTTCGTCAGACAGGTCGACGCCAACAATTGAAAGTGAGGCCATTTTCTCAGAAACTACTTCACTATCATCGTGAACCTACTACGAACCCGTTTTTACCGTAATTATATCGATTGTTATTTTAATTAAGGTTGATGTATCAACACTTTAGCCTTTAAAAAGGTGTAAGACACAAAAACTTTATGTTTATAATTACATTAAATTGCCTCACTACTACTACGTTACTTATAGCAATAGGATTGCCCCTTATTACATGGGATGTAAACATTCACAGGGAAATGTCGGTGAGTGTAATGATGTTATGTTATACTTAATAATACCACCACTCACCAATAAGGCATACCACGACCTTATTGGTGAGATCCTTCAGAAAGGTCAGGTGCGTAGTACCCGCAACCGGCGCATGTGCATGACAAGATGTATAAATGTGGACGAAGCAAAAGGAAAAAGGCGTGAGTTTATGTATGTATGTATATGCTCCAAATATTTACCTAGATGGTGGTGGTGGTCAAAATTTCGAACAATGTGACTCATTGTTTTTTTTTTTTCTTAACATTTTACATTTTATTCCAATCATCGCAACTACACTTCGTCAATCGTGTACGCCTTTACTTCCATTGTTGGCATAGTACAACACGTTATAAGTCCACTTGCCAGTAGCTTCTTCTACGAATCGTAGCTAATAGGCATTAATTAGTAATCAATGTAGATCTTCGATTGTTTATTTCTATTGCGACGGCCTTAATTGGTCTAATAGTCTTCAATGCATGTTAGTTTGTGAAATGTATGATCTAGTCGTTTCATGTTTTTGTAAAGAACGTTTCTTCTGTGGAAATATGCAGTTGAAAGTAAGTTCTTTTAAGTCAGAGTAGGTACCTAAAAGTCAATACTTAATTATGTTCAAAAGTGCAGTTAAATTCTATTGAAATCTTAGTTTGGATTGCCGCAAATACTTTGTCAGACAATTTGCACTACTAAGTAAATTTGAACGATTTTTTTAATATGCCTATTTTATTTCAGGAGGGGTTGCATAGAACGTGTTTGCGTGCTTCAGTTGTGCTATCATATTTTTTTATTTATTATTAGCAACAGACAATTAAAATCAGGATTCTATGGGGGCAAAGTCGCGGGAAACACTCGTGGTAAATAAATGAATCAGAATAGTATAGTATACTTACCTTATTTAGTTTCAAATTGATTTTTTTTTGTGGAGGGAGTGTGTTGATGAGAAAAATCTACCTATTACCTTTAAAAGTGAGTACTATGTAGGTTAGCTTTAACACGTATCAGATGTATAATAAACTTCTCTGACAGTTTTGAGTATTTCACATGACCTACACAAGAAACGTCGGCGCCATCTAGTTAAAAAAAATGTAAAAAATCGACTTGTAAAAGTGTCCTGAAAAGATCTATTTACAGAAATAAATATCATTTCATTTCATCATTTCATTTCATTTCAAAATGAAAGCAAGTAAAAAGTAAATTAAATTAGAAATGCAGATTGTAAATTCTAAGCAAGTGATGCCCACACATAAAATATCAAATTCTTCGCACCTTGCCAGTAATTTATAGTCGATGTAGATACTACTCAGTTCTAATAATAAATATTTGAACTAATAATAGGACACGTATCAACCATTTGTACCTGCCATTGCTATAGAGTGAGTGCTATATTGATCACTGAGTTTGTATGGAATCTTGGGATTAAAAAAATTGATGGACTGAAATATTTTTAACCGAGTTCAATAAAAGTATGTATTTTTTATTTCAATTCGACATAATTGGATAAAAAACATGATAAATGTAACTCTTTAAGAGCTTATTTATTTATTTAAATCAACTTTGGATCATACAATGTATAAGATACAATTATTACAAACAACCAATAACAATGAATTTATAATATTATCTATATCTATACTAATATTATTAAGAGAAAAGATTACTAACTAACTACCAACTAACTAACATTGATGACGATGACCGAATCTATCGTTGCTGTTCGCACTTGACCGGCTTATGGAAAGTAGTATAGAATGTTTTCAGCGATAAGAATCTAACCTAACCTATATGCTGTAGCCTCATTGTATGACCTAGGGTCAACTCGCGTGACTAACGCTAGGTCTTGTATAGGTAATGATCGTGTAAAATTGGTATGAACATTTAAATATTATTTTCAGGTACACATATGGCAACACATCAAACTATTAGACTGCACTGGATTAGTCTGGTTTTAATACAATAAGATATATTCGTCCAGAGAAAGTACGGAAAGAACTTCTGGACGATTATATTATCTTATTGTATTAAGAAAAAGTATTCTCCGTACTTTTCCTGGATAATGTGCTAGTTTAATACTGTTTCATCATCATCATCATCAACCCATTACATTGTCCCACTGCTGGGCACGGGTCTCCTCTCAGTACGAGAGGGATTAGGCTATAGTCCGCCACGCTAGCCTACTGCGGGTTGGCAGACTTCACACGCCGTCAAGAAAATCTCTCAGGCATGCAGGTTTCCTCACGATGTTTTCCTTCACCGTTTAAGCGCGTGATAATTAATTATTAATACGCACATGACTTCGAAAAGTCAGAGGTGCGTGCCTTGGATTCGAACTCGAGACCTTTGACTTGGCAGTCCAATGGTCATATCACTAGGCTAACACTGCACTAATAATATAATAATAATAAATTTAATTTAATACATTTTAGTTGTTATATTTAATTATTTTAAGTGTTTTTTTTTCTTCATGTAATATGATCGCGAAATATCATAACCACAAGCATGGTTTGTGTCTTACTAGTCAGTCTGTATTTAGATAAATATACACAGCTGTAACATTATACAATCTGAGACAGTAATCAATGGTATCTTAAATAAATTTAACATATATGAACAGTAGCACATTATTTTATATGTAATATTTTACAGGTACTATCATTAAATCATTCATAATACAGTATCGCATATATTTTATAGTAACAATAGTTTATAACAATATAAAATATCACTCCTAAAGAAACGTGGAGTTATCTATATTATTAGATAAATAACTAAATTAAAAGTAGGTATCTGTTTGTAAGGTCAAAATAATAAATGTTTACAAAGCGCAACTAAGTTTTCTTTGTGATTTTTTTTCTAATTGTTCCAGCTAATCTCTAAAACCAGATGGAATCATTTTGACTTTCACTGGCAGATAGCTGATGTTATAAAAAAAATGTATTTAAAATTAAGCTACGAACGTCAGGACCCGAGCAAAAAGAAAAACCCAGAAACGGCGGGTGAAACCGTAGGGCACAGCTAGTTACAATAAAATTTTAACGAAACTAACAATCAAATAAAAGCAAAATCGATATTCAAATAAGGTTACCATTCCATTTTCAATTCCATATTAAAATTAACTCTTGATCTGAGTACATGCATTCCTATTATTTGTTTTTTACACTAGGTTGTATTCACGACAACCTTGCATTCATCCTTGTAAGGCCTCTGCTTTGTCTTATTATCACCTCAGTTCCGACACAGTGTATTTGATACTTAGGCTTCATATTGAAGAAACTAAAGTTATGATTTGGTTTTAGGTATTTTCGTGAATATAATATATATTTTTATTTCCATAATAGATAAGAAAAAACGCCTGGCATTTTTTTCTTATTATTAACGCCGACAACTGGAAGATATTGCTAATTGTATTAAGACAGAAAATGTTCCAGTATTTCATTAAATACCATCACATATCATCTGTATTCCCCGAAGGGGTAAAGGTATACTTATGTACCTACACCGAATTTCATAGAAAAACCCAAGAACACTTTGCTTAACCTGGTAATAAAACCCAGGACATATTAGCGTAGCAATCATGCCTAGGCCCACATGACTATGGAGGCAGTAACATAATTTATTTGCATTTTTTTTTGTCTTAATATTTAATCTGAACTTTGACATGACATTTTGAACTTATAAAACAAACAGACACTGGCATAATGAGCGCAATAAAAATACAATTCGAAGTTACACGTGAGGTCACTCAAACTGGTTTGATAGTCGGTTACCACGGGTTACAGATATGAAAAGAGAAAAAAAAATACCTGTCCGTCTCATTTTTAATATTATGTATAAATCTTTAACATACATGTTATATATAAAAACTGACCTTTAATGACAGACACATTCGTATTGATACTTTATGAATCGCAAGTCAGTTTAGTTAGTTTAGTTCAGTATATTTTTAATTCTTAATAGGTAGCTTGCAGTAACGGTAAATAAAAGTTACTGTGAATATTAAATCAGACGGTTTAGTACTTAGCATAGATAGAATGACAAGTGACTCGTGCAACAGTTAATCAATTACGTAAACACATATAATTTAAACGTATACTCAGTAATACGACGCATTCGCGAATCAAAATTGTTAAAGCGCGCTATGCGGTATATATTAACGACCGCTTCGAACCTGTGTTTATTTCACTATAGGTTGACTATAGTCGGTCAGACGAAAATAAATGAAGTAAAGTGTGGGTGCCGCATACCGGTAGTATTGGAGCGAAAGCCCTGACTGATTCTCGTTCGCATTACGCAACAATATCTTTAACAAAAAGTATCAACAGATACGCTGACAATAAGACTGGTTTTGGCGCCTATTTTCGCTACTATTGTGGTCGGTCATTAAGATTACGGACGTGTGAGTGTAAAATTAATACTCCTTTGCTAGTTCAGCTGCAATAACAAAAGGCGGACGACGTGTTTTAAATTTCGAATTGGAAAATTACGTTCCTCGGACGAAGTGTTAGAATTTTTTTCAAATTTGACATAGCATTCTTTTTTCCAGATTGACAGTTGTAGTGTTGTGAACGTGTTTATAATTCGAGAAACCTTTTATAACTTGTTTGTGGTCAAATTCAAACCATATTTAAATCTTATACGGATTACGAGGATCTCTTATCAACGTTACGGAACAGTGATAAAGATTGGTAAAACTTGTGTGTTAAACAGTGGAAAGAATAACACACGTGAGATATTGTACTTAATCATTATGCAGTGTTGAAATCGATATCGTTAATCGACTTGTGAATAAAAAATTAAGGAAGGAACTTGCTACGCCCTGTGCTATTTCAATACGCCAGTTAAATTATTTTAATTGTGCATTTGAAAGTGAACCGTTTCCATCGAAATCAGCGGTGATTGATTTTCTGCGGTGAATGGTAAGAAACTTGTTTGTTTTATGTACTTATCTACTATTGAAGATAATGACTACCGGAGTATTTACATACATTATATACATACATAATTACTTTATCTGCAGTGTATACTCACGTTTTACATAGGTATTAGTGTTGCATAAATGAGTGTCGTTAGTTTGATATTATTTTTTATAACACCTTCATAGGTATTCCGTTCATGTAAAATTGGAGCAGATATCGATAATTAGTACATACCAACACGCCTGTATTCCCCAAAGGGTTTTTTTTTTATTGGTATTTTGTGGCTATAGTGTCACTGCGACCGATATCGGTCTATTGTGATCGCCACTTAAAGACTTAAAGTTCACCGCTGAACCCTGCGGCTGCTATAAACTGCAGGATTTCCTAAGGGGTGAGCTCCCTTATTTCATCTGGGGTTAATACATGTTTCCCCAGATGCGCATTACGCTTGTGCATCAGCGGTCCGCATTACCCCAGAAGGTGATGCGGCGTTTCATCAGCCTCTTCGCAATATCTGCAGGTTCGCGTATCGCTCAGCCCTAGGTTGAACATGTGCTTGTTTAAGCAGCAGTGTCCTGTTAAAGGGTTAGGCACCCCCAAAGGGTTAGGCAGAGGTGTACTAATGTACGGTGGCCAGCACATCAAATTACTACAAAATGTCAAATTTTCTCAGATGATTTTGAGATCTATCTTCAACAATTTAAGGTTTAAAATCATTTGGAGAAATTTGACAGTTTTGTATACCTTGACCTACTGGCGACTGTACACACACATTTCGCCAGTATGTTTAGGTCCTATGTAATAGGGGGCGAGCCTTTTGCCATTAACCGGGCACAAATCCAGACTCCGAGCTGCTACTAGGAATTTCATAGCAAAACCCAATAATACTGCTTGACCTGGGGATCGAACCCAGCAACTCTGGCGCAGTAGTCGCGCTTAGGAAGACTAGACTTATGAGGCAGTCCAGTCAATAATTAGTAATGTAGGTTAAATTTATGAAAAATAATAATTTAGAAATTTACTTTCTAAATTATTACAAACAATGGACATACCTTTTTTTTTCATTTATCATTTAAGTACATATTATTATTTCTAAGTTTGCTAACTTCACCTGTAAAGGTAGGTATTCTCGAATCTAGACGAGCGCTATTTAAAATATCATTTAATTTATTTAAAGTAGGTTCATTGTTCATACAGTAGATGCAATGTTACATCTCGCGTAGCCCACTTTTAGCTGTCAAATAGCTTGTGTCAATGTTTGCTACTGGGCACCATTTTCCTTAAACTTTCACTTTGCATAAGATCAAATTGACAACCTTAGAATGAAATTTATTTATCACATAAGGTGAATTATTTTAACACAACTTAGGTAATATCGAACAATTTAGACTCTAAATAAGAAATCCGATTTGGGAACTATAGTGATAAATCATTAAAACGGACGTAAAATTAGGTATTACTTAATTATACATAACATACCATTACGCCTGTATTCTCCGAAGGGTTAGGCAGAGATGTACTTAATGTACATCCACAGTTCGCCGGTATGTTTAAGTCCCATGTAATAGGGAGCGAGCCTATTGCCATTCATCGGGCACATATCCAAACTTCGATCTGTTACTGAGAATTTCATAGATAAACTCAATAACACTTTACTCGACATGGGAATCGAACCACTAGACTAACGAAGCAGTTATTTAATGTTATTATTAAATAAAACACACTCCATTCCTGAATCCCAAAAAATGATATAACTTAAGTGAGAACTATCCCTTAAATTGTCTCTTCAATATCAATGTATACCACACTTATCTATATGTATGTGAGTTATTTATCATAATTATGTGTTAAGAGAGTTGATAGCAATATATGTAATAGAGATATCATCGAAGTACGGTTATCAGGGTCGAACTCCAATTGAATAGTCGGTTATCATTATATGTGTAATGTGCATAGCATTGTTTATGTTATTTTTTAATAAGAAAACTGATAACATTACTGGGTTTCTTCGCGAGGGTTTTTTTCCTGATAGCTGCATAAAAAAACCACGAATACGACGCAAATGTAAATGTCATTCTGTTCATTAGTCTAGCTAAAGTAGAACGGCTTGACTACAAACAATTCAAGCGGTGAGAAAATATGAAAAAATTCGAAGGTGGATCGACAGCAGATCAAAGCGATCGAGTTTGGACAAAACATCGTTTGCGAGTCCACTAGTTATAAATATTATTATCCTAATTTCGCATAAAAGAAGTGGAACGAGAAGTAGAAGAAGAAGTTTATAAACTGGAATCAAAATTAATTAAAAAATAATTAAAAAATCATGAAAAACACAAACAGGTACCTACGTATAAAAATACCATCACGCCTGTATTGCTCGAAAGGCAGAGGTAGTTCGCCGATATGTTTAGCTAGCTAGCTATATATGATATGGAACCTAAGTCCCATATAATAGGGAACAAGCCTATCGCCATTAACTGAGTACAAATCCAAACTCATAGCTGCTACTGAGAATCACATGGAAAAAGCTAATAACATTGTTCGACCGGGAATCGAACCCAGAACCTCTAGCGTAGCAATCGCGCTTAGGATCACTAGACTAATGAGGCGATAACCTAATCGATAAAATATTTGGCCACGCAAAATACACGCAGTTAAGGTAAGTATACTTTGTTGTTCGTGTTGAAATAATTAGGTACTCTTCCGGTTTCGCCCTATCCGGCAGACATACGGTAGGTATGTAAAAAATTACAGGTAAACAGAATTACATTAACTGTTCAGTTTAAGACAAGAAATAAATAAAGTATTGTAGATGTGCAGTTAGTAATTACTGATTTTTATTGGTTTAGTGGTCCTGGGTTCAATTCTAAGATCACGCAAAACGTTATTGTGTTGTTAAAGTAAATGACTTTGGTAAATATGCCAGTGAACTGTCACATATAACAAAGGGTTTAATGGTACCTACATATACAAAGGGTTTAACGGTCTTTCTACAACTAACTTAAATTTAAAAAAATAAGTATATTACAAATGTTGTACCTACTAATATTATTTCGTGACAAAAATAACATTCAATCTAATCTTCAAAATTGTATAACTTTTTATAATAAATAAGAACGTGCTATATGGTTCGAAAACCACCCATTGCACTACCAACGTGAACCCACTCGTAATACAAGTAATTAGCTTAGCACGAGGGGTTAACAAGAATACGAGTAATTTGCGGCACCCATTACTAGTAAGCTTAAAACTTTCAAAAATTTCCTCTAGCTATAATATATTTTGTCTCATTTTCCCCGTCACATAATATCACGTGTAATAAAATAATTTTTAATAAAAAAGTAAAACCACCTTTAAAAAATAATAAAAATAATGTTAGGTATGTGTAAAACAGTTTCGGAAGTTGGTGGCGAGTCGGTTGCGGAAACAAAAGATCCACTCAAATTAAAAGCCTGAATTTTGAATGAGACCACCTCAGGAGCATACACTTTCAAATAAATAAAATGCCTTATATATTTTCTCGTTTTCCAGTGGGTTGGTTTTAAATTTACCTCAGTTACCGCTAATTGCCTTTTACAAAATATTGCTTTTCCCAATGCAGGGACGTTGCTTATTGAGGAGTTCTCCTGGTACTTCACCATATGTATTGTGACGAGCATAAAATGCAACTATATTAAAGTAATCAAATTGAAATCCCTAAAATACTTATCACTGAGAAGTTGCGGTGCAGCGGTTGTCTTTATCATCAGTTTCACTTCACCAAATGAAACTTCCCTAGAGCAAATTCACGAGACTCCTAGTGCGAATACAATATTTAAAGCTTTCCCTCAATTTATCCAGAGTCCCATCATCAGATCCTGACCTGATGGCAATAGGATGACCTGGGGAGTATACCCTTTTAAACAAAAAACTAATTTTCCAAATCGCTTGCACTGTTTTCGAATAATGGGGAAATATACATTAGAGGTCATTCGTGGTCTTCATCAACAGTTCCACTTGACCAAATGATGCTTTCCAAAAGAAAATGCAAGAGTTACTTTAAAAAATTCAAAAATATTATCAGTTTGCCTATAATATTTGAAGAGTTCCCTCGATTTCTCCAGGATCTCATCATCAGATCCTAATTTCCTGACAATGGGACCACCTCGAGAGTATATCCTTTCAAACAAAAATAGAATTTTCATAATCGGTCTACAATTGTCGGAGAAATCGGTGAACATACATAGAAAAAAAATATATATACAGACGAACATAGTAACCTCCTCCTTTTCGAAATTTCTAAAGTCGGTTAAAAACAAGACAAAACTTATTATATTTCTAAGAGGCTTATATCTTATAATTATAAAGTTTTATATTTTATGGATATCACTGTTCGATATATAGGTTGCGAAATGCAGCTCATATTTAAATGGATTTAAAGGAAAACATATTAAATTAATATTACATAAATAATACTTGAAAAAAAAAACCCTGTAATAAAAAATAGGTAAATAGGTAATATGCCCATTATCACTATAATAATTTCGCATAAAAGTTGAACCTATTTTGTTATTTATTTAGTGGTTATTACAAAACAGGAAAAATACTAACATGTACATTTAAATTCATAAATACAAAATAAATATTTATTAAAATATATTCACGTTATACTATTACATATCTATAGATAACTAGTGGTCCGCCCGCGGCTTCGCCCGCGTGGAGTATACATTTATCACTTAGGGGTATGAAAAATAGATAGTAGCAGATTCTCAGATCTACTGAATATGCATATAAAATTTCATAAAAATCGGTCAAGCCGTTTCGGAGGAGTATGGTAACTAACATTGTGACACGAGAATTTTATATAGGTAGGTATAAGATAATCAATAACATGACAGCTAAGCTTAGTGTTCTGAATTCAAATACTGGCATACCTACATAGTAACTGTCATTGCGTATACACATTGAAGACGTAACGTAAGTATACTTACGTTCCTGCGATTGATTCATCGATATGGTTTCTAAGAATAGCCAACGGGAAAATTGATTTGAGCCGCCGAATTCGCAATCGATACCATTATAAGAGGTGGTGCTTCTGAAGAAGGATGTACTCGACCGTAGTCTCGATTTTTTAATTATTCTATAAGTGACGTTCAATTTGTCTCGATAGTCGCATAATTACTGCACTCATTTATCCACACAGGTATGTACTATGTTTTCTTAAAAATATATTGTTTTTTTTTTGGGTTTTGTTCACGGTTTACATATTATTTGTTTTTTTATTTTGGAGAACGGCTTAATTTTCTTATGTTATTGTTTTATTGGAATATGGAAGACATAGGACCACTGATTCTGTAGATTTTATACAAATGTTTATCGCAATTCTGCATTAAAACTGTTAAAGCATCAAAATATATAAGAGGCCACGAGAAGTTTCACTTTCCTCATTCTTGTTTTAAGGTAGGTATTTTTTAATAAGATACATAATAATATATTTTTATTTGAACTTAGCGATACCAAAACCAATACCGTAACCGATACATACCTATTTGGTCAGAGTGCAACAAAATTTGTTAATTTAATGTCAAATAATATAATTATTTTGTTAATTTAAAAACTGTTAAACAATAAAATTTATGAACAGCCCTCAAATTCGCAATAACCAGTCAGCGCAACAATTTTATAATTATATTAATAACATAACATAAGTACCATCAAGCCTGTTTTCCCTTACAGTTTAGTCAGAGGTCTACTAATGTACACCCACAGTTCGCCGGTAAGTTTAGGGCCCGTTTAATAGGGGGCGAGCCTAAATCTAAACCAAGGCTCCGAGCTGTTTTATCCGAGCTATTTTAATCTGTCTGATACTGAGAATTTCATAGAACAACTCAATAACGCTTTCCTCGACCTGGAAATGGAATCCAGGACCTCTAACGTAGAGGACCGCGCCGTAGAGGTCGCGCTTAGGACCACGAGACTGATGAGGTAGTCAATTATAGTTAATACTTAATAAACTTCTTGTATACGAATGACGTCATAGCTAACAATAATGATCTCAGGTCAATTATGTATTAACATAATTGACCTGAGATCATTAGCAGCAAAAAGTACACAGTTTTTCGAATGCAGATTGGCTCAGCAACTAGATAATTTGAACCATTCAAACCTTTGGTAGTTTTTGAGAGAAAATTGATAAGACAAGACAACGTTTGTTGAGTCAGCTAGTGTACATAATAAAATATTTTGTTCCCAAGGATTAATAAACATATTTTTTATTATATATGTATTAAAAAGGACTACAAGCTACGAACTTGGTATTTTCCTTTTTTTTATTCTACGTTTTAACAATAATAAATATAACAATTGTAAATAATATTTATTATTTGTTCACTATCGTTTTCGGAATTACCAGTAATTGTACCGAAATAAATAAAATACATAAAAAATAAATAATAATAATGTGGCCTTACTATATACCATCACACCTGTATTCCCTGAAGGGTTAGGTAGAGGTGTACTAAAGTACACCCATTTTTCGCCGGTATGTTTTAGGTCCCATGTAATAGGTGGCGAGCGTATTGCCATTAACCAGGCATAAAATCAGACTCCGAGCTGCTGCTGGGATATTAAAAACCCAAGAACACTTTGCTCGACCTCGGGATCGAACCTAAAACCTCTAGCGTAGCAGTCGTGCTTAGGACCACTAGACTAATGAGGCAGTCAGTGGTCTAGTGGTTCTAAGCGCGGATTCTTCATACTATAAAAAAATACTGTCACTGCTTGATCCGTGGATGCACTAAGATCTAATGAACCATAACTGATCTTACATACTCGTAAATTGGTAATTGATCTTTAAGGGGATGAAAGCACTCATGATTAAAAAAAATCGATATTTTTAACTTATACATCTTCTAGTGAATTGTTTATAATCAGGTATTTTCATCCTGTAAAGTTAGGTTACCTTAAAAATGGATTTAAAATGGTTTAAAACAATATGGTTTATGATCAATTTATCTATAATGATATCTACCCAAATTATTATATATAGGTAAAAACGTGCAATTACTAACATGAATAATTAATGTTACATTGTATGTGTTTTTCCAATGTCATGCAAGATAAACAAAGTAACAAACAAGTTTCATGGCAGTTTTAGTTCGTCACGACACTGCACTAAAATTACCGACTGCTATGAACGAAAACTGACTGCCTCATTAGTCTAGTGGTCCTAAGCGTGTCAGCTACGCTAGAGGTCCTGGGTTCGATCCCAAGGTCGAGCAAAATGTTATTGGGTTTTCCTATGAAATGCTCAGTACCAGCTCAGATTTGTGCCCGCTTAGTGGCAATAGGGTCGCCTCCTATTAAATGGGATCTAAACATAGAGGCGAAATGTGAGTGTACATTAGTACACCTCTGCCTAACCCTTCGGGGAATATAGGCGTGATGAACGAAAAATAATTTAATAAATCCGTCGACTTATAGAAACTTAAAAATGTGTCGACGATTCGACGGCATCGTCGGTTTTTCGCAAATTGAAGATTCTGCCAGAATTGTCAATTTACACTGTTATCCGGCAGGTACGGTAAATTTTAGTACTCTGTAGGAAAATTATGGTTATAGTCAGAACTACTTAGTGATAGAAAAAATCAACACTTGTTCCATTATTTTCAGATGCTTTTAAAATGGAAGTAGTGATTAAAAAAAACATCAGTAGGTCCATCATGAAACTGTTAATGGCGGCAATTATTCGTCGCAATTCCTACTTCCATGAACTTAAATAGGGTATTATAGTACAATTTGCGAAACACCCAAAAAAAAAGCGTGAAATACCCATTAAAGTTTTTAAATTCTAATATTTTGTTAATTCATTTCTAAAAAATTAGTTAAAAAACAATTTTTTAGCTTTTTTTATAATTATGCTGTCTTTATGTGGATGTTGTGCATATTTGTAACGAGAGTAACACGTGCATTTAGTTTTAAATAAGTTATTTATGCAAATGTCTGTGTTTACTCTGTAAATAAGAATAAATAAAATTAATGGACTTTGACGCTTGATTTTTATGGGTTAAAGTATTTGTTCGTGACAAATACTTTAACCCATAAAAATCAATCAATCAATCAATCGGTCGTAATTGATGGAGCGGAAGTCAAATATAATAAATATGCACACTAACAATACAAAAAGTTTCAAAAGTCGCCATTATCGATTTTGAAAATACTAAAGAAAAGAGTCGAAGTAGAAGGCTAAACTAAACTTTTGTATAACTGAAGTGCCAATCTAAATATAAACAGACTGTCCGATGAGAACCATATGGATAAACGATGTCTGCTGGGTAGCCTAGATAACTGATTATTTTTTATTGCAACAAAAATAAAGTCAAATTTAAATATTATTTTTTCTTTAATAATCATACCATCACGCCACGGGAAAATTCCGTTCTAAAATAGAGGATTAAAAAAAAAAATTACGCCCGATTCTGGACGTTTTGCCTTAAAAGTGATATAACTAGGAAGTGTCACATTTCAAAATTTATCAGCGAGAAATTTGCGGCCGCCACTATTCGGATAGAGTTCATGAGGGTTGGACGCGCAATTCTAGATTTACTTGCTGAGCTGATAACCTAATAACTCTTATTTTAAATATAATTAATATTTGTCGAAGTGAACTGAATAGTTTTAATATATTGGGTAAGTTGTATTTCATGCTGTTATTTAAAATGTTTTATAAATTTATGCTGTAATTTAAATTGTTTTATAAGTTTACCTATATATTTTTGGTAAATGACTGGGTGGAACTGGTTTATTAAAAAAATCGAATATTTGGAATAGTCTGAATAGTGTTTTTAGGAAAAGAAAACTAGACAAGTGGTTCGGAACATTGGAAAATTTGGGAACAACTTAAAGTTTTCTTACAACTTTTCGCAAAGTATTTTTCTTCCAACTTTTCGCAAATTATTCGACTACAACACATTCTAGGTACATGACAGTAGAAGTTGCGACTAAAATTAAATAGAGAATTTGGCCAAAAATGACAATTTACACCAAAATCTCCTACTAAAATGTTGTTTAAGCAAAAGTTTTAATACTCAATTGTGAATAAGTTATTGTTGATGTCGTAATTTTGACTGCTACCTATGTATCTAGAATGTGTTATAGCTGAACTATTTGCAAAAAGCAATAAAAAAATTGAATTAACGGATTTCAATGATTGAATTTCTTTCATAAGAAATCGATTTCTAGGAAAGTTGATTGCTTTAATAAGTTTAAATTTTATAACGAGAGAGAGCTTTTGCTTTTTTACGAGTCTTTTTTTTAATGATTTATTGTAATTTGGACAGGACAAGAAATGTCAACTATTACTGCCAATATGAATCTTTATAATTGCTCTAGAAGATTGTTATGTATAATTCCGTAATGAGCAGTTTTATTTTAAAATGAGCCGTTGTCCGCGCTTCTTTTACATTCCAAAAATAATGTTAACAACGGCACCACCTACCGGGTCGATTAAAAAACATATAATTAGAATCGGTCATGCCTTTTAGTATGATTTATTTCCAGATCGTAATTTTATGTACCTATAAATAGGTATTAAAATTTATTATAGAATAAAAAAGCATGAATATGTCATCATCATTATCTTCCTGCCCTTTTCTCAATTTATTTTGGGTCGGCGAAGCCTGTCCTTTTCTTCCATTCATCCCTCTTAGCCGTCATCTAATCATTCAACCCCTTTTTGTTGGTAAAAAATAAAACAATAGATTTTTCAAAGAGACGTGTCTACTCGTCTCGGATTAGATAGGATAATTAGTTAAACAATTTGTTGTTATCAGACATCTTATTACGGCTACTCATACAACTGACTTTTTTCAAAAACGTTGCGGAAGAAAAATACCTATATTTAAACAAGGAAACCTTTTCATGCAAAGAACAATACTTCAAGCCTACAGAGCCTAACTCTAATATTGATGTAACGCCACATAAATTAGCGATGACGTGTGAACTGTGCGACCGAACTCATCATAAACTACATTAGTATTTCAGTTTACATTCATTGTCAAATATGACATAATTTAATTAAGAATTGAACAACTTGATAGTTACAAGGTTATCTTTTTGAACAGTTGAACAATCATAACTATACTTATTATAATATGAGCTGAAGAGTTTGTTTGTTTGCTTAAACGCGCTAATCTCAGGAACTACGGGTCCAATTTGAAAAAATCTTTCAGTGTTAGATAGCCTATTTATCAAGGAAGGCTATAGGCTGTATATCATCACGCTAAGACCAATAGGAGCGGAGCATAAATAAAAAAGTTTCAAAAACGGGAAAATTTTAAATGAAGAGAAATAAACCACTCGGGCGAAGCCGTGGGTGGAAAGATAAAATCTCATAAGCGTGTGTCGAGAATGTTTCAGATTTTTTGAGAGAATGAACATAGTGATGAGGAATAGGTAGGTATTGTAGGGGATCGTAGCAGGGCGCCAAGTAAAATGTAAATACAATATTATTTAGACCGTTAAACACCCTGGTATATTCAGACGAATGGCGAAGCCCTAGGGGAAAACATATGTTACGTCGTCTTCTGACGGAGACGTCTAGAACAGTTCTACTTTCAAATAGATGATCGTTTGTCAGCCAATCTTATTGTTATATTAAAGAGGTGCGATACTCCGATCACCACAGTATCTACCGATTAGTTAAGTATAATATTTAATATTATTGTTATTTTAGTGAAGGAAAATTCTACTGCAGGCAGGATTCGGACCTTCGTCTTCTGGTTAGATACACCAGATGCTATGACCACTAAGCCAACGCGAGTCACACCAGCCATGTTGAAATTTGGCTTCACACTTTGAATTTACATCGTCAGTAACATAATTATGATCAAAAGCACATTTTGCTTCTCAACCGACATGACTTCATGCCATCTTATCTTTTTGTAATTTATAATATCTAGTAATATTATTGTTTTGTATCAGTATATATTTTCATCTCTAATTATGACTCGCTTACCTAATCGGTGAAAGAAAACTGTTTTAAAAGTTAGTCATACATAACAAAATTAATAAGGCTAATTACTGTTAACTCTATTTTATCACGACAAACGATACTTTTAATGTTTTTCAATTGACATAGATCATTTTGTTAAATTTGAATTGGCTAGAATTATGTTAGTAATGAGTTTTTGTTGAAATATGAGTACTTTGGTCTGTGCGTGAATAAGTATACCAACTTATATCTACGCCCACACGTTTTTTTAAATTTGTTTGTGTGTTGTATGAACTATTACCATACATGCATAACACGCATAATCTTCATGCGTGTATGAAATTTAATACCACATAGGTGAGTAATAGTTTGTGTAACAGGCGCGAATTATGACATTGAAATATTTGGGTTTTTTAAATTGATTAATGACAACAATGATGGTTCTAACGATTACAAGTAGGGTTAATACTAATTCTCACCTAGGAAGTATAAAAAAAACTGCACTTTTATTAATATCTAGTCTTTAAGTCCGATATCATTCACACTTGCAGGTTTTTCAGTCCCTTTTAGGTACTTATGCTTGACATACCGATACAAAATCTGCGCATTTTTTACCACCTAATGGTTAGTGGCTATAGAATTAGTGTCTAAACAATGCGAACAAAAGAGATCGAAAGTAAAGAAAAGAGAAAAGGCATGGCCAGGCGGAGTGACGATTTGCGGAAGGCGGCTGGCATGATGACATGACATGGCATGATGAATGCTTTTCCAAATTATTACATACGTACCATCACGCCTGTATGCCCCGAAGGGTTAGGCAGAGGTGTACCTACTAATGTACACCCATATTTCGCTGATATGTTTAGGTCCCATGTAATAAGGGGCGAGCCTATTGCCAGTTACCGGGTACAAATCCAGACTCTGAGCTGCTACTGAGACTACCTACTGCCAATACTTTGCTCGACCTGGGTATCGAACCCAGGACCTCTAGCGTAGCAGTCGCGCTTAGGACCACTAGACTAATGAGGCAGTCCTTCCAAATTATTAGGCACTTCTTTATAAAAAAAAATTAAAAGCTATATTCTATTTCCTTATGTACCTAAGTATGTACGAAGCTCAAACTTAAATTCGTTAAAGTAGCAATTAGTAGCTAAGTAATTAATTATTGATACAACAAAGGTTTTAGAAATTCTGCGTTTTCATACCGAACATGGAGTCCACCATCCATCCTGACGTCAGAATGGCTGGTCAAAAAATATAAATATTTCTCTGAATGTATAATATGTAGCAATTATTAAAGGAATGTAGTAAATATAAGCAATTGGATAGCAATTCTTGAAGTACTTTCAGAGCCGCTTGCCATAGTCAACCAGCCATTCTGACGCTTACCTTTGAAGGGTTCCTGCGGAGTCTGGACCACAACCTTTATCTAACGGTCGTGGCGAATGTCGCGAATCCCGCGGCTGCCTTAGGGAAAGTTCGTATTTAGTCAGTCGTGTCCAAAATACGGGGCTTTAAGTGGCAAACGATTCATGAGAATTTTCCGCACATGAACTTAGCGAACTACGACTACTAGTGTACTCTGTATGTCAACGCAAAAATTAATGAACCTTCGCCTCTTAGAATTTCACGCACTACACAATGCGGAAAATTCGCTATTTTTAGTTCGGCTATTCGTCACGAGATGGCGCAAGTAAGCATGGTGCATTCATATAAAGTTCTAAAGGAGTGCGAATAAATTTAACAAAAGTATTACATAAACTTAGATTGTGCTATAAATAAATTTATTATTATAAATATGTTTATAATAATAGGTAGGTATTAATACATTTTATTTTAAAATTTTCCTTATTTTAGTAATCGCTAATCAAAAGCAGATGGCGCTAAGCACAGAAAATTGAGTTTTAAATATAATTCAACTAGATGTCGTTAGTAGGCGAATATATATTTATATTCTAATTTAATATAAAACTTGCTGTTGTCGGTGAATGAATTTAAATTAGATTAGGATTAATAGTATAATATTATAAAATTTACCATCATGTTTATGATTTCGGAGAGTTAGGCAGAGATGTACACGCATTCACCGGTTTGTAAGTAGGTAAATAAGGTTCATGTCTATTGTTTTTAATATGCGTACCTAGGTGATCAAAATATCATTATTTATCACCTGATATATAATTTTGAGATCACCATTTTAGCCATGGGACTAGAAAATCATTAGGTAAGTAGGTCACTCAGACAGTCTGTAGCTTACTATTTTTTTATTTACCAATGGGATATCTACCTTCCACAGTCAATTAATACATGAGTCAAATCTCTAAAAGATTCCATTAATGCCCCTAGTCAATGGGATTCTATAATTTTTCTCAGTAGTAAGCGTGACGGACTCTAATCAAGATGGTTAATTGTGTTACCGTAAAACCCCGCTGGTGGCGCTTTAGTAGGCGTGACGTTTTGTTTCTACGGAACATGACGCCGACTCTACGAAGCAATCGTGAATGACGTGTCGCGATGACGTCGCGGTCGAGTGGCAGGCCAAGGTCGATACAGCATAATATAGTACGATTATGCGGTTACGTTACACACAGTCTACATAACTTTATATTTTCTATAATGTGTGTTCGATTTTTGAATTAGTTTCATTTCTTTTTCTTATTCAAATTCAATTTTTCGGGAACTAGGAGATAGGCACATGTTGAAAAGTCAAGAACAATATAATTATATTTTTATTTAATCGAATTATAAGGGTTATAAATATTATTATCAATAATATTTGATTTATAGTTATCTTATTAAACTTTGATATATGTATAGTAAATAGCAGGTATAATACTCGTAGCCGTATTATTAGAGGTCATTGTCCGAAGACATAAATAAGGATAAACGTGCTGTTATAATAATAAACTAACATTATTTTTTATTCTTTCCTTCCTTCCTCAGAGTGACATAACATTGCGGTAATACTTAATTAATTGTAACAAGGAACAATGTGCGTAGATATTTTAAGGTCATAGAAAGTAGTTTCATAAACCATGATAGTTCGGAAAAACCGAATTTATGCAAAAACCTATCGATAATTATCGATATAAGTACCTATTTCTTTTCTGTTCTTATTTTTGTAAATGTTAATCCCCTTTTCCACTTAGGTACCTAGATTTTATTTTTTGATTAAAAAGCAACTGACTTGACTTGACTGCCTCATTAGTCTAGTGGTCCTAAGCGCGACTGCTACGCTTGAGGTCCTGGGTTCGATCCCCAGGTCGAGCAAAGTGTTATTGAGGTTTTCTATGAAATTCCCAGTAGCAGCTCGGAGTCTGGATTTGTACCTGGTTAATGGCAATAGGCTCGCCACCTATTACATGGGACCTAAACATACCGGCGAAATGTGGGTGTACATTAGTACACCTCTGCCTAACCCTTCGGGGAATACAGGCGTGATGGTATGTTATGTATGTATGTAATTAAAAAGCAAAAATTTTTAACCGACTTCAAAAATTCGTAGGTACTGCGATTGCACACAATGCTTATTGATTAAGAGGGGGTGCAGATTACTAAACGATTACCAAACGAAAAAAAGAACCTTTATAATTTCCTATCCTATCTTTATCATTTTCGCTTCAGCGGTTTTGTCAGCTTAAAGAGAAAAAAAAACGTGCGTTTTGCATTGTACAATATTCTATCCTTATTTAGCCCCCTTATTCCTAAATAAGAAAAAGAGAAAGCTAAATTTTTGAAGATATCTAATATCCACAAACATTGATGGTAAGATATAGAAAAAAAGATATCAAGGTTGTCTCGTGTCGAGATCGTGAGTCACCTACCATTATTGTTAATATAATATGCATTAACATTTGCATCGTGAGTAAAAACGAACGGAATTTTTCGTCAGACGGGTTTCCCATACCACCTCATGGAAACCTTCATCATCGTTTAGCCCTAGTAATATTCCTAACCTCCATACTGAGGGAAAATTTTTGAGTAATCGATGGGTGAAAAAATACAGATATTGTTGGCGGAACATATTAATATAGTCAGTACTACACAAATGCTAGGAACTGCTTCTTTTCCATAGGACATGGGAATATAATAAAACCTTGTATGACGTCGGTTTCTTTATAAAAAATTACCTACTTAACTTTTTCCTCAACATTGTCAAGGTTGGATTCCAGACTAGATAATAATCAACCCATTTTATTTATTTATTTGGACAACCAATAGCTGCTACATTGTTTCTTATATCTAAAATAAGATTTACTTACTTACTATAAGCATAGTGTAATGAAATCTCATTCCACTATGCTATAAGTAATTAGAGTAAATGTACAATATTTTAAGGTGTCACAGCATGCACCGAATTGTGACGCTGGTAATTTATACATAAAATTAAAAATTTAAGAACATAAAATTAAGTAAGTAATAAAAAGAATTTGTCCCACTACAGGTCGCGGGTCGCCTCTCAGATTTAGAAGGGTTAGGCTATAGTCTAGCTTAATGCAAGTTGCCAGACTACACATGCCGTCAATAAAATTTCTCAGGCATGCAAGTTTCCTTACGATGTTTTCCTTCACCGTTTAAGCGCGTTAACTATTAATTCACACATATCTTTTGGAATGTGGTGCGTGCCAATTAGTGTTAAGACTTTTCACTTGGAAGTCTTGCGGTCATATTTTTTATCACTAGTCATATATACATGCATACTTTACAATACGAATTATCAGGCTAATAGATTCAGAAGGGGAATACCGAACAAAATTACTATTCCATATACGGGAAAAATATTAGCGTCACATCATTTAATTATTCATATCATCTTTTTCATTAACCGAATTTAACGAAGCAATGGAATGTTTCATGCAACAGAAATGGAGAAATACTTAGTTTCCATTGAATAATCATTCTATGACGTATTTCCATGGGTGGCTAAGTGCCGTATCTAGATGCTCAAAGTCCTTATTAATATAAGCTTTGGGAGAACTGGTGCATCTTAGTCACATATTTACTGGAACCTAGGTATATGGCCCATTTTAAATGGTAATTGACTCCAATTAATATCAAATTACTAAGTAACATTGATGTGTGATGTTCAATATTCCAGAAATTTTTAGTGGGAAAATATATAAGTTACAAAACTTTAGGAAAAAGTTGAATATTCAATATTTTTTGATCGGTACAAATTAATTATTTAATCACCGTACCAAAGCCTACATACTACTTCAAATAAATAAAAAAGCCGTGTATTTATTTGTTGCTTTTCGGACTTATTTACTTTAAATGCGAATTATCAATTCTTTTACATTTTAATTTAAACCAACATTAAAGTACGATCATTAGAACAAACTACTTTATCTATTATTGTTTTGTTAGTAACATTTTATTTTTTATTAGGGGTGTGTCTATGTCTGAATCTTCTATCTTCTTCTTCTTCTTCTAATCCTCTCCATCCTTTGCCCTGCCGTGGAAGGGTTATAACTTAATAATAAAAGCCATAAAATCCTTAAAGTGGTATTATTTCAATATGTATTACGTGTAAAAAAGGCCTCCTCTAGCTTCGTCCAGGATTGTCTATCCTAGGCATCTTTATACCTCGTATATAGAAGATAACTATTTCTCCATTTCATTATGGGAGGCCTTTGCCCTGCAATGGGACACAAAAGAGGCTACTTAAAAAAAAAGTAAGTTATTTTTTATTAAGAACGATTTAGTGACGTATGAATGGTGTTTTGGTGCAACCTGCTGCTAATCTCTTCACCACGGCAGTAATTATATTATTGTGAATCTCATCAAACGCTTTGGTGTTGTGATATTTCGAAAGAAGTAGGTAGCTCATTTATATGTTAAGAAGTGGAAAGGAAACCATAGCTTTTAGATTTTAGCCCGTAGGAGGAAAATTAGCTCGCTTTGGCGAAGGACTGACACGAAAATTTTCCAAAACGAATAAATTTTACTCGTTACTAATTAATATTGGTAAATAATGACTGTGCCTGATCTTTACCTTTTCCCATAAGTACTTTTTTGGAGTGCCAATTCTTATAAGTTGCCCCTTATAAGGGTAGGAGGAAAAATATATTGAACTGGGATGTACTAGTTAAAACCTGACTAACCTTCTAATAAACAAACCGGAAAACAGTCACGCTATGCTGAAAAATTAAATAATTATTTTCCTCATTAATTTCATATGCTTTTTCTCTATTTACTTGGATTATTCAAAGTCAGTTTAATTCTATCTAAGTACCTAATAAGTGATACCGATCTTTTTATTTAAAATATGAAATTAATAACAGAACATAACATACCATCACGCCTGTATTCCCCGGAGGGTTAGGCAGAGATGTACTAATGTAAGTCCAATATTTCGCCGGTATGTCCAGGTCCCATGTAATAGGGGGCGGGCCTATTGCCATAAACCGGTCATAAATCCAAACTCCTGCTACTGAGAATCTTATAGAAAAACCCAATAACACTTTGCTCGACCTGGACATCGAACTCAGGACCTCTAGCGTAGCTAACTGCGGACTGCTACGCTAGAGCTCCTGGGTTCGCTTGGGACCAGTAGATAAATAAGTCAGCCTTAATGAGGATTATTCATAGCATCTTTAATTCTATCTAAGCAATAAGTTGGTACGATCTTTTTATTTAAAATGTGAAATATATTTGATTTAATTTCGTTTTTAATTGATGACATAGATTTAAACCTATCGATCTGTTCAATTTCAGATCTAACAATTAAAACTAAAGTGATAGTGTAGCCTAAAAACTAACAAGATAACCATGAATCAATGATTTCATACAAAAAAACCCCAATCACTTAAAATTTGTTAAGCAGCTGGTTCGTAGTATACGTCATATTATTTAGTTGTTCAAACAATCGTGACAGTTCCATTGAACAGTGATTTCGCTTATATGAGGTAGGATTTCCCACACACAACGATTACTCGGCTTAGTAGTTCATTCAGGATGCCACTGAAATCATATATGGTACGAGTACTACCACTTTTCAGAAGTGTGCGTCAAGTTTATAGAATCATACAGTTTGATGACTTCACTGGGCTCAGATGCGATAAACTGACGTATTATACAAAATCATTGATAAAAAACTGACTGCCTCGTTATTCTAGTGGTCCCAATCGAGACTGCTATGCTAGAGATCCTGGGTTCGATCCCCAGGTCGAGCAAAGTGTTATTGGGTTTTTCTATGAAATTCTCAGTAGCAGCTCAAAGCCTGGATGTATAAGTTTTATAGTTGCGCAGGGTTGTTAGTGGTTTACCAATAACGCTGCTAATATATGTTAATTTATAGATAGTTTTTTTAATATAAGAAACTTGACTTAAAGACACCTGTGCGTCAATTAATTTGGAAAGTGATGCTTGCTAAGGTCGAGCTGAAGGTGGGACACCATTTTTCTACATCGAAGATGGGATGATTGTTTTTTTGGATAGGCTAATGAATAATAATTATTATTATTAAAGCCAGAGGTCTTGGAAATCGAGGCCTTTGACTTGATGATCCAATTCTCTGAGATTTTTAGAAAGGAAATGCCGGCACCATCTAGTTTAAAAATAATGTAAAATATTGACTTTTAAAAAGTGTCTTTAAAAAATTATTTGCTAAAATAAATATAATTTATGATTTAATGATCATATCACTAGACTATAACTGCTTTTAGGCATATATATCAAACCATACTTAATATTTCCTTTTAAGTTTCCTTTTCCCAAGCAAAACCTCTTCCTTAAGTGACATTCCATCAGTTACATCACACTTCTTTAACGAATGCAAATACCAAAACCGAATCACTGAGTCAGTTTGTCGCTCTGACTCATTCATTCATCTTTCGTACTCAATGAATGAAACTTTACAATGAATGGCTTTGAAACGTGATATTTTTGAGGCACTACTGAAACAGAATTTTTATATGTTTTTGGATACTGATTTTTAGGATAGAATTTCATGGTGTGAACCGCAGTTATTTTTTTTTAATTATTTAAAAAAAGCAGTGATACATATTACCATTGCATTGGACTGCCAAGTCTCGCGTTCGAATCGAAGGCAAACATATCTGACTATTCGTTATCATGTGCGTCTTATCACTCGCTTAAACAGAATAAAAATATCAGAAACTGAACCACTATTTTAACTTCGTGCGTTTTTTTTATTATTTAGTCCAGTTCGTGTTAAATAGTCATAGCTAAGACAGGTTAACGTTTGTAGAGTCAGCTAGTACAAAATAATATGTGTGCCCTGTTGTTACTAAGAAAATAAAATAGTATTTGCTATAGCTTTAAATAATGTGCTATAACGTACACACGAATATAGGTCAACCTATAAAAAACCAGTTTATGCTGATCTCGCATTGTATAGACTTCCCATACAATAAGAGGCCAGCGTAAACTGGTTTTATAGCTTGATGTGTAGCCGTGCGTTCCTACTTCCGGAAAACAACACAAAAGCCGTAACTATCAGTATTTAACGAGACAACAAATTATCACGCGGTAACAATGACTGATGTTTTAATATCTAATTAATTACAAACAAAATAGATGCTAAGCCAATGACTGGTGCGCATATTTACGTCAATAAATTACAGGAAGCATCTGAATCTACTAGGAGTATAAAAACGGATGTTAGCATATTATCAAGCCTGTATTTACAAGCAAGTTAGTCAAATTACAAACAGTCCCAGTTCATAGATATTATGTTAAAGTGCGAGCCTTTCACATTAACCGGGCACAAATACAAACTTATACGTATGTAGCCTTTTTTAACGTGCATATAGACGCATGAATACCGATAGGGAGTGTAACAATCCACTGATATGCCACCCAGAATCGATTTTTTAAGCCGTCTGTAATTTTATTAAAAACAAAAACATTTTGCTTGACCTGGAAATCGAATCCAGGACATGACGTGGCGCTTGCGACCACAAGACCAATGAGACAGTTATTTGAATATTTAAAAAAAGAGATAAAGAATTGGTCCTCTGTTCTATGTTCTTATTATAAATGATTAACGTAAGGCTAAATCCGCAAAAGTTACTTAGCGTGAAGTAATAAAATAAATTCCAAAGTAGAAATGCTTACGCGAAAATGTCATTCGCACATTCATCAAACATGAAGTCATGGTACACATAGGTGACAAATATTTATGTAATTTGTGACTAACTGTACTAACAAGGGGCTCATGTGGAAGCGAATGTACTTACAGCGAAGATGTAACTCATATAGAGTGTTACGTCTTCGCTCAAAATAAAAGTATTCGTAACATTAAGTAGTACATATTACTATTTCTGTTGAAAAACCTCTTTTACTCATGGAAAATCCTGCAGGTATCTATGGATAGGGCAACCCCCTTTTTCACCGTGTCGGAAAAGCGATTCGATGTTACCATGATGAGTAGCGCAGTATAGTCTAATCGTAATATACTTCATACATACACTCACGCTATTTTCCCACAGGGGTAAGCAGAAACCATAGACTGCCACTTGCTACGACTCTTGCATATCTCTTTCGCTTCTTCCACATTCATACATCTCATACGATCACGTCTGAATTTCCCGAAGGATAGGGTAAAAGTACTTTTAACGCGGATTGAATACGATTGGCAAAAGGATCGAGATAGATGGAGACATAAATGGGACCACACCATTTGTAATTGTTATGTTGTGTGAACCTTTATTATCAGTGAAGAAAACATTATGAGAAATATGCGAGAGAGTGTGAGAACCTCATTAATTCCTTGAAGAATTAGTGAATTATATTAAACAGCACTACGCCAGCGCACTTTCCACCCCAAGAGTTGAAAGTTGAAAGTAATCAGCATGACCTAACTATGTAGCAACAAAAGTCTCACAAAACAGACAAAAAAATTACCTATGGGTCTGAAATACCAATTAACAAGAATCGATGGCTGATCCATAATAAAATGAAAATCCTACAGAAGACAGACAGAGCAAATGCAGGGTCTGTCCCTCACGAAGGTGGTCTTATCTCAGATTAAACTTGAAACTAAATAAACGTCATGGGTTTGTGAATGAACTTTAAACTTGTTTAGATTCTATGAAAATTAATTTAGTTATTATTAATTTAATTTTATTATTAATATTAATAAGGCACGTTCGTGAGTCATTAAATTTATATTGAATATTATAGGTATGAAAATATATTTTTGCGTTTTATAGCCCACAGTTTGAGAAAGGTTATAGGCATCCTGTTTGATATCACGTTACGACCCTCAGGAGTCGAGCAAGCGCATGAAACCGCGGGGCTCTACTCGTGTCATTATAATCAAACAATTCAAGGAAAACAAGGAAGGGGAACCAAGAAGATTTTTTATTGAACAAGTGAAGTAAAGAGTGGCAGTAGAGTCGTATCAAGAGGACTAACAGTAGGCAAAGAAAAGAGAACAGTGGCGATTACTCCACTGACAAGAGCTAAGCTCTTAAAGAGAGAGAGAGAGATGATAATGTTGAAAGAGACGTCAAACATATATGGTCATATAAGAGATGAGGTAATGACCTTAATACTTTTACGTGGATTGAATACAATCGCCAAAGGATCGAGATAGACGCGAGGGGGGCCATGATAATCGTAATTGTTATGTTAACCTATTTTATCAGAAAACATTATGAGAAATTTGCGAGAGCGAGAGAACTTCATTAATTCCTTGAAGAATAACAGAATTATATTAAACAGCACTACGCCAGCGTACTTTTTCACCTCAAGAATCGATAGTTATAATATGACTCGGGACATCTTCAACATGACCTAACAATGTTACAACAAAGGTCTCAAAACCACACAAAAAAATTACCAATGGGTCTGAAATACCAATTAACAAGAATCGATGACTGATCCATAATAAAATGAAAATCCTATTTTTGTCGTGATATTTTAACCGCAGATATGTCGTATCCTATTATGGTTACAGGTAGTTGTTATAACTATGACGTAGGTATTACGTCATGAATGACCGCAGCTTCCAATATGACAGGGCAAATGCAGGGTCTGTCCCTCACGAAGGTGGTCTTATCTCAGATTAAACTTGGAACTAAACGTCATGGGTTTGTGATGAACTTTAAACTTGTTTAGATTCCATGAAAATTTATTTAATTATTAATTTTCATAAGTCACGTTCGTGAGTCATTAAATATTGAATATTGTATGAATGTTTTTATAAATAATAATTGTTATATCTAAAGGAAAGTGCAAAAACTATATTGTACCCTTCAAACTCAAACGGAATAATGTTATGCACATTGTTTTTTTATTAAAACGCGGGGCACAGGTGAATTATTAATTTTCAATTTATTATCCCGGTTATAATACAATGGTCGTATCCTAGTGATACGATCATTGGATTGCCAAGTCAAAGGTTTCAAGCTCGAATCCAACCAGCAACTCTGGCTTTTCGAAGTCCTGCGTTTTATTAATTAATTATCACGCACTTAAACAGGAAAACATCGTGAGGAAATGCATATCGATAGATTTTCTTGTCTGCGTGTGAAGTTTTCCAACAGTAGGCTAGCGTCGTAGACTATAACCTATTCCCTCTCGTTCTCAGAGTAGATCCATGCCCAGAAGTGGGACAATATAATGGGTTGATGATGATAATCTTAAGAACTTCGTGACCTATTTCATACATCACAGCAATGCCAACTCACGTGCCCATCAAATCACCTTACAGCCGAGGACACAACTTTCTAAGCAAGTCATTAGTGAAACATGCAATAAGTAAAAGTCAACTTTTCACCTGTCCTGAATCACCGCTGCGTCAATGTAGGCTTTCAACCGCAAAACGTTCAGATGAACCCCATCTTAGGGCAAAGAATGTCCAAACTTAGTCAGCGCAGGGAATCCCACAATGTATTTGTCAGACATTTTTTGAGACCAGCTCATAATGCCCTCTTTAGACCCTGAGAAGATTTGACTAACATAACTTTGTATAGACGGCTACAGGTCAAGCTATACAAAACCAGTTTAAGCTGATCTCGCATTGTTTAAGCTTCCCATACGATAAGAGGCCAGCGTAAACTGGATTTGTATAGTTTGACGTGTAACCGTGCGTACATTATCCTTTTTTACTTTCACTTTGCCCGTACACTTAACTTACACAACATCACGCCTGTATTCCCCAAAAGGTGAGGCAGAGGTGTGAGGAGAAATGTTCACCCACATTTCACCGGTCAGTTAAGTCCCCATTTAATAAGGGGCCAGCCTATTGCCCTTAACCGGGCACAAACCGAAACTCCGAGCTGCTACTGGGAATTTCATAGAAAAATCCAATGAACACTTTTCTCAACTTGGGAATCGAAGTCAGGACCTCTAGCGTCGCGATTTGCACCAGTTGACTTATAAGACAGAGGCCCTTACACGGTTTAAAATTGAGCAAATAATGTTGGGAAAATTCAACATTATTTGCTCAATTCTAACCGGAAACGAAAGTTCATTTCAACATTCTTTCATAATTCGAGTACTTTTTCTTTGGGTTTTTCATCCGCCTTTAAAGGTTATGTCCTTCGAACCGAATTTATGGGTGTGTGTTGGAAAGTTTATAGAAATGTGAAACGGCATTGTCAAGGAAATAATTATGTGCAATTAAGTTAATTAAATTGGTCTA
This sequence comes from Subacronicta megacephala, assembly GCA_958496365.1. NCBI lineage: Eukaryota > Metazoa > Arthropoda > Insecta > Lepidoptera > Noctuidae > Subacronicta > Subacronicta megacephala. The sequence continues at coordinate 4,208,622 of OY292524.1, forward strand.
CAGCCTTGGGAGTTTCGCTTAAACTTCGATTGTATGTACTGTTAACCTTAACTGTCGGTTAACACATAAGGTACGTAACATGTACAGGACTTATCACTTAGGCTACATAGAATTTCATGGTCTTGCTTAACTAAACCTTCATTTCGCTTATCTTTAACGACCAAGCTGTTAGGCATTTGGTGTTTTTTTTTTGTGGTTGAAAACAGAAATTGATTAGTAAGTCTTGGATGGATAGTTTCCGGGTTATAATTATTGTCCTTAGTGTTTTAGGTGTGAGTTATAGAATACTAGCTATTGCCCATGGTTTCACTCGAATTCCGAATGACTTTTGGAGACAAAAGGTAGCTTAGTGGCAGCGTCGGGAGAGGTCGCCCTAGAAGGACGTACACCGATCTTATCGGCGAGGTTCTCCAAAAAGGTCAGGTGCGTAGTACTCGCAACCGGCGCGTGTGTATGAAAAGATGTATGAATGTGGAAGAAGCGAAAGAGATATGCAAGAGTCGTAGCAAGTGGCAGTCCATAGTTTCTGCCTACCCCTGTGGTAAAAAGGCGTGAGTGTATGTATGTATGTAAGGTAGCTTATGTCCTTGCTAGAGTTTCAAACTATCTCTCTATCTCTAGTCTTAATCGGTTCAGCGGTATAAGCGGGAGATGGTAACAGACAGACAGACAACCAATATAATATTAAGTATTGAGGATTCTATTGATGCTCTTATAAAGATCCGTATGTACAGACTTCGGCCTTTTATAATTTTATTATATTATGAATAGATTCTATCTACGTTCTGTAGTTTCTGCCTACCCCTATGGGAAAAAGTCGTGAGTGTATGTATGTATGTATGTATGTAGATTCTATCTACCTATCATAGATAATAAAATTGACAACAAGATTTTTTTCTGTTTATCTGTATACCTATCTTTTTATATATTTTTTGAGTTTTCTAACACGCTAAAGAAGGTTCTTACGGGAAAAAGAAAATTGGTAAGACAGGACGTCTGTCAAGGCAGCTAGGGTATTATTATTATTAACCAAACGATAAAAACGGAATGAGGAAAACTGATTAATACCGTTACAAATACCGCTAATGTGTCAGAAGGTCGATCATATCCTCAAGCCAGTTTCATAATCCAAGGAGATCCGCATATATGCGTGAGAGTAACCACGTGAACTTCACGTGAGATTGTCTATACATTTCATAACATTTCGCATAGCAAAACACACGGTGATTCACTAGGCGAAAGCGACCTTCACATTCGAACCAGCCAGGCGAACAAACTCACAAAAACAAATAATTATTACGTCGCTATGACTCAGGTGCGTTCCGATCTGAAAACGGTTTCATTGGCACCAGTTTTAATTGACATTGCAATGATATCATTAGAAAAGCATTTACAATTGTATGAAGTAAATAATAAAATGACTGTTTAACAAGTACTGCGTTGCATTCCTAAATATTTGCCTCCTTCACCGCATCGTCTTAACATTTTCCCAGTCTAGCCATACATAAGCGACATAACATCACGCCTATATTCCCCAAAAGCTTAGGTAGAGGTGAAATTATGTGCAACCCATATTTCGTCGGTATGTTTAAATAGAAGCAAGCCACCACTCGGGCACAAATCCAAACTCCGAGCTGCCACTGAGAATTTCATAGAAAAATCCAATCATTGATCGACTTGGGAATCGAACCCAAGACTCCTGGCACAGCCGACACGCTTAGGACCACTAGACTAATGAGCCAGTCTGACGAGATGCTGCTAAGTATCAGTTTTATACACGATTTTTTTATCAAACCCCTCATAACTACAGACATTCGAAAAATTAAAAAATATGATTTTTTGGCTTCTGACTACCTCTATCGCTATGACAACTGGTACCGAAGGCTTTACAAGCTTTCCGAATCATTGAGGGGTCTCGACGTGTTATGAATAGTCACCCATCCAAAAAATTACTGCGGTAAGCGCAGGTTAATCTTTCAGCCACGAGCCCCACTTTTTACCTCTTCGTTCTACTAGTCTTGATAGAAATTGAGGTACCAATAGGAACACTTTCATGTCTACATGTCAAGTACAGTTTTAGATCGGACGTAGGAGTAAATTATATGAGGGCGGCGGTCTTATTATGGTTGAATAAATAATTTGAAAGGTACACACTTCCGTCTAAATGTATGTTTTTGTATCACGACTTTTATAGGGAAAGTGTTACAGTAGTGAATAGCCGTGTTAATACTTTACTTTAAAAAAAAAACTTACCACACGAGGGAAATAAGCCCTATGTCGCGAAGAACTTTGCAAACTACAATTCGGTACAGACTCAAAATTCGGCAAGTTGTGTCAAAATAAATGTCTTTCTTTCTAACAAATTTTATATCCGTGGAACACCCAAATATTTTCGTTGGGTTCGAAAATAAAAACTTAATTCGAATTTCGTTGGTATCGATACACGATACGTAACTCAACGGTAGTGCGAGGTGAATAGTATCTTATACCTAATAATAGTTTATTTACCAGTAATTACACATATATGCATAGGTTACCATTGGGCCATCACCGCTGATGGCCCAATGGTAACCGCCGCCACTTACTAATTTCATCCCCACTGCTCCTAAACGGTGATATGATGATGATGGTGAATATCGTGAGGAAACCAAGAACCAAAAAATGAAGACATGTGACATCTATCAACCCGGACTGGGCCCGCGTGGTGGATTACGGCCCACTCTCACCGCGATGAGGTCTGTGCCCAGCAGTGGGAACTTTATAGGCCAATTATACTTATACATATATACTTACAAAAATAGAAAACTAGACCAAACGTGCACTCAAATAGCAGTGATGTTGACTTAAAATTGGGCTCCTTGCACCATGAAGAAGTTAATTATGAATCGATTTATTGTCCTGCACTTTGATACGGATATTCTTTCATAATCAAAAGGGCTACGTGCTACCGCGCAGGCCTATTGCGAGTTGAAAGACTCCACACGTCGGCGATAAAATCTCAATCAGGCGTAGGTTTTCAATATTTTCCTTGACCGTTTAAAGCGAGTGATTTAATCGCTACATATTATAAAACAAAGTCCTCCGTTGCGTCTGTCTGTTTGCGATAAACTCAGAAACGACTGCACCGATTTTCATGCTGTTTTCATCAATATGATAGAGCAATTCAAGAGGAAGGTTTATATGTATAATACATAGATATTATAATACAGAAAAGCCGAGAAACCACGCGGGTGAAGCCGTGTGTGGAAAGCTTTATACACCTACCAATTAACTAATTAATCTGCTTATTGTATCGTTTAAAGGATTAGTTTTCAAGCGAAGACAGTTAAATATTAGTAGCGGCTTTTAAATCTACCGTCACGCCTGCATTCCCCGAAGGGTTAGACAGAGGTGTACATTACACATACAGGTTCGCCGGTTTGTTTATGTCCCATGTAATAGGGAGCTAACCTAATGCCATTAACCGGACATTAATTCAAACTTCGAGCTGCTACTGAAATTTTCATAATACTGCTCGACTTGGCAACAGGCAGTAAACGCATTTAAAAGAGCTGAAAATCGGACTTTGTGACGTTCACTTAAAGAGGCCTACATCCAGCAGTGGACGAATACGGGCTGATGATGATGATGATGATGATGAAACTCGTAAAAAGAGCTTATTTGGGTCCAAATTTAATTTGAATATCATCCGGGAACATTAGACTTAGTACTCGTAGTAAAGTTTGTCAGTCAGAGGCAATGCAATCTGCAATGCGCTTGATTCTCACGGCCTATGCGTCACATGAACCAATTTCGATGACGTACACACGAAATATTCACAATTTTTTTGACCTTTTATTGTCTAACCGGGGAATTTCAGTCCAGATAGAATCACTATAGTTTTCACGGAACGGAACTAAATGGAATAGCTTCGTGAACGAAAGTTTTTGCTCTTGATTTTTGCGTCATTGGTTTTTAAGCACATGGTGTCCCAGATCGTGACTTCGTGAGTGACGTCACTGTTTATACAGATGAATGATATTCGCCATGTAATGCCTTTTGGTTGCAAAATGTTATTGCTAATCTAAACGGAACTATGACAGTATTTTTTGTGTTCAGTAAAAAATCCCCTTGTTTGCTTTACTTTTGCGTCCGTTGGAAAATCTACGTTTGATGACGTTGCGATATTCTGATAAAGAAGTAAGATAGGCGATTGTATAATAAGGTAGCTGAAAGGTATCTATTTGATTTATAAAAATAATTCGTATAAGTACTGGAAAAAACATTGTAAACTAAGATATATACCTTTTAAATTTTTGGGGGGGATTTCGAGGGATGCTTTGTCCCTTTCCCGCAAAAAGAGAGTAAATATAAAAATTGTATGGCGGACGCACGGTGTGACGTCATAACGTGCTATAGTGCGCTCTCTGTCTAACATAACATTAAAATGCTTTACAGCTTAATTTTTTTACCGATTTTAATTGTGTTTTTGCTGTTCGGCCTACTTACCTACTACTCGTATTTAAACTATTGGAAATAACTTCAGCATTAACAAAATATCATATTATAGATACATACAGGTGTGAATTTTAATATATTTCAATAAAACTTAAAACTTGCATTCCGATGCGCAGACAAACTTTCGCTATCCATTTCTTGGGAAATATTAATAACGTAATAAGAAATTACGTATTAGTCCCAGTATGGAGTTCAAACAAAAATAATTGATATCATTCTATTTTCAGCGTTACTATTAGCGACCTTACTGTAGTCTGACCTCTACAATTAATTGAACTTGACCTTTGTAACCTTTCACAACAAGAATTGTATTTATTTATATCCTTTACGGATGTTCTTTATAAAAATAAGTTCTTTGTTTTTTTTTTGTCAATAGTGAGGGAAATTCTCTTAGATCTTTTGCTATCGAGAGAGCTGGATAGTTATTTGTCGACTCGTAAACAAATTTACCAAGACTCTAACGTCTAGCAAATTTATAGAATATACATTCTTATAATAATCTCGCATACAGTTGTATGTATGTCACCCATTAGTGGAGTGTGTTCGAAACATTCCACTAATGGGTGATATAGGGTAAAACTAGGTATAACTGGCCATCTGCAATAACTGGCCAGGTCCCGCTAAAACTGTCCAAAATAAGAAACCGAGACGCCAAACGCCATCTATTTTCTTTTATTAATATTATTTGTACTTTTAAGTCTCATTTTAGTTTATAATTTCGCCATTATACCTAAAAACATAGCGCCAATAGTTCGTTACATTTTGAAAGTCGGTGAACAAGTTTGAATCCATATGGATGTTTATCAAAACGGTAAGAGAAGTGTTTATTTCAAAATATCAATTAAACAAGTTTTTCACTTGCTAACTTTATGGTAAATTAACAAGATTTTACGTTATATGTAAAATATCATTATAGTAAACTGATTGTTTTGATTTATTGGTAATTAATAAGTTTTAATGGGGTGGCTAATAACTGAAATAAAAAATAAGACATTTTCAGTAACTGTCCACCTATGCCAGTAACTGACAAAATTAAACAATCGCCTGTTTTGCAAAATTGTTAGATAAATTGTATTGTTATAAGGTGTAGTATAGCGTGTCTAAATTTGGTGTCTTTTTGTGAGGTCTTTTTAGTAACTGGCATAGGTGGCCAGTTGGGTGGCCAGTTACACATCGTAAATATATTATGATCAGGTATGTTTAAAAAGCACCAATATTTGAAGAAAGCTATAGATAAAGCTGCCAATTTCGTTTACAATAAAGAAGGATCTGTTCGCAGCGCTGCCATTTTATTTGGGGTTCCGAGAAGCCCTCTTCAATTTAAATTATAACACCCTGAAACAAAACTTAAGTCCGGCCAAATCCTGTATTAACAGAGGTTGACGAAATCGCTTTAGTAAACTTTAGCCAGGCAAGGATTTGATGATGATTGATAGAAAAAGGATGATATAAAGACATGTGTTCAGGACTATCTTAAAGGGAAACCGAGACCAAACCCGTTTCAAAATAACCGGGGTAACGTGTGGTTCAATGCGTTCCTAAAACGACATCCTGAAATTTCTGTTGACATCAGAAGGGTTTCCAAATTTCCTGAAACCACTGACGCAGGTGCGCAAGTGGTTTCGGGAATTTCGGACTTATATATTTCTTTTTTATGGGATTAATCCGCAAACGAGCAGGCAAGCTATCTGATGGTAAGTAGTCATCACCGCCAATGGACATCTGCAATACCAAAGGAGTTACAGAGGCATTGCCGAGCCTATTTAAGGAGAAGGGAAGGGAAGGAGAAAGGAGTAGGAAACGGACTGACTGAGGGAGGAATTGAGCCCCGGCGCTCCACACTCACCGTACGGAACGCAGCAGTATACATACTGCTACTTGACGTGGATATTCTGCGGGAGGGGAGTGCTCCCCCGTGTCATCGGGCATGTAAACATGCCAGCAGACACTACTACTACTAAATAGACGAGGTATACTATATTGGCGAGGAGCAGCTAAATAAGCTATACAGCATCCGAGCCGCGTTATTAATGGCGATGAAACAGGGTTTAGCATTTGTCCAAAAACAGGAAATGTTCTAGCATAAGAAGGAAGCAAGAATCTTATGAAATCGAAAAGGCTTCACCGAAAGAAAATATTACTCTAATGGTAGTTTCTCCGCTGCGGGATTTGCTTGTTAACCCATTATAATATATCCATACAAAATAATTCCAGACCATATTGTTGTAAGTGTACCATTATATGGTTGGGGTATTGGAAGAAGCGACAATGGTCTTATGAATCAATAGCAACAAGATTTTTGGGGCTTTTAGTGTTTTTTGTGTTTGTAATGGAAGAATACGATTCAATTTTGTTTTTATTTTAGCTAATTCTTGTTTTGGCTAGTAACTGAAATATATTAAGCCAGTTATTGATTTTGACGGCTAATTACTGGTCAAATTTCATAATTTTTGGAAAAATATATTTAAAAATTACAAAAACTGTATTTTTATTGCATTAATTATGTTATTTTAAAAAATGGCTTCATTCTCTAATCAGCAATATCACAGAAGTATTATTTGAACGATTTATATTGAATCTATAATGACTGGAACTGGCCAAGGTGCTTAAGTGGCCAGTTACTGCATGTTTTACCCTACATACTATAGTACTCCATAGGATGAATAGTTTACCGAGTCAGTCAGTCAGTTATGCTGATAAATTCATGAACTAACCTCTTTTATCTAAAATCACTGAAAAGGTCTATGACGATGACGTCAGAAATCCAACAGGTGTGTTTGTAAACAGAGCTGTGTGCCAAAGAGCTAGACGTTTTACTGTTTACAATACTATATAAGGCGATAACTTAGATACCTCTGTTATATTATGTACATTAAGCCTACGTATGTGTGAGCAAATAGCGAAAGTACAGCGGATTCACCTCACGGAACCATTGGTACGTATTTACGTCACATCCGATGCTCTTGCGTACGCGGCCTTATTTAGTGATGTATTATTCCATAGACATTACTATCGGTATGTATTATACATTCATAGAAGATAGTGAGCAGGTTCATATTTTTTTAATTATGAATTGGCACTGGCGCCGTTCGATTCATGCATTTGGAATGCAGATACATTAAAGACGGTCAAAATTTTATACATATATTGTAGGGACGCGTGGTTACAAAATCATTACCAGCTCTGAAAAAGTCATAAAACTGACGTTTTTTACTTTTTTACATAATATTTTTTCTCTTTCTTGCCTCAATGGAGTGACCGAACAAATTGGGTCAATAATTCTTAATTATACTTTTACACACTGGACAAATTCTTCGAAGCAAATCAATTCAAATTTGTTAAATGGAAAAACTAAGTCATCAATTTATTTACTTCAAAATTACAGCATAAATTGCAAGTTCACGCGATGACAAATGTTTGGCTCGTGCCGCTGCCGTGCTCTTATAGGCTAAATCATTTGTTTGTGCTAAGTGACTCACGCGCATGCCTCTATATTTTTACCATATTTACAGACCAACGATTCCAAACTCGTGAATCAATCCCGCAACATCTTTTTAACAATTTTTTGTTGGCATTCCGCCTGCGGCTTTGCTAGCGTGGACTATACGTTTCTTTTCATTTCACGGGATAATATATAGCCTATGATACTTAAGAATAATGCAGCTTTCTATTGGTGAAAGAATTTTCAAAATCGGTTCAGTACAACGTCACAAACTTTACCTCTTTATAATATTAGGATTAGAGGAAGGTTACAAATTACAGATAATGTAGCGTATTACTATTCTACGTATTGACATATAAAATTTTTTTTACCTCTAAATGAGGACAGGAGCCTTTTGAACATCTTGAAGTTACTCCGCTTTTACTATAGGATGTTATCTGAACAGTTGAAATTTCATGCTATTTAAAAAATTGCAATCGATACAATTTCCCCCATTAACAAATCAAATAGCTATTCTCATTCCGAAGTTCATTGCTCGATATCGAACGTTAGCGCCTCGATAAACAACCTCACTCAAGGTCCTCATTCATTGAGCGATACGTCAACTTCATTGATGATTTACGCTTGTGTGAGTACTGTACGCACGCGGGCCGCTCTACGTGTTGCATCGTGTACATGCGATCGCATGTATGTGTGCCATAGAATCTTCGAAGTTGTGAGTGTGTGCGTCAATTTCTACATTAATTTCTAGCGTTGTTGTTAATGTGTGCGTGTACGCATGCTTGTTGGTGACAGGACGCTCAACAATAGCCGGAATAGGAAGCGACAACGGCAAAATGGGCGTGCAGACTGACTCCCCAGACAAGATCCGTAAGCAGGTTCTTGCCACTGGACTGGACTCACTTTTTGTTGATTAATTCGTTAATTGAATAAGAACAATGACAAGCCTAAAAAACGGTTATACGCATAAACAACTCTGTGCTCTGATTGCTTAAGGAGTCTTAAGTCATCGGAAATCCTGGTTCATAGTAGTTCATCACGGCCGGGAACTGAGCAAAGACGACAATGATTTGCCTAATGATCGATTGTTCCCGTGTTTTATTTATATTATGTATTGACGTTAAAGGTAGGATATTGTGCATGCTACCTACAATATTGATCAATAATAAGAGACAAAAAAAAACAATATTTGAATACACATACGGAAATAAACTATTGTTTTCAAGTCAGACTAGAAACTTACCGTGGTTTTACTTAAAATAGAGACACTGATTGACTGTCAGACAAAGTACAGCTTCAACAGGTTAGTCTTACACACAACAGTTCAATATTACGAAGGTAAGCACTAGGAAGGGATTTGAGAATTCCCATAGGATTGGGAAAAATAAGATCGTCGTATTATACATCAATTCGATCGAGATTTAGATGTGTGACTTGATAATGTCAATGGGCTTACCCCCTAATACATATCACATCAAATATATCGGACAGGTGTGGTTCATTCAGCACATCACTATTTAATCCTTCAGGGAATACGGGTATGATGATATTTTATATCAAACTCACACTATTTGAGGTAGGTACTTAGACTACTTGTGTCGTCAATCTCCTTTACTATTATCAACAAATATACGGCATGTGTTTTTGACAAATAGGATTATAAGGAACTGTTATAAGCAACTAAAGCTACAGCCATGGGATTTAAGCATTAAATTTATCGTATTATACTTACACTGTCTTAAACTGAATGTTATATGCTCTGTCTTAAACTGAATGTCATATACACGATCCTAGACCCGTGATTGATAAAAAAGGAAATCTCAGGACATAATGTCTGTTGTATATATAGTAGGTATGTTGTTTACACGTAAATACTCAGTGATATCATTTAGTATTTTGAAATATTAACTGGGAAATGACGTAAACATTTCTGTACCTATATCGATAATTTCGTACCAGTCGTGTCAACGCTTTTGCTGAGCATCTGGCAAATGTAGCGAAAACAGATCACTGATATAATTATGTAGGTACTTTTGCAAATAATCACACGATTTAAGCGTGAAAACACGGTTGGTGACCAATTCCTTGGTTTTTTTATTATTAAACGAATGGTCCTTTGCCAACAAAACTCTTTTATGTTGATATCATCTTAAGCTTGCTGGTTTCAACACAAGTTGCAAAATGACTAGGTATTAAGTTCTGCAAATCGTGTGCAATAAGGAGTTCATTTTCCAAATAGTAATTAAACATTTTTACATTCAAATTAACTACAATAATTCCAAGTCACAAACTAGTACCTACTGTTATGTACCTAAGTTATGTATATAACACATAAAATAATAAGGCATAGTATATAGTATGTAGTATGTTTCGAGTAGTATCAATTAGTAGATCTGGCTCATGTATTATCTAAAAGTATTAATACTTTAATTTTTTTCTTTCTTTCATGGCTCGTAGTAACAATTATTGTTATGACCTCCTCTTGTTCCTCATGATCGTGTCTGCAATATGACAGGTTGTAATTTCGATATGACCGACCAATAATATAAGATCTACAGCGTGCATAATTGACGAAATTAATGCGACCTTATTATATATCAATATAAGGCGTAAGATCCCGAAATCCCTATGACGAAGGCAATTTGGCCGGAGATCTCAGTAAAGTGGTTGTGTGTTCAAAAAGATCTAGGTCACGAAAACCATTGCTTGCAGCCCCCAGGCCTAAACATCGGACCTAAATACTAAATTATCGTCAAATGCAGACTAATCATTAGTTGAGGATGCAAAAAATTATTTAAAATATAAAATTGACTGTAGATTTTTAAATGCGGCACTGTCTTTTGTAGTCACGAGTATTTTTGTTAATATTTTTGTTCTTGTTTCAGGTTGCACGGTGCTACTTCTAAGGCGCCGTGATCAAAAGGTAAGACCTTTTTTATTATCATTTTTACATTTTGGGCTAGAAATACTGTATGAGTTAATGTGATGCGGAGGAATGAAGTACCTACTCACGTGTGCAAGCATACATCGGTTACAAATAGGAAGACCCAATAAAAAACGGATGGATTGTGTGGAAGATAATATGGCTGCTGAGGATAATGGTTAATAGCTCAGGCTAATGAAGACGTAGGTATAAATGAAAAAAAAAAACCTGTAGCTATTTGAAAAAAAAATTATGATTACATTTTTTAGTGAAGAGAACGTGTAAAGAGATCTCATGCATAATACTGCCAAGCATAAGATGCAACCTCTTTTCTTAAATTTATTTATTTTTTATCCAATCGTTCGACGGCCATCTAGATTGTCTATGGGCAGCAATCTATTTGACAGAACACGCTGACTTTAATTGCGTTCACATCACTTTATGTAAATGTGAAATTTCGAATTTGATTTTTTAATATTTTTCGTGAATCTATTTTTGAAGAAATTATTTATTTATGTGAGGTCATGGTAAAATATCATGTGTTATAAATTGTCATTCGAAACAGTGGACATCAGTACTTTGGTTAGGTGCGCCGGGATCGTTGTGTTGTCATCATGTTGAACGAATGGTTTCAGCGAAGAATAAAAGAAGTTTACATAGAGGATTTTCAGGTATTTAAATATTTTTGTATGTTATTTGTAGTATAGGAAGGAAATTATTCATATTTTAAGAAAAATAATGCATTTTAAGATGTAAAACTTATTTGAATCTTGCGACTGTTACAACTTGAATGGGAATGTAGATAGAGGATTAATTTAGATATTTTCTACTTGGCGTTATGTAGAACGAGAAATCTTGATTATTGTCGCCTACGAGTAAGCTTTTAACTTATAATATGAATTCATATCAAATGGATAATAATTCTAAAAATAGAAGTTCATATCAACAAGTTATCGTGGCGTAATAATATTTAAATATATCTACATACATAAACCATAAACATACCAAAACGCCTGTATTCCCTGAAGGGTTAGGCAGAGGTATACTTATGTACACCCACATTTCGTCGGTATGTTTAAGTCCCATGTAATAGGGGGTGAGCCTATTGCCATTAACCGGGTACAAATCCAGACTCCGAGCTGCTACTGGGAATTTCAAAGAAAAACCCAAAAACACTTTGCTCGACCTGGTGATCGAACCCAGGACCTCTAGCGTTGCAGTCGCGCTTAGGACCATAAGATAATCATTAAAATATATATCTAACTAAACAGTACTTAGAGCTACGATTTTACGTCAAGTCTGTCTCGTTTCGATTTTATCGTGGGTTGACCAGCCCAAATATGTAATTATTAGCAGAAATTATAGTTACTACTATACAATTGTTATTACCCTTTGGAGGGTTTTATCACATAATTATTACAATTAAAAAGAACGTACACAGTTAATTTGTATAAAACTAAAGGTATTAGGTAAATGTCTTTCTAATTTTTAATGAGTTGTTTTCAACGCAGTCAACTAATGCATAGGCATCAGTGAACTGCATTCTTCTGCAAAGAGGCCGCGTATACGCCACGTAGAAGCGGCGCGAAGGCGGTAAGGTTTTAGTCATTACTATCACTTACAGTTTGTTCGAAATAAGTAAGCCGATCGGAAGTTAGCCATTCCGAACTTACGCGGTGATAAAATCGTTAAATTAAGTGTTTTAATACATAAATATCGAAATTAGTAAACGTAATACATAATTAGAAATGTGAAATTTAAACGACTCTAATTATCTTTACAACGACTCTTTCCATTAAAATTGACCACTTCTAAACCACTTGCAGACAACTTCTGATCGGCTTACTTATTTCGAACAAACTGTATACATCATCCAAGCTGCATTCGTCATTGCGTCATGCGATCGCATTTCGTGATCCTCATGCGAATGCAACGTTTAGCGTTTCAACAAAAATCGATTCTATATAAAAATCTAGACCGTTTCGCTATACTATGTTGTTCAGTAAATATCGTAGTGATACAGAATTCCATAATTATTTTTAAAAAGCTTGCATATTTTAATCTTTGTACTTTGTATAGCTGTTGTGCTGAACTACAATCCGTCATAAAAAGTATTATAGTTAAGTCCAACTCTCAGGACTTAACTTTGATAATTTTTACTGTTCTAAAAGCTTTTTAAAACATCTTTAATCGTCGCTTTATCGTGGGTCGCAAATCTTCAATGTTATTATGACAAAATTGACATTCAACGACTTCAGAATTGTAGATTTTTGTCAGTTTTGTCTACGGAATCTGTCATTATGTCATTAAGTGACATTGAATATCAATTCTGATATAATTGAAATAGCAGACTTGGGCCCCTAATAGTGATCAAACGCGAGCCTAACCAAATAATGCGTAAAACTGATTTAACAACACAATTCCTGCAAGACATTTTAATGCTGTATTAATTAAAAATAATATCACAATTCAGTTGTTCAACGGGGCATTTCCCCGAGCCGGTACCGTTACAGTAATGACACCACACATGTTGACAAGCGACGGTTACCGATGGGTATTTTCACACAGCCCTAACATCCAACGGCATAGAGTAAACTAAAGACAGAAGCTACTTAAAGCTCTTTAAGCTCGTTAACCGACTATTGTTTGTTCTCTACTCCTAGTAAATAGTGTTTGCCTAGCGACAGTAGGCATCTTTCTAAAACCTAGCTCTAAATGTTTTTAATCGATTTAAACTCGATTTTTAAGATGAAAAATAGAACGGTTTCCCTTTTGTTCGTATCACGTTATGCGTCACTACGCCTCATTGATAGGTGTTATCATATTTTTTTATGATTATGTTTACATTTTTACATACATTATTAAACTTTAATTGATCCTTATACATCGCCATTCGTACAAAAATTATTTCACAATCGAATATCCATACCGAAAAGGAAAATTTGATTACATACCTTCAAACTTTATCAAGTTGCATTTATTTTATTTATATCTTGAATCTAACCCTAACAATCGTCAATAAAGTAACGTACAAATGAATATGTAATCCTATGAATATTAATATTAAGTGCATATTTCCTTGAATGGTATCGAGAAACGGAACTCAGTACGTTCCTGCGCCCAGGTTTTAAAATTAGGTGATTTGCATCACGCTTTCCGTTCCATAGATGACGTATCAATTATTTACAGTGTTCATATACAGTTTTCTGAAAAGGTAGGTTTACACTTCGTACGAAATACGAAAATAAATTACTAGTTTTCCGCTCGCAGCTTCGCCCGCGTATTATAGTATACGTTAGTTGTCATTTTACGGGATAATATATAGCCTATCAAACCTAGAAATAATGTAACTTCCTATTGGTGAAAGAATTTTTCACATCGGTCCAGTAATTTCAATCATCATCATCATCATCATCATCAGCCCATACTCGTCCACTGCTAGACGTAGGCCTCCCCTAGTGAACGCCACAGAGCCCGATCTTCGGCTTTCCTCATCCAGTCACTGCCAGCTGCCTTCAGCAAGTCATCACTCCATCTGGTCGGCGGGCGCCCTACACTACGTTTGCCTAGCCGCGGTCTCCACTCGAGAATTCGCTTGCTCCAGCGTTTGTCAGTTGTCCGACAGATATAATAATTTAATAATTTAATTCTTTATTGTCTGATATGACCGGCCCATTGCCACTTCAGCTTGCTAATCCTTTGAGCTATGTCGGTAACTTTAGTTCTCTGACGGGTAACTTCATTGCGGATTTTATCCCTCAGAGAGACTCCGAGCATAGCTCTCTCTCCATAGCTCGCTGTGCGACTTTAAGTTTGTGGACCAGACTTACTGTGAGTGTCCACCTTTGGGCTCCGTAGGTCAGAACAGATATGACGCACGCATTGAAGACTTTCGTCTTAAGGCTCTGCGGTATGGGTGACGAGAAGACTTGGACGAAGTTTGCCAAATGCTGCCCTTCCCAACTGAATCCTCCTATCGACTTCCCTCTCAAAGTCGATAGGAGAAGTACTTTCAATGCAAACAAACAAATAATCAAATCTTTTCTCTTTATAATATAAGTTTAGACAAGCTATGCACCCGTGGCGCTACCAACAACGATCTCCTTTCCCAAACTTGTGAGAATATCCCAAATTACCATCTTGACTCGACAACTTTAAGAAGTAACTCCTTACATATAGCAACTTTAGACCGTTCATAGCTAAAACTATGCATATCTTTCATTAATTTTAACACACATAATAATGTCCATGTCCCACTATTTGATACTTATCTACTTAATAAATAAATAAACATCCTAATAAATATTCTCGTAATAGAAAATTGTCGCCGTCACCAAAACCAACATAGATTTAATCATCATTATCATCAAAGAATGTGCAAAATTATTCAAAACCACAGGCTTAATAGATATAATCATAAAAGAATACGTACGTAAATTTAAAAAATCTATCACATTATTAGAAAAATTGGGAAATTCAAGGCGGTTTTCGTATAAATAAAAATGTTCACCGATTTACACTTAGGTACTTAGGTAAGTATGTTTTATTTGATACGGAAAAGTATTTCTGGTGCAATGGCTCACTTATGGTACCCTAATTTAGGGGCTCACAAAACTTTTTCTCTCTTACAAGGCTCCAGCGGTAATCTGCGAGCATACAAAATTACTAATTAGCTCGAGAGTGTTAAAATGTTACAAAAAAATAACACACACGTGTAACATTTTAATGACATACGATTCAACTAACGCATGTGCATACATTGTTTTGATTCGATTCGAACTACCCACTTTTTATAATCATAAGTACGTCAAAAATTATCAAGTCATATCTCTACTTCCAGATGTTTGTCACTACAGATATTTAGGGAACCATATGAACCGAATTTGAGTACTGTATTGGTAACACTACATTATGACGTGCGTCAATATTTTTTTATCATCTAGTGCAATTACGTCAATTGACTATCAAATTTGCAATAAAAACTACTTTATTTTTAGTTAATTAGTGTATTAGTTACCCTTGTTCTTCGTAATACTAAAATGTAGATACACTATGGCACAAGCGGCTGGAATCGTTCGAACGGGTTTTAAAAACTAGGTAGATATCATTGTTTTCTCTCAACATTATAACTAATCTATAATTGCAGTAAAAAGTGGATCACTTCCCACTCCAGTTTTTACCACCATAAGGACCTTCGATTTTAATTGTCCAGCTAATTACGACATAATTTGACGATGGCAATGTAATGTTTTAATTGTACACCCTTCTCTTTATATTTTCTTGCCAATTATTATATCATCTGTATTTATACAGTTAATAAATTAGTTAAGAAGCGCTTTCTTAATGAAATTGTTTTTTTTTTTAATAAACAGCGTGATACTGCCATTATGGCGCTTATCTGTAGGTATCGATCGCGTGCATCCCGGGAACACAAAGGTTTCCGAACGGGCATTGTTTTCGCACAGTTTCAAATTTAAAATTCGAAAATGGAAGGCAAAAAGAGCGGAGAGGGGCCAACCGCCGCGGCGTGCCCACCCAGTCGGTCGACGGTACCGGCTCGCAACATCGCTCCACCGCGGTCGTTGGCGAATACCGCCAATTCCTTCGCCATTCCTCTCCCTAGTCCAGAAGGCTTATAATCGTCGTCGACCTCCTTTAAATAAGCACTTTATACCCCAGGTTTTGGATCGAAACTTCTTTGCGTACTTCCTGACTAATTTTCCGACAGAGATAATGATTAAATTGTTTCGGCATGTCAAATCAAACGAAATTATGCTGTTATATCTTGTTTAATAGCGGTACGTTTATGTTTGTATCGTACATACCTTCGTGGATACCCCCAAGTGAGATTTCTCCTTTAAGGGATTCCTTAAAAATATGTTTCTTTTGCTGCAAAAGATTTATGAGAATTTTGATTTTTATTGTAACTATTCATAACTGGATTTCAGTACCTATGTCAAAAGAATCCTTAAATATAGAGTTAGAACACAGGGTTTACACAAAAATTTAATATCAAATCAGGAACACGCACCTCAAGACGGAACCAACTTTCACTGTAATTTCAGAGTCACTCGAAATGCTACTTAAATAATTTCCTTTTTTAGGAAAAGAAAACCGATTTTACGAAATTTGTGGTATTTTTTCAGAATAAATGGTTGGACATCAAACAAATCTATATCGAACCACGTTAGACATATAATTCTATTAAATAAAAAAATAATAATCTAAACCGGATCATGACCGGAGGCAACATCGCAAAAAAATACAATCTTTTCAAGTTTTGTCGGTAAAAAAATTCATTCAAAATTAATTAGACACCAAACTAGCTCGTTCTTGATTTAAATATATAGGTATAGCAATCATCGTAAAATAAAATAGACCAGTCTTTGAACAACGAACGTAGTGTTAAAATGATTTATAGTGGAGCTTAAACTTTAATTATCGCGTGTTAGTATAGTTTTGAGTCACTCATAGATATCTACACTGCTAAGATTTCTGTGTCATTAGGTGAATACCATTTCCAAGGTCGTCTATAAGCATACGTGGCGATCAGAAGGATCCACAAACTTGATTTGTTCAGTCAACAATTTCGAAGCTACTAAGGATTTGGATACAAAACAACAGATTTAAGCATCCTCGTCCAAAAGTTCATTGTACTGATTTATAAAAATGGATGCTAATTTACATGTCTTGTAATACGTGACTGTCCTTAACTCTATTACTTTTGGATGTAAAATCATCATAAACAACCCATTACATTGTCTCACTGCTGGGCACTGGTCTCCTTTCAGAAGGGATTAGGCTATAGTCCACCACGCTAGCCTACTGCAGGTTAAATGTGAATTAGGTAAAGGATTTATAAAGCGAATGTCAGTGGAGTCGTCGGGAGGGCTCGCCCTAGAAAGCCCCATGGATCGTATTGGTGAGATTCTCCAGCAAGGTCTGGTGCGTAGAACCCGCAGGGCGCGTGTATGTACATGACAAGATGTATGAATGTTGCCGAAGCAATATAAGTATGCAAGAATTGTAACAAATGATGTTCTGTAGTTTCTGCCTACCCTTATTGCAAAAAGGCGTTAATTTATGTATGATATAAATTACTTAATTTATATCATATATTTAAATTGGTTGAACCACAGCTTAAGTTATCGTCAGAAAATAATAGATACCTACCTATCATACATTGTATGGTGCGATAAAATAAATTTAAATCAATCGTTAACGCAACAAGTTGTTTGATATTCTTATTTTCCATACCGCACGGACGGATCAATTATAATTAATTTAAAACATATCGTGATGCGTTATTCATAGTGAGGTGAAAATAAATAAGTAATGAATGAATATTGATTATACTTACCTAATTCCACGAACAGAATGAACGTAATAACAATTGCTTCATAAGACCGTGACGTTTCTTAAGATTTGCAAAGTAGGGAAACACCGAACTATATCCTGCATTACAGTTAAAGATGACTAATAACTCTTTACAATATAGGTTTAAAATACACGACCTCTAAATTGAGCAATACCCAGCCTCCATTTTGACGTCACTATTAGCAATAATGTCAATATAGACAAACGCAGTCGATACTTCTTTGTTCGTTGTACATTGCTACTTCAGAATTGATATACCGAAAATAGAAGTAAACATGACGCGCAATATGTTCGAGCAAGCTTACAGTAACGCTGTCGAGACGTGACACACCGAGCGTAGTAACAGGTTATGTTATAATACTCGTAGGCCATTGAGATGCGGATTCTGGCCGCTGACTCACCTACTTGACCCCGTATCGATGTTAATCAATTTTCACCTCTTATTGCAATTGATTGTGTAGTTGCCTGTCTCTTCCTAATGATTTTAAATAGTATTTGTAACATAAAAAAAGTAAACTAAAGTATATGGTGTATCGATTTTTTAAACTAATTATTTAGTCCAAAAAAGCTTAATTCCAAAAAGTTGAAAAAGGGAAAGTTTCATCGAATCATCAGCACATTACATAATTTTGCGGCTGTCAGATAAAAGAGATGTAAATAGGGCCATATAATATAAAACAAAAGTTATAATCACTGTGAATGAATAAACACCATATAAGTAATCACATCCCTTACGTGCGTACTTTGAGCGAGCAACGCAAGGCTAATCAGGGTAGCATAAATGGAACGTCCATATAATATTATAGTTCCCTATGCCCCCAGTTTTTTATCACCTCATCTGTCAGTTACACCACTTCGTGCAATAAGTAAGAAAGTATTTTTCGCATGGCCAAAAAAATTTCATAAGTATATAATTACGAAATTCGGAAGAGACTCGATAATTTCGACGCGATCGGCAATATTTGATCATATTTCGAAGTCTTTTCGTTGCGTAAAGAATTAGGCGTAACACCAACCTTGAAATTGCCAGGCAACCTTAACCATGACATCTATCTTATATCGCATATCCTAACAAGTTTGACATCTTAACTTGCGTTACGATTTTTTCCATCTTGTACAGGAAAAGGGGGCGTATTGTTGACGCACTATTTATCAAACACAAACATCCCATGATACATCTATTGAAGCCGTTACAAAACCAAATTTCACGGCTATCCTCTGTTGCAAGTTTAATTGTGTTGCGTACGAACTGCGCTCATTGTGCGCGCGTCTTTATAGAGCCGACACTGAACGCCAAACAATGTCACAATTGTGAAATTTAAAGGCAGTCGCACGCTAGTTTTTGTCGCTTTAGGACCTCCTCAGAGCGACCCGAAATCTACTACCGTTAAGATGAAAACAAAACTTTGAGATGGCACCTTTTAAATGGGTCTAAGTTGACAATACAATTTATTGCGTCATATATAATGTAGTGAAAGTTACACGAGTCTTTGTCGCTATTGGTTCGTTAACGGTAAAACAAAACGATTCGGCAACGGGACAAAGGTTCGTCCTTGTACAGAAGTCGGCTATTTTACAAGCTAATAAACAGTTTGCGAAATTTTAATGGGTATTTTATGGACTAAACATTTGGAACGCAATGGAACGCGTTTCAAATTTCTCAGATCGTCCTCATTATAACTTATGCCAGGAAAATATTGTTTTGATACCTACTTATAAGCTAATAAATCATACTTTTCAAAACATCAAAAAAAAGGTATTATTTATGATCGATTTGATATTTATATTGATTAACACAATGTTAAAGCTTTTGTAGCACTCAAGATTTTCCGATGAGCCTATGAAAATAACCATTGATGCATAATAAATAATTAGCAGTCTCATCGAGTATTAAAGGCCACCATAGCTTCTTTTAAAATACTTCAATAACGTAGATGAAAACCAATTATTAACATCAGTCTTGTTTCAAACAAGACATCTTTTGTGCTCAGTTTGCATAAAAATCTGTCACAGCAGGTATACCCATCCTTCACCTTTACAAATGCGTTTAAGTATTCTTTGTTCCTGGTGATTTTAAGCTTCTTACAAAATTTGTGCCTTTTCTAACATGCACAAATTGAGTCATCAATATTAAAATAAGGCATAGCGAGGCGTTACAAGCAAATTGCTTAGTATCTCTGTCAGTTTACCTTTTTTCTTGATCAATTAGTTATTATAATTATGCCATTAAAGCACTCAATAAGGTAATTCTTTATAACAAAAAGTAGAAGCCAGTAAGGATTGAAAGCATTTTATTCGTGTTTTACTTAAGTGCGGACTAAATTTAAATACATATGCATATATTTAAATGTGTAAGCATATTTTAAAAGCTTGTTGAGATTTTTTCACGGTCGTGGTCGATGTCATTTTCAAATGTTGTTAAAACTTATGAGAACTGATTCGATGTTTGCAAATATTGCATTTGATGTGTATTTCTTTTGCTACGTAACATTTTTTTTATGGGATAACCCCGCAAACGAGCAGACGAGCTTTCTGCGGCAATACCTAAGGAGTTGCAGACGCGTTGCCAAGCCTATTTAAGGAAATGGCGGAGAAGGAGAAAAGGAGAAGAAGGGGGACTGAGGGAGGAATTGGGTCTCCAGCACTTTACACTCACCGTACAAAACGCAAAAGTATGCATACTGCTACTTGACGTCGATATTGTAAAAGTAACTTAAAATATCGTAGCCTTACAACAAAATATTTCTCGAATATGAATTAGAATAGAATAAAATGAATATTTAGAAATATGGTTTTAGAGTCTGTAAGAAATCTGTTGTATTATTCGTAGCTAGCCGCTACGAATTACTTTCTACGCAATATGTAAATAATAAATGAATTTTTAATGTCATAAATGTATTTTTAATATTTTTTGTTAGTATGTCTGATTTGTACCGGCTAAGGTCCGAAACGGCCGGACCGATTTTGACGGGACTTTCACGGGTAGATAGCTAGTAAGGAGTAATTGATTAGACTACTAAATACTAGATTTAATAATAATAATGGTTAAAAAGAATTTTACTCAAAATAAAATTATGAAAATAAGGAAATTCCTTTAGAAAATGAACATTTTATTTTTCTACGTAATCATTATGCACAATAGATACTTGCGACTGGGGTTTTATCAGTGGTACTGCGAATTTAGAAAATAAACGAATTTCTGTTGAAAAATCTAGATTGATGAAGAAATATACACATATCTATAAAATAAATAAGTAAAAAACAGGAAAACATTTGTACAAAATGATGATAGCTCTTGATATATTATATTGTTTTGTAGCAAATTAATACTAAGAAATCAAGATCATCGATCTTAATTTTGGAGAGTTCAACATTTCCTATAAGTTATATGCCTTGGATTTTTAATGACGCCTTATTTCCGAATAAGTCACATAAACTGAATCGATTATCGAAAATCGAACGTACTTACGACACGACTTCGTTCTATGCTGGGTAAAAAAAAAATTTATAGAGGATTTATACAAATAATGTCAAATATCTACATTTAGTAGAGCATAATATTAAAAATCCAGTTATTATAAAGGGATCCCATAATCAATATAATATTATGACAAAGATAATATTATGTCAACAAAAAGGGGACTTTTTACAGTACTAACGTCATCATCATCATCATCATCATCACGGGGTACGGCGATTGCCATATTAAATGATAAATGATATTATGTACATATTTACTTCTGGAAATAGATCTTCTAAAGTATCTATTGTATAAGTGGTATACAATTCAATATTTAAAAAAAAAAAACTACATTTTCCTAGAAGCCAGCTTTTCATATCTGACGACCTCTGAAAAGGAATGCTGAAACTAAATCAGAGAATCATGGTCTCTTTTCAAGTCCAGACAACGGTTATATCATAAGATATGCGAGTGTTACAATGTTGGGCAAAATCTGAACGTGCCTTTTGAAGAAAGAGCTATAGCAGCTTTGAGTTGACATGTCCTAACCGACAGCACGCATACATCAGTCACCCGTCATATGACGATACCAGATCAGGAAGATATTTGCGTAGGTCATACTCAAACCTGTCAGAAAACTTTATTATAGGTAAATTTGATACCTATGAGTTAAAACTATCCTACATAGGTAGTCTATTAGTCTAGTTGTCCTTAGTGCGACTGCTATGATTCCCAGGTCGAGTAGTGTTAGCAGCTTGGAGTTTTGATATGTTCCCGGTGAATGGTAACAGGCTCGACCCCGCAAACTGTGGGCAAACTGTGGGTATACATTAAGTATACCTCTGTGTAACCCCCTTCGGGGATACAGGCATGATATGAGTACTGGGCACGGGTCTACTCTCAGGATGTGAAGTGTTAGCCACAACGCTGGCCTACCGCAAGTTGGAAGAGGCAGTCCATCGAGAAAATGGTATGCAATTTTCTCACGATGATGTTTTCCTTGAGTATGCCTAAGTGTAACTTTTATTACGCACGGGACTTCGAAAGCTCTTCCGAACTCCAGACCTTTTCCCTCCAGACCTCTAGACCATCACTAGTCTATTACTGCTCAAGTAACGTATTGTTTTTAAATTCTCGTAACTTAAGCCCACGTTAATAAAGTGTCAGTAGGTTCAATATTGCAGTATTGCCTCAATGAGTTTTCCGTAATCCAATTCTATTCTTGTTACTCATCTTAAAATAGCCTCGAACGTAACTCAAAATAACTGTTGCATTCGGATATCCGTTCCTTTTATGTCATTGTCAATATTTTTGCACGATCATACGATACTTCATCGTAAGGCTCACACTTAATAGGTGACGAATGTATTGAAGTCTTGTGAGGTGTGGCGCGAATCACGTATGCAAATAGTTGGTTTAGGAATTTTGCTTAGAAGTGCAAATGCGTTAATTTACTGGGAACTATGACAATAAAAACCCACAATCTCATATTTTAATTAAGTAATATTTATTTATTAACAGAAGCCTATGTACAGTAGTGACCAAATTCTAATTGCTAGTGGTTATGAAATAATATGTCACACAGCAGCTGCTCATGCCATTATTTACGTAAAATAATTCATTTTTATTCATAAATAAATAAAAGAATAGATAGATAGATAGATAGATAGATTATTCTTTATTGTACACAAAAAAAAAGAAAATAAAAACAAAAAAAAAGTTACATAATTAAGTACAATTGGCGGTTTTATCGCTCATGCAATTTCTTACAGACAACCATTGGATGGACAAGAGTCATTTAAAAATATATTGGGCTGTTGCAGGTGTACATAATAATGCTCAATAGATTTTTACTTAGTTTTAAGTAAAATAAATAAATATACACACATACATAAATAATATAAATATTATACTAATAATACTATAACTATATCTATATAAAATAGGTATACTATAAATATATATACCTATATATATTCAACACGATAGTAGGTAACAATTTAAGAACAAGCGGCCAAGTAATGCTGTTTCACCATTAATATACAATTTAAAGAATACACAATTTAAAAGCAATATCTAAAAGCGAACTGGAAAATGAAATATGAATGAAAGTTTAAAAAAAAAATACAAAAAGTTTCAAATCGGAAAGATCTTACCAATTAAACATTTTCCTTGATAGCAGGAATAGGTATTTTTTTTATGTAAATAAGATTATAACATACCTACAATTTAATAGCAGCAATTATAATGTTATAATAGATATTAAATGACTCATTCGCAACTCGATATATCTAAAGAACCTAATGTGGTAAATGCATTCCTCTTTGATTAGGTACTTCAAAGTTTCCGAAGTATTTTCAACTCGAATACAAATAAAGTAAAAGTTAGATATTAGCTTTTCCTTAGAAAACTCTTACAGTATGAAAAAAATTGTTATCTTATAATATATCCAAAAGTATATTTACTAAGTATATCCTGCGGAGTATGTTGAAATTATCGTTGAAGCCAGATCCAAATTAGGTTAATTGTGATTATTAATTAATCCCAATGGAATGGTCACGCTATAACTTGAGGACTTCATTTTTTTTTTCTTAATTGTCTAATACTTTGTTGAAATTTTCTTACGGTAAGAAAATGAAGAAACATGCGCAGAAAATTGGAAAATATTTAACTTTGCCTTAATTTTTTGTTACATGATTTATTATACAGTTTGAAGTGATTCCAGATTATTTCTCGCGAGTGTATCTACCTGTATACCAGGAGACATTGTCTCCTGGTTCGTTGGTACACACATCGCTTGAGAACAACTGCACCGATTTGTTTTTTTTTTTAAATAAGTAGTGGTTTCGTCCGAATAATCTTGGAAAACTGTATTGCACAACTGCTTGGAAAATAAAATAAAAATAGTTAAGTGCAATATTCTATGGGATTTATTAGAACTTGGCCTAGCAATATTTATCGGATGAGTTAGTTATGTTGTGCGGGCAGTAGTTACCTACTGAGTTTTTGGGACAAGTTTGTCAGCACTGCAAATAAGATTATAGGTAGGTGCTAGGTGCATAGATAATAAGTACAGTCGATAACTGTAACCCAACTTTTCCCGATACCGGTTTAAAAACAAAATTTTCATACGTTCAATAAATCCCGGTTCCTCATTAAAAAGTATCTATTTATTAGGAAATCCCGTTTTGTCACCGATAACATTTATCGGGTAGAGCGAAAATAGCAACTGATGGGTATTTCCCATTTCACTTTTATTCATAAAATAAAATATGCAATATATTTTTTACTGCCTCATTACTCTAGTGGTCCTAAGGGCGACTGCTACGTTAGATGTCCTGGGTTCAATTCCCAGGTCGAGTAAAGTGTTATTGGGTTTTTCTATGATATTCTCTGAAGCAGTTTGAAGCCTGGATTTGTACCCAGTTAATGGCAATAGGCTCGCCCAATATTACATGGGCTCTGGGACAAACATACCGGCGAAGTTTGGGTGCACATTAGTACACCTCTGCTTACCCATCGGGGAATACAAGCGTCATGGTATGCTGTAGTGGTATGTTTACATATATTTTGGAATTGTCTGTAGTTTTGTAAGTAAGACTGCAACTTCTCTAGGCCTCAATACGGCTCGAAAAATACACTATTGTTTTTATTTCGTGAAGAAATCTGTACTTGTCAGTCCCTATGAATGTGGTACAGTCATTAATTACCAACTCATCTATATCAGTTAATAAAACAATACCTACAACTACCTTATCGTGTCGGGTTCTCGCGAAATCCGACGATAACATTTCAAGAAAGTAACATGCCAGACAGCACGACTCCTACAAGCTGTTATCAGCGGCAGTATGCTTAGCAATTATAAAATAGATGCTTCTGATATCAACAGGAAACCCCACGCTGATTTAGCACAGGTGTTTCACTTTACACGGAACGTGTGATGTCACGTCCGGTAGTACATAGCCAAAAAGTAGGTCCGTCATAATCATTGTATGGTTTACGTGGTTAGACCTTATTGAAATGTGGATGGTATTATGAGTCATGCGTCAGTTCTGGCGGGATGGGTTTTACGGAGTGTCTTAAATGGCAATATTGCATAGCGTCATCCCATATTCTAGCTTATAGTACTTTTACTACGCTCTTTTATAGGCTACTTTATAAATGACACATTCAATTTCAAAGGTCGAAGTCATGGAATATTATGTGTTTTCGGAATAATACAAAACAATTCTAATTATGGTAATTTTACCACCGATATTTGACGGAAATCTTTCCAATTTTGTATTTTAACAATTCATTGTTTAAAAGATCCATTATAGGGTATTAGGTGGAACATGTCGCTACTGGATTTTTTACAAAGAAAGTTTATGTTAGTAAATTATTTGTCAAAGCAACCGCTAATTACTTTCGGTTAAATCGTTACATTGTACAAATTAGCAATGTTCCCAAACCCATTATAACTGTATATTTTAATCAGTTACACTTAGTTAATTATTATAAGGGATAGCGACCAGTGTATTAATTACATATTGTATTTTTTTAAGGCACTGTAAATTGTTGCATGTTGTTAAAAGAAGTCGTCGTTTGACGTTATGATTGGACACAAATATTGGATAACTATAGTTCACTTTCAACTATTTCAGCTACTTGGGCATTTACTTTTTATTTATATTTTCTCAGAAATTAAACACAGATTAATAGGTAGTCTGTATACATAAAAATTGATCCCTATTTCCCTCGGTCACGCCATTACTTGAGAAAGTATTTTCCAATTTCAATCATTTTTTTTTTCAAGTTTATATAGACATATTTTTTATAGACAACGCCGTCAAATAAGCTGGAAAAAAATTTAGGATGACATATTAAAAATAATGATTAGTTAAAGCAATAATTAATAGAATGTACATCTAATAATTTGACTAATACTTTCACAGTAGAAGTTTTAAAATAAGATCGATATTTAACTTGATCTGGCGACATGTGAGTCAACTGAAATTCAATGACTAACTACGAGAAATTGTTGATTGCATGAGTCAGTCTGAAAGACTGGAGAAAAATTTTCAATTTTGGTGCCAAAAAACTTGGCCTTGATTAAAACAATATAAACAAACTTTATCATCTCACTGATATTATTTTATTTTTCTCACATTTCGGGCACTCATAGCAAACCATACCATCACGCATGTATTCCCCGAAGGATTTGCGTAACCTGAGAATCGAATCCCGGACCTCTAGCATGATAGTCGTTATATCCTAACCGTTTAATGATAAAAAAGTGGCATTAAATTAGTAATAGAATAACTTTTATTATTTCTAACCCGGCAATGTTTTCGACAAGAATCAAAACATTGACGGACATTGAGAGTTTCATTCATTAATTTTCATTCACTCAATCGAGTGTCATTAATGTTTTTTTTTTATATAGGTAAGTAATGCGATATTAATTATCAAAATTGTGTACCTAAACGGTCAATGATTTTAATACACGGTTTAACAACTAGAAATTAATCAGTAGATCAAATAATGACAAATAGATTGAATCGAATCCGATACCTATGTTAGGTATTCAATCGTAGGAGGTATCAATTCGTTTATAAATATGAAATATTTTTTGTAGTTAAATAGACCTCTTCCTCTTAGTAATTAGATCTTGTAAATAAGCCAGGAATGCTAGAGGCCCGAGTTCGATTCCCAGGTCGACCCAAGTGTTTAGTACCTACCTATTGGATTTCTCTAAGAAATTCTCATGAGCAATTCGTAGTTTGGATAAGTGTAGAGAGTAGAGTCCAATTACATGGGACCCAAACATATCGGTGAACTGCAGGTGTATATTAGTACCCCTCTGCCTAGCCTTTTGAGGAATATACCTAGGCGTAATGGTATGTTATGTTATGCTTGTAAATTAACCTTATCACGAAAGCTGCCTTCTTATCGTGGCAAGATTTTTTCTTTTAAGAAATCGAGGTTTTATTCGAGGCATTATTCGATTGATTGATTAACATATCTATCCGGATATGTTAATCAAACAATCGACTAATACTCTCCAAATTAGGTTATCGAATGTTTTGATGACTTAATCAAAAACACGTTCAATATGTTCTCTTTTATCTTATTTGTTTTATAAATGAGTCTGTTCCGTGATAATCGCTTACGTATGCGTTATGACATCATATAATTTTATCAAAATCCCCTCATTTTCCCAAAAGATTAAATGTTCTTAGGGTTCATACAAGTGCTGGGATGAGTTATAAATAAAATAATATTTAATGTAGCGGGGTTCTTCGTTCTGTAATTAGATAGAGATAAAAATACGAATCCCATAAAATAAACTCAAATATATAATGTAAGACTAATTATTATACACTTTATCAGAAACGGATGATGCCAATAATAAATCACATAAAAGTCCTTTACGAATAGATCGGAGTTGTAGTGATCATTATTTATCTTAAGGAAATAAAGTGATGCACGTATAAAATCTTCAATGGGCATATAAAAATTAAAATACAATAAAATTCAACCCTTATCTACCGGAACGCGATCCAAACGGATCCCTCGGCATACATAATAGAAGTGCAACTGGGTGGGATTTAGACCCGCCTCCCTTCGCTGCCGCCCACCATTGGCTGCGGCCCGCCACGGGAAAAACCCACTACGATTCGTTCTTATGTGCCCCCCTGCTTAACACGTGGCTCGGTGTACACTAGCCTTTATCTTACGCGCGTTCACACAAATTCATTTAGTCTCTCACACGACACGACGCGTGCGACACCGTAGCATTTTGGGGGTTGTCAATTGCGATCTTCTGTTATGGATCACAGTAGTATACCAACGTGTGCGTTATACAGGAATACTGGCACTGTTATAGTAAGACTGAAGATGGAAGTGACCACCAGTTGTTGCAAGCATGAGGAGTGTCCCGCGTCCGGGTGTCCGGAGCTGGTGCATAGGCCGTCCGGATGTGAACAATGTAATAGGACTAGATTAATTAGCCAATATAGTGACTGTGATAGTGATGTTGTGGAAAAATGTCGTCCCTATAGATCGAGTGCAGCCAGAAGTAGTAAGCTATTTTTTATATTTTATTTAAATTTTTTTTAATATGTGATGATAATTCTCAGTACCCATTTATGCCAAGGAAATAATCTTTCGTATTGATTTACTGCTTAAAATTATTATTTTTTACTTTAAAATTTAAATCAATACAATTTTGCACTATAATTATTAAAATAATAAATATAATTAACTACCATAAATCTAAATGTCATTCGGATTTAGGTCCTAAAGTCAAAATTAGTTCACTTGTGAAAAAGTTTAAATAACGTCAAAGTAAGTTTCATTAATGAGTTTAAAGTTAGATAAAATACATTAAATCCCCGATTTAAAGAGAAATAACAATTAATATACAATAGTGCTTAATAAACTTCGTGACATAAACTTTAACAAGACAATGAAAGCTCACATCGCGTATTAACAATAGGACAGGTAGAGTCCCGTAATAATAAATATTCCTTATCATAATAAAAGCTAGCCATAGTATTAGTAAGCGTTATTTATTTATAAACTAAGTATCCGGTCCGTTCCTACGCACACCTATCCCGACATGCTCATGTTATTGTCGGTACCTACTGTCTCGCTCCACCGCGGTAATCGAGATTACAATTTCATTACGCGCAAAAACTTGGCTCAGTCTCCCTTTACAATGTTAAACACGAAGATCAGAGCTAACTAACTAGGCTTAAACTGTAATTAAAGTAATGTACTGTTACCGGAATGACATATCTGACTAAATGTTTCTATCCTTTAAGAGCCGGACAGTTACGTCCAAGCGGCGCGCAGAGGGTTATTTCGTAATTAGTACTATCGCTTGGTCGCTCTCTATATAGGGCCAAGAAATGATTTAAGTGTCGCGCAATAAAAAACCTATGCCTATTAGATTACTTGCAGGGAACATTTATCTCCTCTTTTTCTGATAGGATTGTTTTCTTTCGTCGCTTTTGTATGCATATTGTGACCAAGTAACGAGTTAAAAAAGGTTTTAATAACTGTTCTGTATAACCTTCATTGCTTAATTAAAAGAGCAAATACAAAGAGTATTCATTAAGAGTGAAATAATTGACAGGACAGGAAAGGTTCTTAACATTGTACGTGTTGTGCTTCTATTTATATATTTACTTACTGTTGATGGCTTCTAATAAATCTTGCAACATTTACGAGAACTGGGTAATTCCGTCCGGAACTAGATTTTTATGCATGAGTGCATTATTAGTTTTTTATACATTGAGTTCATCCGTTTAATATTTGAATGAGTATGATTCAAGCGTTATGAAGGCTACGAAATTACATTTGCCAAAAAAAAAAAAATACGGATACATAGTATAATTCCCTTGAAAAATTTACTTAGGGATGTAATACATACGATGCGATGCATACGATGACTAATCAATGATTCTTAAATTGTAATGGTAAGGCACTTTGAAATTCGAAATAAAACCACTGACGTATTAAGTAATATGCTACTATAAGGAAAATCAATGTTAATAATAAAACGCATCCGATTCAAGTGAACATTACCTCATAAGTATGATATAATCACTATGATGTACTAACTTGTTTTCGTCATCGTTAATACTACTATCAAAATTATATTTAATGAGATATAATTCGTTCGCTTACTTCAGTCTATAAAAAGTATATCCTGGCTCCTAATGTCGTAGGTACAAACTCAACGATGCGGTCATCCTATTTTTATTAATAAATATAATAATCATTACTAATTGATAGTCTTGAACGAAAAATGGCGGATGTACAACAAAAGTTTTCTATTAAAAGACATGAAAACAGACTTCAAGCTTTTTCAGTGTATCTTAGAAGCTATAAAATACCAACTGAATTTATCGTATATTAGTTATTAAAGGCAAGTAAACTCCATAAAAAAAATATAAAGTTTTTAAAAGACAAATTTATAATAAAAGTAAAGACGCATTATGATGTCCTGGTGATCCTTCGTTCTTTATATTCGAATTCGAAACTAAAAAAAACATGCAGTTTTTTTTAATACACCAATTTAGAACTTTCAGCTTTAGTTAAAATAAACTGCAATCAAGGAGCCTGCATAGTTAAATTTAAAAATGAATTTTGGTGTTATTAGATATTTAAGTAGATTAGATTTGATTGAAAAAAAAACAAACGAATTTTTTGACCGCAGCTCTAAAGAAAAAGTTAACAACTAAGGTAAATAACTCTTTAATGATATAAATTAGAGTAAAAGTCATTGCTATACTGCGTCCGACTGCAGAGTCATCTAATAAATTAAATAACAATTATGGAAAATAAATAAACTGCACAACGCACGTTTAACTGAACGTTTCGATGTAGCGGTTAATGGTCACCGTTCGATCGATGGGTTAAATTCCCACCCGAGACAAATAATTGTGTCACCCACGATAACTATATTCTTAGTTTAGATGTACCTATATATTTGTGTTTGTAACGAAAACGAACAACAGCGGACTTGTTCCCAAATGTTTAATATTTTCCGTAATTTTCCCGGAAGTTGTGGATTAAACTACTTACTTACTCATTAAGATAGACGTATCAGTGAATTAGTTGCGGTTGAATCAAAAGAGCAATTAAATAAACTTAATCAAACAACTAAAATACTATTAAGGACTATTCCTTTGATGAATAAGTTCATCAACAAAGTAGCGAAAAGTAATAACAAAGATTGTAATTAATATCATCGTCACTTGGAACAATGTTGCAGAATGCACCGTCACAATACTCGCCAATGTTTTTAACATTGTCAAAGCACTTATCCATAAGAAAGCTATATCATAATAATTAAACCAAAGTACACTTACTAAGCTCGATTTCATGAACTATGTCCGCGTCATTAGGGCCGCGATCCACTCACTCATTAGCAACATTTTCACATAAAACGTTGTTCATTTACGCAGAGTAAGGCAGCCGCGTCAATTATAAACAGTTATTTCAGTGAGACGGGAACCTCATAATTGCAGTGTTTAGCTGTCACTCATTTAGTGAGAGATGTCGATCCTAGCTTCGACGTGCCTAATTACCTCTTTTTACAGCACAATACATATAAAAAAATACATAAGCCTTACCACTCCGCAAATAAGGACTGAAATTACACCGCTGTAAATGCCTAACCTGATATTCCATTTAAGTTCGACCGATAAAAAACAGTTACTAAAAATGCATAATGACAGTTGTTACCTTATTAAAATTAATTCAAGAAAAATTTGCGCTTGTTTCGTTAATTTCGAACGGTCGGGGTCGATCAACGATCTTCTTCGCGACGCTATTACCATTTAGAGCGATTTTCAGGTAATGAAGAGTGGTATCACCGCGTATCTTGTGATACGCGCCGCCACGCGCGTCTCTGAGCGATAATCGCCCTTATTATGCGCAGTCAAATTTTACGAGCGCATCGGTTGTTAGCCGGCTACTAACAAAATGATGAACGGACTCAAATTAAACCTCTATTATAGCTAAAACATGACGCCTTTTTCTATTTAATGTCACGAGGACGGGTATCAGTAATCCCGTTAATGATCTAGAGCATCAACCCTCTTGCGCCCGCGCTCCGCTCCAAGTCAACAACACTGATATTCGAAAAAGATATCCCGTCAAATTTTACTGACGGGAATTTTGTAACGAGCCGCTAAGATGATGCTCGCGACTCCCATCTGATTTTTTTACCGCATTTATAACAATAATAATCTGAATTTACATAATGATTGCGAAGGCGCCTGCGACGTCCGGTGCAGAACGCCGCGGCGAACTTTTCTCGGTTTTCGAGTCGAAATTCTAGTTAGCGGGCGCGCGATTTCTTTTTAAAAAGGTTAACAAGATGGTCTCGTTTGGGTTGTTTTTCGTGCCGCGAAGCCTTCTTTTGTGAACGGGCGAGCTGTTAAAAAATAAACGAAGTCTTTGTTTCTCGGGTAGTCGGTCCGACCTCCGACGCGGTCCCTACTTTTTTATGCCCCCTTATAACCTGTGTATTACCTACGTGTAGGTATCTACGGTTTTTATGGTCGCCCGGTCAGTTCTTCAATGGGCTAAGGAATTCGATCGAGTCTCATTGTTCATCTCAAATATCTCCACGTATAGGTGGTTGGGGATATAAAGAGGATATCAATTACTTGCCGTCCCTTTAGAAAAAAAAACAATCATTTGTATTAATTATAGTTAAGTACGATATCTCCAAATCAAGGCGGCTGACGTATCATTAAAAATATTTTGCAGGTTTTTCACATCTATTCGTTGCTCCTGTAATTTTACTTATTAAATGTATAAATGTCAGCTCTGAAACTTTCATATCTTTATCAAGATTCAAACATTTAATTAGCCCTATATTTTTATCTTCATCTCATGGTTACTCAGTGAAAATATTTGTCTCACAGTGACTCTACGTCTTTTACGAGCTGACCTGTTGTTTTTTTGTACATGAACTTTTGACGGCGGTCTCGCGGTTGCTTTTGACCGGAGCACTAATAAAATGTTATGATCGTGTGTTTAACGCGTGTTGTGTGTGTCGGGCCTTCCTTTTGACATGATCGTTATTGCCCGACTCCACCTTTGCGGTCGCCTTTTGTAACCCAATTGGTACAACATTATTATCGTGTCAATTAGATGGCAATATAACAATACAACTAAATCATGGCTAGTTAAACGGATTGCATACTTAATGAGTGGGGTTTGTTTATGCAAATTGTTCATGTTTCGTTCTGGGAGACGTAAATATATCATTCTTTTTTTTGCAAGAAGGGGTAATTGGTATCAGTTCACAGGCTCTAGTTAAATTATAAGCAACAGACCGCCCTATAACTATAATTTCCTTTTATTTGTTTGCGGTGCCTGCGGCCCTCGGACCGTAGCCGCCATCGACACACCGCTAACGATATAATGAAAAAAATTACACGCACACACTTGTGCTAATTGTATTTGTGTGTGTGTGTGTATTCATGATTCCAAATTTAATTCCTTTTTGACTATAGAAGTAGGTAATAATATTTTTTTCCGTTTGAAATAAATAAAACGACAAGCCATGACGCAAATACCTATTTTTTTTTTAATTTTGGCAAGATCAAATACAATGTTAAATTAAAAAACCATTATATCGTCCGATTCTTAGGTAACATTATCGCAATCGCAAATAACTGTGAGATCTTTTACCTACGTTAGTCATTAACTACCAGACATAATACTCGTGAATCACACCTTGAGTCAAAACACTGAAAAAATAAATAACATTCTATGTGAGTGACTCGATGCAACTTTGATATTGTTACGATTAATTAGTTTCCTCATTATCAACTAGTACCTAATTGTTACTATCAATGTTGAAACTTTGATCAATGAGATATCGTTCTATTGATTGGACGAGATGCTAAACCTTACTGACTTCTTTTTATTAATTTTAACATTGATTGCATATACATTAAACCTAATTAGCAACGCCATCTGTAGAATGTGAACGCAGTAGAAAAATAATACATTTCTGACAATAAAACATTACATTAGGGATAGAAGTGACAAGGGACTCCTCCTTTCCTAGATGCAATATAAACGTAACATATCATCACGCCTGTATTCCCACAAGGGTAAAGTAGAGGTGTCCTAAATGAACACCCAAAGTTCGCCGGTATCTTTGGTCCCATGTAATAGGGGGCGAGCCAATTGCCACTCACCGGGCACATGTACAAACTCCGAGCTGCTATTGAGAATCTCATAGGAAAACCCAATGACACTGTTCGACATGGTAATCGAACCTAAGACCTATAGCGTCGCTGTCGCGCTAAGCACCACTTTATTACTGAGGCAATTTCCCAGATGTTCAAAGGTATTTTAATTAAAAAATAATCACGAATTTACGAGATAATTAACGCAAAGGTATTAATGAGCCGTTCTCATTTTCCTCGTGATATCAATGAAGTCATAATTTCTCGATAACAAGTACAATGTCGAAGATCACGGTGTCATTTATATAAATAGAAAAACAATGGGAGATCTAATTATTTAATTTTATTTATTTTAATTGTCGTGCAAAGGCAACTGATTATCTATATTAAATTATTTATTACGTCAGAGAGAATTGTTTGAACATCATGTTTATTTTTCTACGTAATAGTTTATTGCAATATCCACTCACTAAACTTGATGATTTTACTTGCCAGAGCATGAACAATATTGTCTGTGTTATTAATTAAAAACTACTTATGAATTTCTAAATTAGGTTCAAGGGAGAAAGTAAATAGATTATTACATAAAATTATATATATTCTTCTTTGTTGCACTATAATTATATGTTCAATGACATTTCCGATGACAGCTAATAATTCATATCAACGTAACTCCAGGCATGAGTGCTACTATAAATTATAGCATTTGAAAAAAACATCCTAACAATATCCAATTATTCAAATAAATTGCAAATTATTGTTTTTTGGGTGTAATGGACTGGACAGGTGCAACTCCGGTTAACTTTATATTGAAATTGGAATAAGAAATATGTCAATCACACATCAAACTATTTCCTTTAAAGTAGATACTTAATATTATTCATTTTTAACGAGACGAATGTCAGGTTCATAAATAGTCCTACGTCAATGATAAACACCTTCTGCTGGTGACAGTTGTTAGTTTCAATTAATAGGTATTTTTCTGTAATGTTGAAAATTCTCATTTCCACCTATACGTACCACCCATGACATAATATTCAATTAGGTAAATACATCCAACGTCACCCACATAGAAGAGCAATTACTGTTGCCGTAGGAAACTTCACATTACGACAAAGTTGGAAAACAATTGGATTGAAGTTATCGATAAAAAACTATGAAAATCGTTCGATTAAGTAACTGATCTGAAGAATGTGAGTGCGATTACTGCGCCACCGTTAAATAGTGCCGCATTAGTGATTCACACAAGTTCACTGGACAATTAGCAAAGGCTGTCCACCTCTGGGCCGCGATGTATTTATTCATCGGATGTTCATCGATTACCATAATCGATACCATCGCGCGTGCCGCATACGGAACATGTGGTTCTTGGGCGTTTTCATTAAATAAGATGCATTGAAAAAAAATACGAGAGCTTTCATTCAAACGTAGGTATATATGAATCACTACGATAAGTTGTGGAGGCTTTAACGTGAGCATACACGAGCACGCTCAACTGTGTGTGATGTGCTGTGAACGGCTGATAATATTATTAAGTACCGAGTTAATCTGCCTGCGTTCGATGTCCACCTACAAAGACCCTTGAAATCGGCTCGTATTTTACCTAGAAAATAATAATTAACTTCTAGACACATACATTTCAATGAGCAACAAATTTATACTCATATTCAGAATAAAAGTTGACGTAGTATGAAAGTTATGTGACTGACAGTTCAGTGAAAGAGTTGGACATTTGAATATTTCTGATCATATTTTTTTATGCTAGTATCTCTATCCTAATCAGTCATCATAATCCAGGATACGTCAACGTCTGCGCGGCGGTGTGCCTGCTACTGTTGGTGTGCGGTTTGTCACCGAGGTCGTCGGCGGCGCCACATCGAAGTCGGGGCAGCATGGAGCGGGAGCGACGCGATACAGATGAGGAGAATAGACTGTGGGCTAACCCCTGCGATTATAATGATTCTCATGTAAGTCCACATTATGGATAAAATATCTCAACATATAATAAAATTGTAGCAGCCCGATGTCTGTACATTGAAGTTATTGAAGAAATAACATCACGGGGCGTCTTTATTAAAGCAACAGAATCCAAAATAACAATTTTTAGAATTTTTATCTGTCTGTCTGTACGTTTGTACCCGCATCATGCAAAAACTACTGCATGAAATTGACTGCAGTTTTCACCGATGTATTGATACAGGTCTAACTTAAAACATAGGGTACATTTTATCGCAGAAAATAACTTATTCCCAAAGAATTACTGAACGGATTTGTATGAAATTTGGCACATAGTTTATTTACCTGAATTATCACATGAGATGGGACTTTTTGCCTACTACGTGGACAAAGTCGCGGGCAGAAGCTAGTAGTTAATGAATTTGTTGATATTGGAAAATGTATCAAAGCAACAAACTGAGATGGTGACGAATTCCTTAGTGTAGATATGACATACTTTAAAATATAAGACTAGCATACAGAGGGCAGAAAATAAAGATTCTAAGTTAGAAGATAATAATAGTTTAGTGCAAAGTATTGATGTTGGTAGCTTTGCTGTTAACCTAAAAACAGAACGATAATATTATTACCACGATATGAACTTGAACTATAAATTTTAGAGCTTATTATCGAAAATATGAGTCGTAAATCGATACATATATCAACTCGGATCAGAATAAATTACCTACATAACAGCGAATAGATTTCTGATTTAAGGTAAAAAAAAACAGAAATGTGTAAAAGATAAATAAGGAAGGTGCTTTGTATTCATGACAAAGTTTTGCGGTTGACTTAAGTGATCACATAATTTATGTTTAACCGCAGACTACAGACACTGAGAGTGATACTGGATCAATAAGGTTGTATAATGGTGGCAAGGAATTGGAAACTGAAAGAATTACTTAAAGTATGCCCAAAACAATGCAAAATAGTGCCAAACTCATGTTACAGAAAACCAAATTGATATCGTAGAGAACCAAATATTTAAACTACTTAATAACTTTGCCAAATATTTTGCACAAAGTTTATTTGAAGTTATGTGTTTTGTAATGTTATTAAATTTCTTTACAGTCTAAGCCAAACTACCCGCCAAATAATGCAAAGCAGCTTCCGTTGAGACTCGCCACACAAGCAAAAAATACTTACGCATCAACTTTGGAGTACAAGGATGCATTTGTAAGTACACAATACTGCTTTTACTTGAAAAGGAAATTTCGAAATAACTTTAAGAAAATATAAGAGAAATTAAGTATATTCCCTTGTCAAATATGTAACCCGTCTTCCAATCATGATATCTAGTTAAAGATTTTATGCTTCTTTTCTCTTAACTTAAACAAGAAGAACACCTTAAAGCGACTATAAAGTTCTAGAAGAGGTATAAGTATTGCAAATTACAAAAGCACGAGTGCTGACTCGAAGGCCTTTCTTCGCTTTCATTCATCGATTTTGCACGATGCGATCGCGTAGTATTTGCGTCCCCATCTATATGCCCGCCGCGTCGCTCTAAATGAACGGACGGAGCTTGCGGTCTACCAATACCAATAAAACTTACGCCTAACGTCAACGCATGCCTTTAGAGCTGTATCTACGCAGATATTATTGATTTATGTATGAGAGTCTGTAAGAGGTGCTATAGTATTCCATTGACGTGCGTGCAGAACCTGCATGGTATGGCTCCGATTTTTCGTACTTCCTCTTTTGAAATATTGGAATTAAATGCAAGTGAATTATCCTTACTTAGGTACTATCATTAATTACTTCTTAGTTAGAGAAATTTCGTGAAATTCGACAAATATCTCCTAACAATAATATTTGAAACTCATTTTTTTGATGGACCGAAAAAGTTTTACGGGAATTTTGACCCATTAAAGATTCACAGCGTGCACGGTTTTAGTGCGGTTTTCTCACCATAGAGCCGTGCAAGCGCAGGCGTGGAACAGAGATTGCATCGGCCAGGCGCCGCCGTTTCGCGTCTCTACGTCCGGCCGGGCCGCTTCCTCCCTTTTAATTATAATTTTGCACTGCATTTCTGTGACGCCATGTCGGTATCGACAACCTTGTCGATATAATGCTTTATAAACAGTACACGTCACATCAAATAACAATATGTAACTGATCAAATCGCATTTAATGACCGTCAATCTTTTTACTAACTAAAAGTTTCCACCTCTAAAACGTGCTTATTTATTCAAACAAGTTCAGTTCATATACTAATGTAAGGTTATTACTAACCAGTTCATATTAAAGACAAAACACCTACTTAAATTATCAGATGGTGATATTGTCGCACAAGAATCGCAGACAATTCAACCTACATTCAAGAATTCATAAAACATTCACGAATTATTAGAAACAAACGTTTAGCATGTTAATACAACGATTCATATGACGGCTCTATCATTCCAATCCTAGGAATATAATAATTTCCGAATCGGAAGTAAGGTGGGCCGATCAACGAGAATAATGCGATGTCGAAGTCGCGCCTCGAATCATTTATGGATGACTCTTACCAAAGTACTCGAAGTAACTCGATAACCG
This sequence comes from Subacronicta megacephala, assembly GCA_958496365.1. NCBI lineage: Eukaryota > Metazoa > Arthropoda > Insecta > Lepidoptera > Noctuidae > Subacronicta > Subacronicta megacephala. Next base: position 4,247,561 of record OY292524.1, read on the forward strand.
AAAACGTCGTGTATACATTTCGGCGATGGTTGTCAATATAATCGATATATTGAGTGTTGGGCAGTCAATGGTAGCGGAACAATGGAAGCGTTTATGTCGAATGTGTCCAGTTATCGAGTGTGATGTTCGCGTATGAGGTATGGTGGCATTGTAATAGGCTCGACGGTCGTAACGACGGCGACGTCCTGTCCGCTGCCTCCTCGTAAAACGACATTATCGACTCACAGTAGCCGGAACGAGGTACAGGACGGTGCGCGTACGCGTCGAATACTGATTGCGCATTAGTATTGCGCGACACACCTGCCCGACGATTTTTTCTGTCTCTCCCCTTAATGTCGGTCATTCGTTACTAATGTATCATATTTATTGCGATTTAGACGCAAATCGTGGCGATGAACCGCCATTGTTGCTATTCGACAAGGACGTCTAGGTTTTCTTTGTTTGTGCGCCATTTTTGAACGAAAATTGTATTTGTACTGTATCGCTATTTTCAATCTTTCTGTTAATATTAGTCATCGCATTAAACCAAGATAAACGTCTAAGAAACGTCTGAGAGACAATATTATCCTAAATAAATCAGGCTGCTACATCTGTCGTCAAGCCCATTCCGTATAAATAATAACTGGCCGCGTTGTACTAAGAACGCAATAACAAATTCAACGAACTCTACCGGTACTGTGTGACTCGCCACCGGCCACCGTGTGAATGTGTCATAACACTCGTGCTTTTGACTACACCGGTGTCATATTATCGCATCACATTTTCGACACTGGAATTCAACTCGCTTCCTTAAAAAAGTACTCGTAAACTTCGAAAGTAATTACGATAAACAAATGAGCGGGCGATTCGCGATGTAACCCGATCGGCGATCGCGATCGGCTCGCGGCATGCCGTACGTCGCAACTGTGTGCATCTTGCACGCTTATCTTTGCAATAGCGTCGCTATATAAACATTGAATTACATAGCACATACATACAATATGTATGTATACGTACATAGTACGATAGCGTTGTTCACACGGGCGACAGGCTGTCTGCGGCCGTTGGGTGCGTACGTGTGCCGTAAATATATCAATGTCTGCGCTTGTATGGGTGCATGTTTATTTGATAAGCTTCCGATGCTTCGAGCTAGGCATTCGGATGCTAAGTCGTCGAATTTCTTAGTTGACGGCCCACCCACGACCAATTCAACGCACTGAAACCACCAATTTCATCAGTTTTTTAAGTATGATTTCAAATTAAAACAAAATATTTTTAAATATTATTAAATTATTATTTTTGCCTTCATAGTAAAGCTTGTGCTGTCAGCAATTCCAATTATTCAAAACCATTGAATATAATTTACAATAAATGTGGTACAGCAAATCATTTCTTATCAACTATTATTTACTAACAATTTATAGATTAGGTACTTGGTATTTGTTTACGAAAAATCCGTAATTTAATTTCATTATCACGGTATTTGCATTTAATTATTTCGTCAACTTACAGTGCTAGTGATAAAAATTATTGAAACATCCTATTAAGTAGATAGCCTCAGTTTGTTTGTAAACTTCACACAACTACTAGTAGGTAGTGATTCGGATATGGTCCGATGGACCGGACGCACACCTGTGCATTTAGTGTGCCAACGACTACAAGGCACATTCCATCTCTGTACGATATCATTACTTAGACATCCAACACTTTTTGTTTTGTCAAATCATCTGAATTACATTCATTGTAACAACCGACATAAAAATATGCAAGCAAAATTTTATTTTATAAATTCCGCTCGTTAGTTCGTAAACTCTAATTTTCCTGCCAATTACTTGTGGTAGTATTCAGTAACGGATAAAATCTCCGCTTTGACTCCATTCATACACCGCAACTCGGTTTATGTCCAAAGAAATAATCGTAAATTTATTTCATTGCGCGTATTATCAGCGAATTTTATAGCATTATCTCAATTTCAATGAAGCAAATTAATATTTTTGGACAAAGTTTTGCGATCGTCACCGATAAACAGTTGAACAACGGCATTCTTGATGTTTTGTTGGATTTTGGAAACTTTTAATTAGTGGTATTGTTATCTATCAATGTTTTGTATACGAGGGATCCTACTTAAAAACATGCGTTACATCTGCCCGTTCAGGCATCGATTGTTCCTTGCGACAAGGCTATTTAGACTCTATGCTTGCAGTACAGGGGCAATTTTTGTTTTTTCCGCTTTCGTCACGTGTGACATGGACATAGTGTCAAATTTTAATGTCGAAACGGTTATGTTACGTGAAATGTCGTCGGCGGCGGCCGCAAACCTCCGGTTTCGATCTCATCTTTCACACGACCTTGGCTGGCCAATTAAATCGATTAATATGGACGTTAGTGTCAAATGATTTACACTTAATATCAAATTGAATTGAACTTGCTAGTAGTTCATGTGTTAAATGAACTACTCGATCATACGTTAATGATACTATCTGTCGATACAAACAACAAAAGTTCGCTCTATTAATATCGATAAAGATCGTGTAGTGTTTATTTGTGATTATCGAATTGAAAGACGTGTCTTGAAATACATAGATCGCAGTTAGTAGCAAGTAAAGGCCAGTATTTCTTGACCTATTGACTAGAAACAAGTGCCACTTTAAAATAGATCTTGTTTTTATGGTTATTCTCCTGACGGCAGTAAACGTATGTCATTTCTAGGAACAGTTAGCGACTAGGTAGGTAACGTGTATTCGTTCGTAGGTGTTTCAACTTTGATTTGCTGATAATATTTTTGTTTATTTCATTTATATGTTTCATTGTGCTTTCCACATTTTGATATCAAAGGTAGAGAATCTGTTGGTAAAGTTTTAACAGCTTCGGTATTTATATCAGAAAATTAAACAGAAGGCAATCAATTTTATGTAGGTGTAAGTACAAGTAAATCGCTGTTTGGGATTACAAAAATAGAACCAAAGTACCTACTTACCTGAACCACGGTGGTTAACGAAAATGTAACTAATATTATCGAACAATACTCGACTCGCCACTGCAGACCTCTCCCCACTTGAACCACATTTATACCACCAATCCAGGAAACTACTCGGACTCATCGTCCGCTCAATCTTCCTTTTCCATGAAAGTCAATCAACTTATTGTATTAACTCAATCTATTTTCATCTTTAATAGAATACAACTGTAATATTCTCAATAGACGTTGATTCATTGTTTAGCCATGGAAAGGTTACAGAGTAGAAATGTCTTTGTTTTATACATTGTTGTGTTCCGATTAAGTCGCATTGTTTGTACCTATTTTTTTATGCTTTGGTGAATTAGGACCATTTTTCTTCATAAACTAACTTTTTGGTAAGGTACTTAGCCTGAGCAAATATCTCCATAACTTTTCAAAAACTATCTCTTAAGCACAACTAATTTAATCTCTTGCCTTGTTTAATGTTGTGTTATTTTTGTTACAGGCGAAGGCATTTCATAGTATTGATAGATTTGAGGACCTTCTAGACTTTTGGAAATCAGACGACTACCTCCCGAAGGAATGGCTTCCTAAGGAGAAAGTCCTTAACCAGGCAATGCCGGATGAATATATACAAGAGTTAATGGTAAGCATGCAATTTTGTTTTTTATTTTCACATTTTACGCTGTTTGAACATGATTTTTTACATGAATTCAAATAAATTCCAGTCCCATAACGCTTAGGAATATATCTTCAAATGATAATTCACCAAGTACCTCATAAGTCTTGTGGTCCTAAGCGCAATTGCTCAGCTAGAGGCTGGCTTCGATTCCCAGGTCCAGCAAAGCTATTAAGTTCCTTCTAATCCTCGGTAGCAATTTGGTGTTTGGATTTGTGCCTGAGTAATGGGAATAAAACATAGCAGCGAGTTGTGGTTGTATATCACCTCCTTCGGGGAGTATACGCTTTTTGCTGTTATTTTAATTTCAGCATAATTTTATTGACTCATATAGTGAAATTAAGATTAGCTAGATTATGATTAAGAAGTAGCATTATGTGGATTCGTCCATACAACCTTGGATAGTGTGAAAACCATTTAGTTTTTGATAATACGGACGTTGCCAGATTGACGTTTTCTAAACGAAAACAATCACCGAAGGGCGGCGAATTCGCTGATGCCAAAAACGTGCATCCGTATGAGTTTTTCAATCGATTTCAAAGAATTGACATCGTCGGTGGCACTCATTGTTGTCGGCCGACTATCGCTTACGTGAGAACACAATGGTTTCGCAATATAACAATCGAAAATGTAATCGAATTTAGGGTGATTATCACAATTAAGATTGTCCTTATCTTAGTTTTAGAAAGTTTTGCAACGAACAAATGCAACTTTTGCTTAAAAACTTGTAATAGCGAGGGTTGTGTTTCTAACCGATAAAATAAAATTGAATTTCCAAATTTGAATACTATTTTATTCAGAGTTATTTGTGCAACAAGAGAGCAAAGTCGTTTTTTGCTGCGAGTGCTGATTTTGAATCCTGAGTGTGGCGAGGGATTCAAAGGCACGAGATGCAAAAAAACTTTGCTCTCGTGTAACACACATAACTTTTCACTTCAGCAGAGAGAACACTTTAGGAGATAATAAATATTTACAGGCTATTTAAATATCAGTTTTATTTGTAGTAAATGCTTATTTTCGTTTAAATACAACAATAAGTTAAAAATTCAATAAAATACATTAAAAGACATAATTTTCTTTTTGCAAAATTTCTTTAGTTAGTACGAAATTCCGAACGTGTTTGTCTTTGAGGTCGAATTCAAAATCGGAACTTTGAAAGGGTTGGTGTTTGTCTCTCTCTCTTTCTAATAGCGGGAAAGAGTTAGAGTGTGAATGTTTCGAATTGTATGATTAACCCAAGGCTGCATAAGATATTCGCGGCTTTCTAAAACAAAATAATTAAAAAGTTACTTTGTCTCACTCAGTGAGCAAAATCGCATTTTGCTCACTGATTTCAGGCAGCAAAACCTACATGTTTGAGCTACTGAAGTGAAAAAATCTATGCTCTCGTGTAACACACATAGCTTTTCACTTCAGCAGCGAGAACACTTTAGGAGATAATAATTATATACAGGTTAAATATCAGTTTTATTTGCAGTAAATACTTATTTTCGTTTAAATATAACAATATTGAATATAACAATTGAATATAACAATATATTAAATATAACAATACGTTAAAAAATCAATAAATTACATTAAAAGACATAATTTTCTTTTTGCAAAATTTCTTTAGTTAATACGAAATTCCGAACGTGTTTGTCTTTGAGGTCGAATTCAAAATCGGAACTTCGAAAGGGCTGGTCTTTGTCTCTCTCTCTTTCTAATGGCGGGAAAGAGATAGAGTGTGAATGTTTCGAATTGTATGATGAACCCAAGGCTGAATAAGAAATGCGCAGCTTTCTGAAAAAAAAAAAAATACTTTGTCTCACTCAGAGAACAAAATTGCATTTTGCTCACTGATTTCAGGCAGCGAAACCTACATGTTTGAGGTACTGAAGTGAAAAGAATATTAAGTACCTACTTACTAAAATTTATTTTTTCTTGTTACAGCCAAAAATCGATGAGATACTGCCGGGGATGTACAAAGGACTGAAGATGATTGTTGCGGGCCTTTACTTGTTTTTAAACAAGACGTTGAACCCCAACATCACATCTGATGAAAAGCTGATAAAGAACATCACCCAGACGATGCATGATGCGCGAGCTGTGCTTTGCTATTTTAATGTAAGTTTACAAACTTTTCATATCCAATTATCATAATTAGGTATTTAACCAATTTTGTTTTTTGACATAGAAAAATTATCAAAATATCTGCACTAAAAGGTAGTTTTCTCACATGATATTACTTTATTTCGACTTTTAGAGATCAAAGCTAGCCTAAGTCTTTCTTCAAAGTTCAATCTATCTCTACAACAAATTTAAGAAAAAAATGGTTTAGCGGTTTAGTATGGAATAATAAATTTGACTTAACGAACCTTTTCTTTTTTACAGGACATCATGAACATTCGGAATTTGAAAATCGAGAAGCTTCCAAACTCTGAAATCCCTGACTTGGCGAACAACATGGGCGTTCTTCTATACAGAGACACCCTGAACTATTTGGACTACCTGGCCCAGGTGTTCCAGAAACTTTACGCGATGGAATCTGCTTGAATACGGCGGTTATGATCGAGAATGTTACAATGTGACTCGAGGAGAAACTGCACACCCATGTTACTTTTGGCTGTCTACTTAATCTTGGTGCTTGCACCGAGTGGCGATGCAGTACTCTTCAGTATTAGTTAGCCCCAAGAAAAAAACTCTTTCTAGTAGAATTATTTGCATCCTTTGGCTGTTAAATAGCGAATTAATGTATAGAAAAAAAAACTGTCTTTGCCATTACATTGCCATTTTGGTCTAGAACGAATTAGTTCCTTTTTGTAAATAGTGACGAATTTAAAATGTATTATTTATTATCAGCTGATTAACATTCTAAATTTCCCGATTATCCTAGTCAAGGTCTTATTTATTCCTCGCTTAACTCCACTTTAGTTTCAATTACTTTATTATTCGTATTATTTAATTTAGATTATAGTATTAGACTTCATTCCAGCACTTGGACTATGTTGATGAAATTGTTGAGTTGGAATATGAATGCTTTAGACGGTGTCTCAGAACAGTTTCTTTCCTGCTGTTGTCGATGTTTTATCTATATTATGACATGGTAACTCGAGGCTGAGATGAATAATTTTAATTGTACATTATATTCCTACTTTCATTAGTATTACTTGACTCTTTGTTAACTATTTATATGTTACAGAAATCCAATGAAATATGACTAGCTTTAACAGAGCTGTTAATTATATTATTGTAAAAATACAGAGCCAGTGTATTTATAACTTAATCATTATTTGTATAGTTCAAATAGTACCTATTTATAACTGCGGCACAAACATAGTTTCTATGTTTGTGGAATTAAATTATTATTACATTTATTTCAAAGTTTTTTTATTTTTTATTATTTTTTAATACTTACCTTTTCAAAATCCTAAAATTTACCTAAATAATTAAACATCAAATATATCATTACACACCAATGAAAGAATTGGTCCAAATGTAGAAATAAAAGAGTTGGGCCAAATTTAGCCTAGAAAGTTCATAGGCGCGGCTACTTATCAAGCTATACAAATCCAATATAGGATGGCTTTGAAATGTACGAAAAGCGTTTATGATGGGAGTTCAGTCTTTACTGGTGATGTGTGAGCGTGTGTAGGTACACGAAAAAAATGAGGAACGAAAATTAGCTTCAAACTCAAGACGCAGCTTATAAACACATTTTTCAGTTTTAAATCAGTTGAACGAGGCGCTTCTTAAGTTCAGAACTCCATTTGTGTTAATAAAAGTAGGTATCTTTCACATTATATCACATACGAAACGCTTTAAACAAATATTTTATTAAATATTCTTAAATAACAAATACCCAGTGGGCTGGACGCGTGTTCCCATGAGTCGGGACTGGAAACAATTTCATATCTTTACACAAGGTATTCACAACACCCGTCATATTTGCATTGGTGACTTGGTCTCCGACAAATTAGTACGACCAAGGCGATGCGACCTGAAAAATAATAAAAAAGTCACCAAGCAATGTTAACCTTACCCTTTACGAAAACGACTATAACCCTACCACGAAGACATAAAGTTCAAATTTGAGTAAGTTTCTTTGACATATATGTATGTTTGTTTGTGTTGTGTAACACGTCCCGCTACTGATCACAAAGCGAACTGTCAAACGGCTCCCGCCATATTTGTTTAATATGTTGTGAAGACGACGCTATAAGTCGTCAAAAACCCGCGGGTGCTAGATTTGGAGCTGTCGGAAGAAACGAAAGCATCAGCTTCATATTATTATGTTATGAAAACAAATAAAGGTGGAAATATTCAATTAGAAGAAAAAACTGTGGCTGTTGATTGGCGGTAGGTAATGTTAAACACGAAAAATAATGTTGTCCTAGTAGGTAGGTACTACCTACATAAATACAATAGAAAATTAATCTGCACTCTTAAGCTCCCCAAGCGCGACTGCTACACTTAAGGTCGTTAAAGTGTTGTTAGGTTTTCTATGAAAAACTCAGTAGCAACTCGGAGTGATATGTTCGCAGTGAGTGGCAATGGGCACGCCCCCTATTTATTTCACGGGACCTAAACATACCAGTGAACTGTGGGTGTGTATTTAATATTCTTCTGCCTAACCCTTCGGGGACTACAGGCGTGATGGTATGTATGAAGGCTTAATACGTCTGGTTACAGGCCTCTCCAATTGTACGATAATGATTATAATATATGGTGGTGAAACCTAAGTTGCAGTAGTTTGAATAGTCAAATAAAACATTCATTCCCGGAAGGCAGGCAGGAGCTAAAGAGAGCCACCTGTGATAATCGTTGCATCGTATTTTTGCTTTGTCCATATCCGCAATATCACTTATAATCGGAGTCGATTGAAACACCATGAGAACATTTCTCATGCATGCGCATGACCGAACATTTTCTTAACAGCGTTTAAAATGTAAAAAACATGCACTTATTCAGCATGGTGGACTATTACTTAACCTCTCTGATTCTGATGAGAAACCAATACCTAACAGTGGGACTCTATATGGGCATGATGATGCTGATGAATCTATAATATTACTTCTACAAATACAAAATACTAAGTGATTAATATTCTATGAGTGATAGAATATATCTAATCATGTCATATCAACTAAAGATCACGTTGCGGCAATTTCAAAAGTTTTTGTTAGAGTTACAAGTAAGTGCGGAGCGACATTCCCAGTTATTGTGGTCGGCGATGTCGCGGCCGTGTAAATGTGAAACACATATTTACACATTAACAACAAAACCTCATTGAGAATGACCTACCACATTGTGTATAGAGTTGGGTCATATTTTTACCGGGATTATTTTTTTGAAGAAGCTTTATTTTGTAGATTTTGTAGGATGGTTCCGTAATCCTTGTCAATTTAAATACCTAACTGTAATATTCCATGTGGTCAAAAACTCCAACCTTGAAAATATTTACTATGATGACTTAACGGACCAAATATACAAGTAAACTTCAATTCAAGTCAATAATTGTACCATTGATTGACAATTGATGAGTGTTACGAATAATTTTTGAACAATGACTTCATTTGATTTGCGATTGACGAATTCATTCCACTTTGGAGTCAATACTACTGGATACTAACCACAAATAATATAGACCAGCTCCATCCATAGCTGCTTATAAAATTGCTGTAAATGCGAAAGTACTTTTGTCTGTTTGTTTGTTACGTTTTCACACTTAAACCGCTAAATCAATTTTTTGAGGTTAGGTATAGAGGAAGATTGAACCTGGAAAAAGGACAATTAATGTAGTACCAACCTATTTCAAAATTCTATTTTGAAATAACTATTAAATATATACAATAACATAATACCAGTTATACAAGGACATTATTAAAACAATCCTTAAATGAACTAATGAGCTGTCGTTAGACATGTCACTCTCAAAACCATAATGATTAAGCTCTTTAAGAGCATTAAGCCTTCAAGTCCCCTATTATAAGCACAATACAAAATCTATTGCTTCGGTCTCATGAGACCGGTACGGGCGTCGCTGAATCAAAGTTAACCCAGACATATTCAAATTAAAAAGCATTATTGTATAAAACGTCCACATTGGATGGTCTACATATCTACCTACATTACTATAAATATTATAGGTACCACAAAAAAAATATTCATAACACAATTAGAAATGTTACCAAGTCTGGATGCACCGTAATACATCAAGCAGTTAAGCCTACCACAACTTAACATGTAAACATCAACACTACTGCCAGTTGATCTCTAAAAAAGGCACAAAATATTTTCACCTTCGTTTAACGATCTGCCGTCGGCGTCCACAATGGCGTTTAGGGCGCACCGAACGGGCATGCGCGCTTTATCTTGCTCACGTTCCCTTGTTTTATTTATTAGAAAGATTTATTATTTACCACAGGGCTCACACACGATGTGTCACGAATCTGGAACGAAAAAACAAGGCTATGTTAATGTGTACCTCCTTCGCACGTGACAATCTTTTCTCTGATCGCCCAACTTACCTCATAATTAACTTGGTAAGCGAATGCTCATTTCCTGTATTTGTTTAATTGATACGTTTTCTTTGTTCTTGTGTGTTCTTTGGGATTGTCTTTAAATTAAGTTGCTGCTGTTAAATCTTGCTGAACTTGAGGTAAAAGAAAGTTACGGTACATCCCACACAAGTAGTGGAAAGCTCAAAATGGACAGTTATTTCCTTAACCTATTATTATCAAGCTTAAATACAAATACCCCTCAACGACAGAAGATTGATAAAGAATTTGCTAGCTGTGGTAGTGGTTTTCAAACATTTTCATGCATTTGGGTCAGTCCTTGATCAACGGTGGACATTTTTTATTCAAGATACAATTATGTAAACATCTACCTTAAAACTTTTACAACAATTTACAATTTAGCAATTTTAATACCTAATCTGTAACTTGATTACGCACCTATATAGTCTACAAAGTCGTGTAGTCACCTGTGTCACCTGTGTAGTCTATAGGTACTAGCAAAAAACAGAAGCCTTACATCCATCCATACGGTTGAATACCTATCCCACTAAATATTGCACCTATAATAATCACTCAACGCAGTAACATTTGCAAAGTGATCGGCACTGCGCTCCAAGCTCATGACTTCATCGACTCTGAAATACCCAACCGTTCATTACATCGAGTAAACTAAATAGCAAATAGAATCAAGATTGGAATCGCTCTTGACCTACGTAAAACCACAGGTCTGCCGTGACCGAGTAGGAGTAAACACACACAAAAGAAAAGACAAAGATGGCCAACACTCCTTGTTTGACATTATCTGTGTACTTTGCAAGCCCTTAAGCAAACTGTGTGGCTTGACAGTGTTACGTCAAAGGAAAATAAAGGATTATGCACTTTCATGGCTGGTTGGTTATGTGGCAGGAAGCAATAAGGGTATTGACATGCTTTTGCGCAGTAATTAATATCATATTGTCATCGTTTAATTAGCAAAAAGTTTAGTTAAAGGCGAAGTGATATTCCAATGGCAGTTACTGATGAGGTGGCTATAAGAGATGCATGTAAGAAAAAATATTCTACGACCCAGAGAAGGTAATTGAGTAATGGCAATTGGGTGACGATTATGTTTTTTTTAAGTAGCAGTTGTCGTCCCATTGCAGGGCAAACCCGCAGGGTGTTGATAAGCAAGTGAATTATAAACAAAATAAAAATTCTTATGTCTTCTAACTAGTATAGTAGTAGACCGCGATTGGATAAGCGTAGTGTGGGACGCCCTGTGCAACTATGGGCCGACGATTTGAAGAAGGTTGCTAGCAGCAGACGGATCCGAGCTGGATGGCTGGATGAATGCGGATGGATGTCAGCAGTGGACGGCAATAGGCTGATATGATGATGATGATGATCTTACCATTCAAACAAGTAAAAATAAACTCCAAATGTGATCTTAATAAAATGATCCTTTAATGTCCTAAAAATACGACTATATTTTGCTATGATTAATACTGCATCAAACTGCAGCGGAAGTATACAATATTTACTTGATACATCATCACCAGGAAGATCATAAACCGTAACCAAAGACACACTGTTCTCCGAAATTCCTAATTAGTCCAACAGGACGCAGTCACAATCGTATCAAACCCAGACGGGATTGGAGACAAGTTATTGCAAGCAATTATCTTTTCGTCTCCTAAGGTCATACACGTTCCGCTAAAGAAAGACATGACCTCGTCATACTTCAGAAGCAAAAGGGCGCAAGTCAATGTATTTCCATGTCGACATAAGTCGTATTAACTCAAGTGCGATACAGCTCTCAAAACTATGACAGGAAGTGAGGCGCATGCCTTTCTTCAGGCGTCGCCAATCGCTGGCCCAATTTTCTGTGCAATTATTGTAGCTGTTACAAATTGGTTTTTCACGCGCTGCTTTATTTACTATGATAAAAATAATCATAAAATATAAGTAAATATTTGTTAAATTACTGACGGTTAACCGAAAGCGCGATAGACCACGGAGGAGATGGCAGGATGACCTGAATGCCTTTTTGGGAGTTGGAAAGAAGTGACACAACACCGAGAAACTAATTAAGAATAACACTGCTCGACCTCTTTCACTTCTTCCTCATACATACAGACGCGCCGGTTGCGAGTACTACCGCACTTAAATCTTTCTAAAGCACCTCACTAATACAATCGGTGTATATCTTTCTAGGGCGTTGCCTTCCGGCAGCTCCACTAACATTCGCTTTATAAATCCCTTCGCCTTTCAACCTTACTTCATAACTTTTTACAAAAAAAAAGAACAATATTTATGTAAAAACTTTTTCGATTGACAACCTCTGACAATGATGCAAACCTACGGCAACAACTTATTGACTTTAATTACTGCAACACTACATTATCCCCAACCTACTGTTATCTGCATTTTATCATACTTATTCAAATGATACTTTTTATTTATAATAATTCTATCCGAGTGTTATTTACAAAAAATCACACTCCCAAATGGTACATTTTTGTACATTGTACTTTTATATGATTTTTTAAATCATTTTTTTAACAGCATAACTACCTATAGGAGTATGAGACTAATATTCGTAAATTGCAATCATATTGTAAGAGAAAATTACTTTCGTATATTACAATGTATCCCTACTGTCATGGTAGGGGCTGTCCGCGGTGTTGCGGATAGTTTTCTTATGAACCCTCGGTACCAGGTCGGCCTTCGTCATCATGCCTAGAATACGATAGAATATAATTATACCACGGTAATCTCCAAACAAGCAATTCTGATCATACTATCACGCCTGTATTCCCTATAGGGTAAGCCCAAAGAATACTAATGTACACCCAGAGTTTTCCAGTATATTTAGGTTCCATTCAATAGGGAGCTCCCTATTGCCAAATAATTCAAAGCCAGGCAAAATTCAAAGTCCTGCTGCTACTGACAATTAAAAAAAAAACAATAATACTTTACTAAAACTGGAAATCGTTACCCAGGACCTCCAGCAAGCGTAGCAGCTGCAATTAGAACCATTAGACTAATGAGGCTGTAATTCAAGTAGGTAGATAAAAAATTTAGCGTGTGCCGCGCCCGGTAGCTATTTATCTTAAACAACTTACTTTCATAATGCATCCTTATTGATATTTAATTAATAATTATGACCGGAATCTTAACGATGGAAGGCTCGACTAAGCGTAATATTTTATTTAGAAATCATGATTCACTTATTTAGTGGAGCACACACACAACACTCGATGTGTGTGCTCCTCTGGTGTGTTTATATATTAACGCACTAAGCAACAAGAACACAAACACACACATGTGCAAAGAAACAAATAGATGGTTTACCATTTGATTTAAGGTTAGGAGCAATTATTTTAAATTTGTTTCTGGTCTTGTCATTTATAATAAAAGTGAAATTAACTTGATTTTATATGACTTGCGATCAGGGTTATGAAACATAGACTGGAGAGAACTCTTATATTATGTCACATGCAGGAAGGCGAGGGATTGACCATCCCTAATGGTTCAAATGAACCAATATAGTTAAAAGAACTAGCTGGCAGTATCACACAATAAGCAATGTACTCCATCGTAGATTGGACTAAATATAAATATGAATCTGTCGCAATTATCGAGCAGGAAGGATTCTCAATAAAATCTAAATAATAGGGTATATCAGTGGTTCCTACACCGTCGAATAATGGATCCAATACCTCATTGTACTGATCACACCAAAAAACGCTTGTACGACATGACCAAACCTATAGATTCTTTAGTTCTAGTTCTAATCTATCCAGGTAGTTTTGTTTCTGTAACCTCTGCCTCAGTTCAACTTCAGGACGTATCAATGTAGTTAATAGTGTGTAACTAACTTTACTATTACTGCTAAGGAGTTATTGTTGGTACTCGAAAACATTCCAAAGAAATGCCAATTCTAAGGTAACATTTGGATTTTTTTAGTTAATAAGGTCCTCAAGTAAAATATTCTATTGTGTCAAAATAATCATTAAATGATTTCAAAACTATTGATTTTTGTTCCAATTTATCTGTCGGCCATGTGCTCTTGAGTATCATTGAAATATCAATTTAATACAATTATAGCAAACTTTAGCCCCAGACCTGTCATAAGGAACATTGTATGTCCAACGAAGTGATAAAACGAGATGCTGATTACACTAAGTGGGGAGGGATGTGTCTATTTAGCTAGACGGACTACTTTCTATTTTAAACTAGTCTTAACATACGAAGTATTTAGTTAATGACTCTCAAGCTATGCACGGCGTTTTTGCTGTTTGTCAACATTGTACATAGTCTAGTTAGCACATCATTCTACCTTTTGAGCTGTAATCCCTCTGATCAGGATGATTCTTACTGTTGCGATACATTTTATCTGTTGTCAGAATGATCTAGTTCTTTAAATTCATTTGGATCTTAACTTCATTTATAGATAACTCGATGTTAAAAGAAAAAAATTCAACCATATTTGGATCGGCTTTCTTGATTGATTAGATGTCACAAGTTTCAAATTGGTTTCCATCTAAATTCATAATCATAAAACACAGCCTTAACCGCTACTGCATTAAATCTCTCTCAAATTTACCCATTGAACCTTGGTCCTGTACCAGTCTCATTCAGTGTTGATTCATTTCATGATGTTCTGAATTCATCTTGCCACAAGACGACTACAAAATAAGTGCCTTGATTAAAAAGAAAAGCCATCTAGTAGTCTAGAAATGATCTCAAACTTTTATTAGAGATTATATTAGGTAGGTACAGTTATATTGAGGTAGGCAATTTTTAATGTTTAGCTGTTTTTCATATCTTCATCGTAATACTTGGTTCTCTACTAGACCCTTTAAATCCACCAATTTTCTTAATCAGCATGCAACAACTAATTATATTGAATTTTCTACGATCGATAATGACAGCCTTATTTGCGTCAAACTGCTTCTCATTCACCACTTTAACCACAATGATTACCAAATTGTATCAATATTGCATGACTAATGTAAGTACAATTACTTCATTGACCGCTCTTATTTCAGCACACGTCCGGAAACAGAGAGATTCCAGAATACCGGACATACAAGTATTTGTATCGGAGGCTGTTGTTCTCACGAATTTAATATGGCACTGATGACTTCTGACTCATGCCACTCTCTTAGTAAATACCCATTAAAACCTGCAAGTAATAGTGGCCTAGGTTGATGTTTTTTTCGGAAAAATTGTGCAAGTGACCTGGAGACATGGTGTTACTATAGGTGATTATTAGCTAATAATAAAAGTATATTTGGATAGACAGGTAAAAGAAGCTAATCCCAAATGTATCCTTAATGTGTCTAATGTTAAGAGAGCTTTGCCCTCAGCTACCTGTTATGCAAAAAGCTGTTTAGAAATGAAGGGACTTCCTTGTCGGATTTAGTTGATTGCGTGTTGCTGCGGTTGGTGTGAAAGTCTGTTGTTGAATAAATTGGGATATTACCTCTCAGTGTCTTAAAAACTATAAGTTAATTTGACTTAATTTGGCTTAATTTGACGACGGTTCTAATCTGATCTGAGATCAGATGGTGCATCGCGTGTAGGCTTTGTTGGGCCACCGAATAGCGTTGGACCATTTGTGGTATATTCATATCATACTCGTATATTATTTCTCAATACAGCTTCATCTAAGGCCGTCACAATATCAAATCTTTCCAATAATATCCTTAATTCCTCATCCTTATCCTATCGATTCTAACAGGAATAAGGCTAACCAAACAGGAGCTCTTCTAGTATTAGTAGTAGTAGTCATGACAACTAATTGATGAGTAAGAAAATAGAGTCCACACACATTAGAAACATACTTTGTAAGTCTTAGAACTAATGACGATATAATAAGGCGAAATGAGAATCATCTACGGTAACTAAAGAACTAGTCACTGGGTTTTTCATATAGGTACCACTGTGGACACGAAATGACAAAAATTGCATTTCCATATGTGTGTCATTTTCTTAAAATGTCACCCCACCATGATACGTCGCACCACATCACTAAAGTTGTATGACTCTTCTTGAAGGTATTATAATGATACTAAATGCATTCATACTAACTCCAAAATCTAAAAAGATATCTGTAGATTTTGGGAAATTGCAAAGATTTTGTGCGCCTATCCATCACGTTTCTTTATTTTATTGGAAGCAACGAGAGTGCTATGTTCCCCGTATAGTATCATCTCTTCTTTATTTGTTTTATTTTTTCGTATGACTATGTGAAATTTAAATACATTCAATGTGATAATGAAGAAATTTTTAGGTTTTCTTTCATAAAGTCCTCATAACGTTCTATTTAAAAAAATATAGATTATAATATTTGAACGAAATTAAAATTAAATAAACTAACAACATACTTTACATAAGATATACAAATAAAATATTTAATTTAATTATTTTAATATCAACCATTAAGTTCTGTCACATAAGAAAATGGCTCATAAACTAATTTGTAAGAAAGTGTTGCTAGATGTAAATCCCGCCGAATAAGTTATTTTAGTGTACTCTAAATAGGTGACGTTTTATTTAAAAGAACTATTGAGGTTTCTCTTATCTTAATGGTACTCTACGTTATTTGGATTGTTTTTATCAAATATATCTTTTTTTTTCCTTTTCTTAAAATCAAATCAATATTAACACCATCATCATAATTATCTACGGTTAAATCACTTTCACAAAAAAAAAATACCCGAAACCTACACTGAATTACTTTTTAATAATGACTTTACAACGATCAATATTTTTCAAACTGTGTAAAATATAACAAACATTTTAAAAAGAACATCTGGTAATTTCCTATATTTCTTCTTTTATTATATTCAAGTTCCTTTAAATCAAGGTTACTATAAAACGGACAGTGGTCACTTAAGAGTGATTCACTTGAGAACAAATGGAGCGCGTGCCGTAAAAAGTGATGAGTAATGTAATTGACTGGCTTAATAAGTGTTTGAAATACAAAATATATTGATCTGTGACCATTCAGACTTGAAAATAGTAACTACAAAAGGTTTATTTCATACAATAAATTATACAGGGTGTTTGGTGCATCGTTTGCCAAATGGAAATGGGGGAAAGTTTGTACCATATGCAAAAAAGATATAAGCGACTGCGTAAGAGTCAAATAACATTATCTACCTACTTAAAGCATGTTATGCTAAAACTAGTGCTACTTACCGTAATATCGAAAATCAGCCTGATGTGCCTCGATTACACATTTAGCAAATTAGTGAAGTTAACAAAAGTTTATCTCATGGCATACCGTTAGAAAGGGGATAGACTAAAAAAAAATTCAAAAGAATTCGAAGATCCCAATCGCTTTTAGTGCTTTTTAACACCAATTTTAAGTTGAGTATTAATTGAATTTTTCTTTTTCAAAAAACTTTGTGAGATTTTTAAAAAGGAACAAGACGTTACAGCAAGTAATTTTGAATTTCATAGAACCATAAAAGACTAGACATCAAAATTAAACTGAAATTTAAACTTTATCCTCATTAGTTTTTTTTTTCATTTGAATGTTTAATGCTGAGTTCTGGAATTTTTCCAAAAAAATTTTCAAAAGTTGTTATAAAAAAACTGGTGTAACAAGGAATAAGTAATTGGGGCTGAAGAGATAGCTAATGACCTCTTCTATCGGTCATTTCCATTTGGCAAACGATGCACCAAACATTCTGTATAACAAAGTAAAATATACCTGTTAATCTCATAATTATTATAAAAATCAATTGCTGTTCTCGCTAAAACTCAAAAACAGCTTGACTGATGTCTATAATTTGTTTTGTTCTAATAGAGGGGTGGTTTAAATTTACAATTGGACTCAGTAGGTGGCACTGTAATCGAGGAGGACAGGAGTGTTCGAGGTCGAGCAGAACACCGTCTGTCAGGTACTCTAGTACAGTATAGAAATAGATTGATTCAGTTAATAATTTTTGGTGGTCCTTACCTATGCATGATATTTTTTTTAATATAGGTCAGTACGCGTTCGCGCTTCCTTGTGGGTATGCAATCTCTTTTTTATTATAATATCTACTATATTTTTACTCATTTTATCAAACAATTTCGATACTAGCTGATTGGACCCGAATATGCTTTAAAGTTGGTGACTCCGTCTTATTGGGGAAAACCTTCTGCATCTTCTCAGTTATAATTATCTTTATTACTGATTCATTCACTTCCAGAACTGATTCCCAGATCGGGAAGCATACGTCATTTTTGACGTATGCTGTAATTAATAGCGTCATTGCGTTTATTTGAAGTGGTCTGTCTCAAATTGTGTTAAGTAGTTAAAACCGCATATATTTTGATTAATATTCTTTTATTAAATAATTTTCTAATGTAAGTCACTATGTTGGTATTCGTGATTTGTTTGCCTATCAGTTAGTCAACTGTTGTGATAAAAGACTGGAGAGTACTTGTGTACTGAATTTACATAATTGCTACATGTGATAATGTATATTATGCAGGACTGTCAATGGATGTAAGTATCTAAGTACACTGTAAGTATCTTAATATACTCAATACTCAATACATTTATTGCACTCCACAAGTTAAAACAGCTGTTACAATCATGTACAATATATTTCGGGGATATTCTTGACAAGTCTACTCATTCTCTTAACTCCTGATTGATGGTTTAATATTGATAATTATAGGCTGATTAAGCATTAGCAAAATCAGGCTATAATTTTCCCACTGCTGGGACACATACCTCTTCTTGGGAGGAGGAAGTGGGCCGTAATCTACAACACGGGCCCAGTGGGCGTTGGTAGATGTCACATGTCTTCGAATTTTTTGGTTCTAAGACGGTGCCGGTTTCCTCACGTTGTTTGTCTTGATTATTTTGGGAGGAGTGGTGATGAAATAATTTACACGAAGTAAAGCGCCCGTCGCACGTGATGTAGGAGGCCCAGGTGGAGATGGCGGGACGAACAGGACTCCTCTTTAAGAAATTGGGCTGTAATACTTTTAAACCGTGAGGAATGGAAGGAAGGTAGGGAGGCCTTCACCCAACAGTGGGAACAACCGGGATGATAAAAATAAGCGCCTATCTTGGGTTCGCACCACTCACCGCTCCCTCAATTTAGAGCAACCCAAAAATTTAAGTGAAAGTATCACAAAAAACGTAGAAGGAAAACTGGGCTACGTGTCGTCATTCCGCAATGCTGATCGCTCACATTCCTGATACACCATGCACCATAAACTTCCCGTGTTCCACACACTGAACATAATGATTCATACTACACTATCATTGTGAGTCATACAAAGATGTTCACCTGTGCCTTTACAGATCGCATTGTCAATTGGATTAAATACGAGTAGTTAAGGACTTGTTATACTAGCGATTTCTCGGATTTTGAAGCGACGTGACGTGCGATCAGAATGTCGTGAGCTCGTATCAAGACTCAATGTACAATCGCTAGCACATCAGGTAATACAAAACTGACATATTTCTCCAAATAATTTTAAACCTTAAGATTTTGATAATTAAGTTCAAAACCAACTAAGTAAATTTGTCATATTGTAGTAACTTGATGTTCCGGCCACCGCACACCCACAGTTTGCGACCCCATTACCATTAACAGGGCACATCGTTCTATGAAATATTTGTTAAGAAGTTCAATCTTATTTTAGTTAACACACAACTTGTGGCCAGTTAGCGCATTTTCCAGTGAATTCGAGTTGTTCTAATTTATAAATTATTCGTCAAATGGGTATATCAAGAAAGAATAGCAATATCTATAAATATCCTCTTACGAAGCAAACACATGTTTTGGATTTTGGTAAACAAACCATCGCGCCTGTATTCCCCGAAGAGTTAGTACCACAAGGATATTATGACCAATGCAACCGAGGTTTACAAATACTTTATTAATACCTGTTGCCTACAGTTCGACTGGAGGTTCGACAAAGATCTTTGTGAGAAAAAATGTAGACAATGTCTTTCTCCAAGGTTCAATTTATTGATCTCGTATCAAAATTCATCAAAATCACTTCAGCGGTTACGGCGTGAAAACGTCGAACAAACACAAATTTTACATGTGACATTCATTCAGCAAATTGAGCGGTGGTAGCCCAGTGGCAACGACCGTGACTTACGAGTTGTAGGTCGTAGGTGCGAACCCAGAACTTTGTGTAAATTATTTGATCACCGCTGCTCCCAAAACGGTGTAGGAAAACATCGCAATGAAACTGGAATGTCCTAGAACCAAAAATTCGAAGACATGTGACCACGACCAACCCGCACTGGGCCCGCATGGTGGATTAGGGGCCACTCCCTCTCACCGCGAGGAGGCCTGTGTCCCAACAGTGGGAACATTATAGGCTGATTATGCATTTATGTATGTATAATAATGTATATGTGTTCATAGCAAATACCAGCATTATCGGAACGATAGCGTATCGTTCCGATATTCTAATAAATGGTTTTACAGTCGCAGGCGCTGATATTCATCCGAACGTCGCTGTTCAAAAGGCCGCTAGTGTAATCATGCCCTAAAGTCTAGAATACGTAGACAAATAACAGTATGTGTGATTCAGTGTATGCAAATATGTCCCATTGACTCGCTTGTTTGCTGAATGAGTGAGTAGTACCCTAATGTTAGCTCATTGTGCAATGCCATACTAATTTGTGCGGTATTTTGTAGTTACGACGACGGATTACCATAACATCCATCACGCCTGTATTCCCCGAAGGATTAGGCAGTATTAACCGGTATATTTTAGTCCTTTATAATAGAAGGCGAGCCGATTAACTGAGCTACTCCAAGCTACTACTGCAAATTTCATAGAAAAACCCGATAATACTATGTTTGACCTGGGTATCGAACCCAGGATCTCTAGCGTAGCAGTCGGATTGAATAACAAGTCAAGTTTTTTCTTCTTATTATATAAATTCCCTGCTAATCTAGAAGGTACTGTACGGATTTTTATACGATTTTCACCAATAGAAACGGCAATTAAAGGTAGGTAAACAATATTTTTACGCAAATTGCTAAAAACGAACTTCCACATATATTAAAAAGGTAGATATAATGTTGCCAATGCGCACATATACATTTAAATAAAATAATGACACGTTCTAAATATAAAAAACCAACGGTCACAAAAGGAGACAAGGATGGCGTTTGACGGATAAGGAGAGAAAATAAATATTGTGCGACAACGTTCCCATAGCCAGGGTTTGTTCTGCCCGCGTTAATTGACCCGTAATCTGTCTCGTGTGAATACGTTGTTTCTTCAACCTGTTATGTATGTGTAAATAATTGTGCTGTCTGTCTGTATGTCTGTATATTGTAGAAATATTATTTATCTTTAAGTTTTCTGTTGAATCGAAATAAAATTGCGCTCATAATATGCCAAATTAAACTCTAAAATATTTGATAGGTATAATTTGATGCCTATAGTCTGATATTATCTATGGTTTCACTGGCTTATTTCAGCTCCCAAGCCCATATTTAAGATCATTATTTTCATCAAATAAAATAAATTACCTATAAGTGCTTAGTAAAATTATTTTTAGGAATAACACTACTAAAACTATAACTAAGCTGAGATATTTTTTCAAAACTTGTTTATTATTTTCAATACTTGTTTATCTTATTGTCGCACCTATACTAATACGCAATAAATGAATGAATACTGAAATGTTAACATTTATTAATGCAAGTAAATACTAAAGCCTATGAGGAGCTCTCTCCATTTAAATAATAAATATTGCTTCTACGCGAGCAGAACCGGGGTTTTAAACTAGTTTCCTTCACATTTATACATATTTGTTTGGCGTCGATGACTGTTTTGTTAGGCTGCCGTGTGCTATTTCAGTGTTACCGATTTTTTTTGTGTTTACCTTCGTTTGGCACATTTAAGTCAGTAGACCACCTCCTAACGCCTGGTTGTGTTGTTATAAGCTGAGTTGATGATTTGTGACAATTTAATAATTATGAGCCTTATTCCAATTCACTGAGAATACCTCTGCATAATAGCTAATAATCAGACAAGACTTCAAATTTTATTTTTGGTTTGGTGACGTTGGTATACTCTAACACACTTTTTTTGTAATCTCTTAAATTTGCAGTATCAGATATTTTTCAATTTTATCATAATCATATCATAAATTATGCCATAGACCTATCTTCGAGCTTCGAGCTATCAAGCTATCGAAAGCACGACTAACAAGATAAGGCGTAGTTTCGGTATTGTTATACTGTGTAAAATTGTGTTTGTAAACGGCTAGGCGTAGTTTTAACGGGACTCACTTCTTTGTTCGCCAAGTTCCATCTTTACTTTTTATTTGATCTGAGCCATAGACAAAGAACTCCGTGAAATTTTTTCATGTTTTTAGACCTTCTATCTGACAGTCGGTTTTGAAATTGAATCAAGATTTAAATGTTCTATCAGCCTTACTAGAGTAATTAACATTCCCAAAGATTTCTACACATTATAACTACGATTAGAATAATAACATGAAAGTATTTTAATATTTAAACCATTATCGCTAATCCCTATCGCGCATATCCCTTAAGCGCAAGTGAACGATTCCGGAAGGTAACTCGATACTATAACTATGATGTATTCTTTGTTAGTACAAATACAGATCGACAGTCTAATGATCTGTTTATTCGTATTACGTTACGTGTGCGGCGCGCCTTATGAATGAAATGTACCGGAAAATTCTGGGTTTCCATATTCTAGTGTATTTATATTTGTTTCTGATTTTACTATAAAGAAATATGCGTTTCTGAACTCATCACAATGAGTTTTTAATTTAACCATCACGCCAGTATTCCTTAAAGGGCCTAACCTTCGAATTCGGCCTATTTAACTAACATTTTACTGAAGTATTACCTATTACCTATACTATTTGGCTACATTATCATATTATAATTAATTTCGTGAATTTTAAAGGCGTCCATATATTTTTATGGCAGTCAAAAATAAGAAAAATTGGATTTATTTGATAACAATTTAGGAAACGTAATTTGGTGACCATTTATTCATTTTGGTGAACATTTCGAACTTTATTGGTAGTAAAATAGGTACATTTTTGGGGGGCGTTTAAACACAAGCCTATTATTATTATTTTACGGTATGACTGTTACCCGATTGTCTCAATAAGTGCTATAATAAAAAAATATTATTAACAACGTGTTTTATTACATAAAGCATTTACTTTATACATTTCCTAATACGATATTGGAATTATATACAATTCCGAGGAAATTTATACATTTCCTAGGATATCTATGCATTAAATAGTTTTTCAAACAATATTTTATACATTTCCTATATAGTATCGGAATTGTACACATTTCCTAGGATTTGTATACAATTCCTTGATTTCATACATTTCCGGTAACATATACACTAGCTTTCCGCCCACGGCTTCGCCCGCGTGGTTTCTCGGCTTTTCTGCATTATTTTTTTCCCGTTTTTGCCACATTTTTCATTTATGATCAGCTCCTATTGGTCTTAACGTGATGATATATAGCCTATAGCCTTCCTCGATATATGGGCTATCTAACACTGAAATAATTTTTGAAATCGGACCCGTAGTTCCTGAGATTAGCGCGTTTAAGCAAACAAACAAAGAAACAAACAAACTCTTCCACTTTATAATATAAGTATAGATCCAAATAAAATATTTTAAAAATTGTTGTATAACTTCTCAAAAACGAAACAATCTAATAACCACTTAACATTAAACGACCCATCTTTAATCACTTAAGTAAAAAAACGCCCCGATCCAAGCTTATCGTATCATATCTAACATCAATGTATAACAAATACAGTCCAAACATCCGAGGCACCGCAAAACACTACCCTCGGAGGAATGTCGCGTAGGTCAAATAAAAGAATTCGGTCCTTTAACAATAACATAATCGGATGCGCCGGCGCCGCTTCGGCGATCGCTTAGCACAATGCCAAGAAAAATATTATAAAAGACATACCTATAGACGTGTGAAATCACGGCGACACCGGCGTAACAAATAAAAAAAAAGTTATTGAAAAAAAAACTCAAAAGTTTACGTTCGGGATCATTTTTTTGATCGGCTATTAATTTTATATTGATTGGACGTTTTACGCTTGTTAGAAAGATTTTTATAAGTGGTTCGATAGTGGCGTTATGAATGCAGGGCAATATTGTGGGCTAATAAAGCAATTTGAAGCCTTTGATGGGTCTTTTTGAGCTGTAAAAGATTTTATTGTAAAAGTTAAATATTGTTTTATAATAACATTACGCGTTTTTGCATAAATTAAAAGTTCAGTGCCTCATTTAATAGAAAAGAAACCGACATTTATGTGATCTTTCGTTGTTATAATTTAGAGCCTTGTTACTTTGTTTCACAGTTACTAATTAACAGTTAATTAAAATTATTAACGATCCATAAATTAAAATGATTACGTATTAAAGTCCACAGACTTCATAAAAAACCTTTTTGGAAAATCATTCACACTTTCATTTCAAAATACATTTTGAACACCCATAATCATTAACAATGTCATTATTTAAAAAGTTTACCAACAAACAGAACCGCCAAACTGACCACCGTAACGAAAATGGCAATTCAACGAGACGGACCGTTCCAAAATTAATTGGACATAATTAATAAAGCATCTAAAACAAACTCCTGCCAGCCTGCCCACCGATCTTGCATGTTAGATTATTTTATTTCTTTTTACCAAGTTATATTTACCGTTCATAAAATAAACAAACATTCTTTTCTCCATAAGGATAAGATTTAATTTTCAGTGGCAGGTGAGCTAAGCGATTGAAAATGAAAATTTATCACGGTGTGTATCTAAGGCTTTTTTGTTACAACATTCCGTACAAAACGTGCGTTGTAAAGAGCCCCCGACGATACCCCATTCATGAGGACAGTGGTGACCTATTGAGATTCGAGACCGATAGCATACTATGGATATTGACAGGTGTAATTAACAATACAAATGTTATATATTTTTATGTTCATTATTTTATGTCTAAAATTTAGTTTCTGTTCTCTAGTGGTTAATAATCATTTGCTATTACCGTTAGTTGTTAGTAACTTTTACCACCAATTATTGCAAAACTTAGCAATTAAAAATGAACAGTAGGTAAGTACAAGCAGACTTTAAATTGATACTAATGTCTGCGGATCACACGATGATGTGTCTTGGGAGACAACCACACACTGTGGGAGGCAAACCGCTACATCAAACATAGGGGCTACAAACGGCTTGAGGAACAATACATAAAATAGTTTTCGACTCACTTCTATTGTAAAAACAAACGTGGGGTTGAATGAGGATACCGCCCTGTGTGGGAATTCACCGCCCGTAGAGGGTGGGGGTTATACCGAATCTGAAACCACAGGATCTCCCTCCTGCTCTGGGATTGGCTGTAAATAACCGCCTTCTTACCTAAACGTTTTGCACCTGCTATGATTCTAGTAAACACTTTATTTATATTTCGTTGTATGAAGAAACAATCAAGCATAATTATGGACCGAGTATTACTCATCTTGAGACCTCAGTTGTTAAGTCTCATATGCCCAGTAATTTCACTTGCTAAGATACTTTTCATTTAGAACACAACAATGTCAGCAAATTATTGCTTGGCCGTAAAATATTTTGCAATACAGTGGTATCTACCCCAAACTAAATCTTTTTTTTTTCTAGCCCATTTCGTCCCACTGCTGGGCAAAGGCCTCCCTTCCCTCTTTCCAAGCCGACCTATCTATACCCAGTGACCCAATCTTTTTCAAAACAGTCAAGTTCATCGCGCCACCTCCGTCTGGGCCGTGCGCGCTGTCGCTTCGTTTCGTGTGGGATCCAAAGAGTCGTAGTTTTTGCCCACAGTTGGTCTAGAACTCGGCAGACGTGTCCCGCCCAGTCCCATTTTAGCTGTCTGGCTTGTCAAATCAACATTGTACAGCTTCAAATTATACATAACACACCATCAAGCCTTTATTCTCCAAAGATTAAGGCACATGTGTATCATGTAAATGGGGGGCGAGTTTATTGCAATTAACCGAGCACAAATCTGGCTCCGAACTGCTGTTGACAATATCATTGAAAATCCAAATGATACTGTTCGACTGCTGGGAATCGATACCTCTAGCGTAACAGTCGCGCTTATGACCACTAGAGTAATAAGGCAGTAATATTCAACAAATAAATTAATATATTCAACAAATTAATTAATATTATCAGTCTTATCCACCCTTTGCCTTTCCAAGAGCAGGCCCACACGCGCGTCTCAGGCAGCCTCTTGTAAAATCGACTTTGGGCTTGAACGACACTTGGTTCTTTTGTTGTGTGTCCTTGAAGAAACAAATTTACGATGGCACCTCGCACTCACATAATGAGCGTCAGCACAGCTATTAACACCTTCGCTCCTCAATGAAGATGTAAGGCAATGCAAACTAGAACCTTCAGGGTGGAAATGAATGGTAGATGGTATATACCGAAAAATTGGGATAAGTAAAACAAAGCTAGACAAAAATATTCTGACCTAACATTTTTGGAACACAAATATACTTAGCATTAAAGGTACATATTATATAGCATATTATATAGCATTAAAGGTACATATACATTAATAATACTTAAAGGTCATTTGTACAAAAAATAATAAAATTGTATCCAATTATTTTAAATTCGCACAGATGAAATTTAGGTTTCGTCACTATACCTACTCCAATTTTTTTTTCACTTTGCTTCGCGTTCATTTAAATTTGGTTCGGTTCTACACCTTGCTTGTTCGATCGTAGAGTCGAAGAAAATTTGCATCTTCATAGCTATTAACATCATTGCTCCTCAATGAAAACATTGTAAAAAAAAAAAATAGACTGTTCAGACTAGTTTGGTGTGGCCTAGCGTCCTAGTAGTCGTAGGGCGGCTGCCGAACGAAAGATCCTGGATTTGATTTCCAAAGCCTGATCCTGGATGGCAACGGCTGACCAATTACATGAGACGTGTAAAATATCGGTTAACTGTGGGTTATCACTGCTGCTTAACCCTTCCCACAGATCGATAGCTTTTAGGAAACTTACAAAAGTCCGCTTTAAATATATAAGATCGAACAATATTGTGACACATTAATTGCCGTGAAATACACTTAACGACATTACGAAATAAAAAAATGGAAAAACCACAGACATTAACCGATTCGCATCGGTTCCGCATATCGAACCGTATAATTAGCAAATAGACCAGTTACAAACAGTCTAATACTCCAAGTCCCCTGATAATAAATCCACAAACATTTATGATTTTGAGATTTCCAACATTCGAACGAACGATAAAAAAAATAACAATTTATGGTCTCTTCACCCCCGCTGTAACCATTCAAAGCCCAATAATTGTATATTCTTTTACAGTAGTGTGCCGTTTATTTTGTATGGCCGATGAAGGCCGCAAAAAAAGCATTCAACTAAAATCCAGGCGCCTTTAATCACCGCTATTGAGATCTATCGCGGGATCAAAGCACGTGCGGCTCCATCACAATATAACCTCTCAAAATATACACGTAAGGTCCAATTTACATGCGCGATTGGTCACGCTTTTTTGCTCACCAGCGGATGCTCGTGTCAAACGCTTTAGTATTTTGAGTTTGTTTTGAAAATTCTTTTATCTGATGTATTTGCTGTGTCTATTGTTGGAGGTGCTGTATCTGCTACGGGGGCGATTTGTTGAGGGGGCGGTGTGCTTGCTGAAAATGCTTACTGGCAATAATTTAGACGTCAAATATGGTTTTTGTGCGGTGCGGGTGACGTGGCGATCATTTCAGTTTTATTTATGACTTTGGCAGGATATCGCACAATATGCGGAGGAATTCGCGGCGGCTTTGATGCCGCTGTGCCGAGGTGCGTTGGTGGCATTTCCGTTATTGTATAAAGCTTTTTTTGTTGGTTAATGGTAATGCGAGAAAATTTTTGGCAAACAATACCTGCTTATGTGAATTTATGTGTAATGGTGTGAATATAAATTATGTTTTATTTTTATGCATGATTTTGTATACAAATTTCCTTTCGATGGGTTTTTTTCTAAAAAGGTTAGCGATCGTAGCAAGTAAACGCATATTTCACTACAGTGCGTAGGAAAGACTTCAACGAGCGCAAGCGCATTCATAGCTTTTACTACAACGTGACGCATTTCTTTTAACACATTATAAATTATTATAGTGAAAGTAAATAATGCCAAAGAAATTTATTTTTTGATAACAAGGTAATTTTTTAAATATTTTAGTGAGTAAAATTTTAATATTACTAATATATTGTATGTTAATTTATTGAAACATGAAAACCAATGATAATCATATAAATATAATTTGCAATAAAGCCTCAATACTTTTCTCTATAAAGTATCAATATAATTCCTTGATAGTCACCTGGTAATCACCTTAACGCGCATATGTCACCGAGAGATTTAATCTCGTTACTGTTCGCGTATAGGCAGCGTGCACAATTGGCGACGCGCGAGTGGACAGCTGCCGTGCGCCTGCGCTCCGACAGGTGTGCACAACGCTTCATTCGATAGGCGTCGTAGATCTTTAAGACCGAATGATTTGGCACATGCTTTGAAGTATTATTTAATCGCTTGTCACGAGCAACTGCCTCATTAGTCTAACGCTCGCTACAGCACCATTAGGTGGATCCAATTAATATTATAATCTTATATCTAGTAAGCTAATCTACTTAGTAACAGATTTGTTATTGATATTATTTGACTGAAACTGTCTTGTCTCTCTAATACAGTGGTCTCTCTGTGGAGCTCATAGAACTCATATCCAATTCGATTCCTAGTTGGAGAAAAATGTTATTGAGTTTTTCTATGAAATTCACAGAAGCAGCTCAAATTTGATGGTTTTTATTATTCTTTGTATATAGCTTCATTCATGAGGCTAATAGGCTATTTAGCATCACGCTTCGATCCTTAGGAGCGGGGAAAAGCGCGTGAACTAGCAGAGCAGAATTAGTAGAAATTACCTGAAAAAGATTGCAATTTGGTTCTGTGTCCCAATTTATTAAAAGAGTTTCCAATCGGAGTTTTTACTTTTCAAAATAACTTCAAATAAGTATGAAAATATATTGAATGATAGGTATCTTATCGATTATTGTATTTTAAACTGTTTGATAGTTATATTTTCGGAATATGTACTTTGGATATCAAAAATAACAGAACAAGAATGTGCCTAAACATTCTTGTTCTGTTATTAAATTAAAATAAATAATTAAAGCATCGTTCATTTAGATATTTTTTATTCGTTTTCATGGCGTAAATCAATAGAGAGCTGAGAAAACGAATGTTTCTAACATTTTTTGGGATTTTATTCTTTGCAAATTAAAAACGCAGATAATTACTGTTCGCAATTGATCAAAGTAAACCTGGTACTCAAGTGAATGCTCACTTCAGCCTGTCTCCATCATAACATAATCCCTCAATCCCCTCTTATGACAACTACAAGGAAAAATAAAATGATTAATCCTTCGTCAGACCACACAACGTTATGAGCTGGTAACTAACAAATTATATTTTGTCATCATTTATAAACATAAATATTATCAAAATATATCCATAAACGAAATGTCACTGGAGTATTTTATGCTCACACTTTCTCACTTCCCACGAAACGTATTTTAGCAGTCTTTGCGCATAGACTAATAATCATAAAACCACAAAACAAAAGGGCGTCTTACAAAAATATCATGTTACTGCACCGATAAAACCCCTGTCCAAATATTTAGTATCATAAAACCAATTCTGATATAATATATAGTATAATCGGCACAACACATTAGTATTCATATAGGATATAAGTTATAAAAAGATTATGGTCGTCATTTTAACTTCTTTTGTTAAAAATTAAAAGGCGAGCGCTCGTTTAAGGCACACGTCACGTATGAACACGTTATAAACTGTGCCTTCAATAAATTAAAAATATATGTTAGACATAATTTGTCCGCCGCGCCTGCGCGTATACGACAATAAAAAACAAGCCAACAACCTTGTCCCGAGATTCTTGAAGCCGACATCGTATAGGTTAACCTAAGGCTCTAAACATCGGAATAGAAAATTCCTTCCAACCCCGCCAAATACTCATTCAGTCACATAATTTAATATATTTACATATGAAAAAGCATTGCCAATAAAAACCAAAAATCGATTTCGATACACCATAAAAAAGACATCAAAATCAATTTACGATCCAGCACGAAATAACTCCTAACAGTCATAACAGAGGGTGCTTTGAGAAAAATGCATCATAATCCTAACGCCACTTGTCATACGAACTCTATAATATTATGACAATAAAAAAGTATTCATTGAGACAATAGTGAGGGTTTGAGCCCACAATAAATTCTGACGTGGTCCATTTATCACGCAAGATAATCATCGAGAAACTTATGCCGTGCACACGGGACGAAATACTTGAGAGGTTTATTCACCCACTTCTGTCAAATTTATACTGTTAATTAAGTTGTTTACACTGGAATTTCTAATCTTTGTAATCGCTTGTAAGTGATGTTATTACTTAATTTGTTACACGACACAACGAAATTATGTTATTTGCAGAAAATTCTAATATATCTAAAATTTACATCCCGCAAAACATAGCTACTCCACATAGTGTGAACATGATTAAATAAACAATAGTACATTAAATACGCAACATTAATCTCGCCCCCTTACTAAAAAAGAACCCTTACGTGTGAGCCCAACAATTGGCTTAACAAATGGAGTACAATGTTTGCCGCCGAAGTGTTGACCAATCAGCGGCGCGCGTTTCAACTTGCGGCGCATTTCACACGGGGCGAACACTCCATTTAGTTTTTACACCCAATTACTCGATCTATTATCGTCATATAAACATGTTTATTTATGGTGCATATATCTCCACCGCACCCGGTTTTATTGGCAGTAAAGTATGAAATCGTGTATTAGGAAGCCTTTCACATCCAAGTTTCATATCAGCAGAGGACATAACTCGAGATTTAGTTTTAACTGTTGTTTTGTGTCGGTCCGACATGTGATATTTTTATGGAAACATTCAGTATTGAGTTCGGTTCATTCGGTTTATAGCTTTTAGCCACTTTGTTCGCAAGTAAGTTGTACAAAAAATATGATATTACGTTCGGAAACAAATTTAAGAGCTGTTTGTATATTGATTGTGACCTTTTTGTAACCGCAACTGCTTTAATTGTACCTAACCTACGCGACTGCGCAGAACATAATGTTTACTACCGCCTTGCCAATAATTATAATATTAGGTACCTATATATTATATTATAATGCCCATGTATATGTGTATTGTAACTCGCTTAATAGTTACGCAAACTATTAAATTAAACTACAGTGAAAACTTCTTTTTAACTTAAAATATCTATTTCGGTATTTTTTTCTTACGGTTTACGATTCTTTATTTCCCATAAGAATAAATTATTCACTTACATTAGAAACACATAATTATTACATCTATTCGCTCAATAGACTAAATCGATCACATAATTATAACAAAGGTCACACAAATTTTATTAAACTTCCTTTGCCACCCACTGCTTGATACTTATTCAAATTTATTCAAACGTATAGGTACCTACCTCAATTAAACTCATATCACGTAATATGACCATAAATATAAACCTTACAATCCATCATTATCATACTTAATGATGCTCAAAATATGCTAAAGCGATCACAGGTTCTTATAAGCACATTCAAATACGTCACTGCTTGCAATAATTTCAATAAAGACAAGCAAGATACTGTTTGTAAAACATACCGTTATACCTGGATCCCTGATGCGTTAGACAGATGTCTAGTGATGTACAACTGTACACTTTCAATTCACCGATTAGTTATAGGGGTAATTGGGGCGAACTTATTGCCATTAACTAGCCTTATTGCAGAAATCAACTAATACATTTACAAAAATCCTAAAAACACTATGCTCGACCTGATAATCGAACCCAAATCCTACACTGAGCCGCCGCACTTGCGACTAATGATGGATTCTATTAATTAAATGTAACAGCAATGATATTATTGTAACATTTCATTTTTCCGTTTACAAGTGTGTTGATGTATGCTGGGCACAGTAGGCACTGTATAGTGACGTAATTCATGGACAGGTTTGTGGACAATGTCCGCTCGACGAGTCGCCTGATTACCAACGCTCCCACAACCCTCTTGACCTCTACTTTGATAACTTAGATAATCTATTTATAGTCTAGTACTTGTCTACAGAATGGGCATTCTTTCATGGACTTTCTTTGTTCGAAATTCGTGCCTAGCATTTGAGGGTTAACGAAGGAGATTCTATTTTTAGATCGGAAGTCCAATTATTACCTTATAACTAATTATGTCTGTGTGTGTCGGTAATGTCAAGAGAAATCTTTAATATCTGACGCAAAAGTTTGATTGGACAGCAAGGTTTTTAAATAGGTGCTTAAATGACGCAATACAAAAATATAGAAGAAGAATACATAGTCTTTTATTACATAATATACACCATCAATAAAGCCCCGTGACACACAAAGCCCGCCGCTCTAATTTCGCCTAAAGCAGACACACCGCTAATATCTCAATTTCGAGAACGGACCTACGTCTGAGGGCAAACACACCGCCCACTTGTGGCCCACCGTCCAGCTGCTCACGAATCGTCACTTAATTGCACTACCTAAGTGCAATAAATTAATTACGTGACAACAAAACTGTGAGAAGGGCCACGGGCGAGCGAAGGTAGCCCCCCGCTGTGCGAGGACCTCACGAGAACACTGTCACATCACACCGCTTTGTCCACCTAAATTCGCCTTCCCTTTTCGCCTGTCGAGTTTCTGTGGAACAAAAAAGAGATGAGCAATCGTCGGCGAAGCCTTTGCGTCGCGCTCATCATTTTTCACGTCTCATTCAATAACTCGATGCATAGTCGCCGAGATAGTGATCGAGTTTTGAAATATTTCGATGGGAGCGTTACATTCCCAAGGATATGGTGTTACTTTGCGTGCGGAATGTTGGTACCTACTTGTATTGTGCTGAACTCAGGTGATGGCCCAGACTTTATGAGGTAGCTTGTTTATGCAATTTTGATAATTCTTAGCTGTTTATACTTTGATATAAATTTATTTTGTAGTAGTCCCGTCACGCCATCACAAGTCTTAACAAATTGTTGGTACAATAACACACCTCCTCCATACCTCTAGCGCTTCAATTTCCCTAGTTGTAAGTTCCTACATACTTCTTTCTACATTTGTATATTTGTCAGTATAAATGACACTATAAGGATCCTTCAAAACTTTTTATCCATCAGTAAAAATAATTTTAAGTATGTGAAATTAATCAACATTATATACATTTTTCATCGTACACATTTTTATCGTGGTTTAAGGAAAAATGTAACCGGTTATATCAAAAAAGTCCACATTTATAATAAATCATGTCACAATCCAATGTACTTACGAGTTGGAAAGTGCAATTGGCTATAGGATATCGCGAATGTCAAGTTCTCATAAGAGACCACATCAATTATAAAGCTTTCAAGTGAAATAAATCGGAAAATCCATTTACAACGTTAAAATCTAAATCGTTCAATGAATCTCCCGAAACAATTCTATTTGCATCACCGAACACATTATAACATGTCCAGAAGCGTCAAAGCGTTGCAAGTCCCGTATAATGTAATTTACTTCAATGCAGCTTACGAACCCTTTGCAACAAAAGCACCCAGAACACTTTGTTTCCTATTGTCGGCTACTTTGCAGATTACATTCATTGTAGTACATAATAGTTAAGAAGCAGGTACAGTTATAGTCATTGAGTGGTCTTGCACAGATGTTTATCAGTAAAACAATGTTGTAAGTTTTGCAAACTGACAGTTTTTCGAGGTTCCCTTATCTGTGTATCTTGGGAGTTCGGGCTTTGAGCCGCCGCGGTTTGCACCTATTTGTTGAAATGCGTGTTATCTGAGAGATTAAGGGCGTTGGATTTTGGTGTTAAATGTTCCAAGGTGTGTGAATGGTTTAGTGTGCGAGGGTGAATGAGTAGCCAATGATGACACAGATAAGCGTACTTGTTAGTTTTAGTGTTTATTTATTAGAAATTGGAAGATTTACAAAGAAAACCCCGATGCCATCTAGTAAAAGTAATTATAAAATAATGACTTTTAAAAGTGTCTCTGAAGATGTATTTTTTTTTTATCAGGCATTATCGTCCCATTGCATCCCTACCCTCTTGGTTAAGAGCTTTTTGCGGCCAAACTTTGAATATAGATTACAAAAATATATAAATAGGATAGTTTGATTGATTTTTGTATAAACTTGGATTGATAATATTGTAATAGGTAGTAGATTTTAACCCTTTAACGATGATATGACAGACCCAATGCAAAAACTATTGTTCCGGTCTCCGGAGGCCGTCAAGGACATTTGCTGAATGAATTTCCGATTGGCCGCTAAAACCTTACGTTAGGTAGGTAGGTATATTGTGATGCATATTCAACAATTTATTATCTACTCGCCTGATCTGGTTAAGGTCAAGAAACCGCAAATAAATGTTATTTATTATGTCTATGTACCTACAGTCTACTGCCTACCAGGAGGTACGACCTAGGGCAAAACAACAAAAAAACTTAATTACTGAATTTTACATTCGATTTAAGAGGTCGTTACCAACTTCGCAATAGGTAATGGTAATTTTCAATGAATTTAAGCGGATGGAAACCCACCCATTGCACTATCGACGTGGACGTAATGCAATACAATCATTTAGCTTAGCACGAGAGGTTAACAAGAATACCTGCTAGTAAAGTGCGGCCCACATTGCTAGTAACCTTTTAAAAAAAAACTATTAAAACAAATCAAGCCATATAGCAATGTATATTATATATATGTGTAGCATAAGTGCCAATTTTGATGAGCGAAATTCACACGTATGTTTATGTTTGCTGAAATATGAAAATTAGGGCGGCTTCGGAAGGCTCCATAAAGAAATCCACCCACATCCGGTGGCGCCCGGGAATATTTAATAATGCAGAACTAACGAATGGTTTATTATCCCGCGGTTAGACATGAAAAGGCGCCGGCGATTTGGAGCTTCAGACAGGACCGGATTGAGACGAGATAAAAATAATTAATTATTACATATTTTTGTTGTAATTAATTAACTTGACAACAGCAGCTAGGCGCATGGGCACAAAAAAAAGTTATTTTTCAGAAACTTTAAAAGTTTATATATAATATTATTTATATCTTAACGGCACCGTATCGTAAATAATCCGTATTCTAAATCCGGCCCTGTCATTGTAAAGCTAAGTCGTAAATCGTTGACTGTTTAGTGGCTGGTTATGGCAATAGCTAATTTGCTGTTGGCCAACCCTCGTGAACGACTTTAGATTAACTGAAAATTTTTAGCTAGGTATATTAAAATTTATTATTTAATGTAAATACAAGTACCTAATATTATACGTCAATTACGAATAATAAGAACCCGGTTTCAAACGACCTACATACCCACGCATTATGAAAAAATCTTAATACTTAACCAATATTATCCGCAATACCAAAAATCCCAAGACAATTTACAACCTTGGTCACGTCCATCAAGTATCTTGGATGTAAGATTTAGGTTTCTATTAGTATTAATAGAATTTAAATATTGAAGAGATAAGTATCATAAATAAATACTTACTTTTTATGTTTATTGAAATAAAATAGTATTAGGGTTGATAAATAATTTGGTCGCTCGATACTTTATTCATGAAATTTATTATTCATGAAAAATGTTCTAAGCACACCTTGATGTTTTTAAATAATTTAGCTGATAGTCTGCCTTATAAAAGTAAATTTTAAAAAATACCTTCTTCCTACCCAAATACAACTCTGTACTTCGTGAGACAAGTTTTAGCGGGTTGAGACCACAGTAATTAGCCGTTGGCCAATCTTTATGAATGGACCCACGCCCTTTTATCGGAAGCTTGTTTTATCACTAAACTCATTTGTTAGTTCAATGTTACGATAATTGGAACATTTGTAGGTATCGTTTTAAGATTAGATAATACTTAATGGGTAGCTTTTTTCGCAGGTACAGATAGAGATATTAAGGTCTTGAGATGATGGGGGGTTCTTATTGTTTTGTTTTTAGATGAGTGCATTTTTAACACGATATATACTGGTGTACCATTTATTTTTTTACTATTTATTATAAAAGAATGCCCACGCCGCGTCTGTGTGTGTATCTGTATGCGATACGATTTTCATGCGCTTTTCACCAATGGACAGAGTGATTAACGAGGAAGATTTAGGTGTATTATTTGTTAAGGTTTTGTATAAATCAGTTTAATATGACGACAATTGTGTATAATCGTGCGAAGCCGGAACGATTCGCTAGTTCTCTTATATAATTTACTGTACCTACACGAAATAATACACAAAACATACGTACAGGTAAAGGAATATGAATGGAATAATTTACACATAGTGGTACATTTACACGTAGTGTAGTGATAGCCTAGTGATAGCCTAGTGATATGACCATTGGACTGCCAAGTCTTACACATTTATTCGGGCGTAGTATTTCAATGAATCTACTAGCATGATACCTACAGGATGGATGTTAGCATTACACTGTAGCTTATAAATACTTAACCAGACTTTTGCAAAACAATTTGTTTTTATTCAGGAGGATAGGGTACAACCCTATCCTCAGCTTCGACTTCAGAAAATTAACCTCGTTTGTGCCAGAACTTTTAATAATTAATTTAAGAGCTTAATCACGTAGATGAAAATCATTCCGATGTTAATTTTATTGTAAACATAGATTATGATTTTTACAAATGGAAATAAATTAGGATGGATTAAATATTTTTTAAGGAATGGACATTTAGGAATTTTTAGTGAGCAAATTTTTTGTTGGAGAAAGCTTTGAACTTATAATTTTGTTTTGAATTCGAACAACGTAACCGCCATCTAGCGACGAGTAGCAAGACTATTGCATGAAATCGATAATCATTAAGTAGTGTGACTAGGATGGCAAAGATATTTTTGTTTGATATTTAATGTAATATAATACTGCACATGAACTAGTAATTTTGAGTTTGGTGTCTACGTGAACATAGTTTGTGGAACGAAAGTCGACAACTTATATTTTCTTCACTTCATTATAGATGTCGCTGCTTGTTGAGATTTTTTCCAATGACAATTTATGACTATTTACTATTTATGGAGCAAAATAATAAAATATTTAACGATATTTATCGACCGTTGATCGACATTTGATAGATAACGTCCTATACCTACACACCCGTTCAAAATATTATTTAAGTACCAACCAATTAAAATAAATCCACATAGCTTAATTTGTTCATTCATTTTAAAATAATGTGTCAATTAAAGAATTTGGATACACAAACACCCATTAAAATTAACGAAGCCTTAAATTAGTAAAGATTAGCAACGATAACACAAAAATGATCTTAAAAAAAATTGCCATCCTAATTCCATATTCAAATCCAAAGCCTAATTTAAAACTGTTCCAACAAAATCCGCAGATGCCTATCATCGACCAAAGAGAACGCCGAATATACTGTCATTTCTACCATTTAACTTTTGTTTTATGGTAAAACAAGTCAAAAATGATCGCTTATCTCCAATCGGCACCCCGTTCTCGTTCGACGCGAAGGTTAACACCGATTCATTAAAAAAAAGGAAGTCTGGACCCCCAAAAGACTGAAAAAAGACTATGAGAAGGCAAAAAGACTACATTTGGTTACCGAACGGCGCCTAGTGGGTGCTGCGGCGGCGTCTGTGAATGTGGGGTGTTTTACAACTAACGATCCTGACTGTATGGTTAACTTATAAATTATTAAATTGGGTTATAAAAAAAACGGAAATTCTTTTATTCGATATTTAATTTCGCAAAAAAATTTATAAGGTAGGTTTTTATTAGTGGGATAGATATAATTTGTGAACACATTTAGAGCGGACGAAATTTAAAGGAAGTCGATATGAAAAATTTCCTTGCTTTCAGAAGATTCCTTATAAGCTAGGATCAAAAATAATTGAACCTGGATCTGAAATCACTTATTGTGTCATCATCCTTATAAAAACATGAACAACAGATTAAAGAAAAATCGACTCCTTAAATTCGTTACTATGGTATGGGCCAAATTTTAATAGCCTTTTTCCTTTCTGTCTTCCTTTATGACAAGTGAAATTAGTATTTGACGTCATCACAGCCGAATATGAGTCAGTATTAGAGGGTTGCCTATTTATGAATGAACAGAGTTGTGGTCAAGCAGCGTAAATATATCTATAACAGTCATAGTTACTGCTGTGAAATTTAATTAATTTTCGTTCGTGTAAAAATGAGTAATTACACTACCTATAGTTTTTTTTAAGATGATGTTTAAACCGCAATTTGACCGGATATATGTATGATTATTTCTTAGAAATTGTTAGAAGAACTGCCTTTTTCCTCTCGGCTGGTGAGTTTGAAGGTTTCCATTTCCAGGTCGATCAAAGTATAATCACGTTTTTCTATGAAATTCTCAGTAGCGGCTCAGTTTAGATTTGTGCCCGGTAAATGGCGATCGGCTAGCTTCTATGACCTAATCTTGATCTTGATGCTATGTTATTTTATGTTTTTATAATGTAATAACTGATTGTCGCTTAAAAAATAAAGAATATCCTAATCAAATATTCAACTGATTCTATATGTCGTCGTTGTCAAACAAATATCGGCTATGTGCACTTTTTGGAGATTTCGACATTTTGACTATTATGACTAGTTTATTAATCAAAGTTTCGTATAAAAAGGCTGCTATGTGATTCAAAGCATTATACGGTGAACTGTAAATTTAATTCAAATTAGTTTTCAAAAATTTGCTTCATATAAAATTTTACAGGTGAACGTTTATATTAATTATCTCAAAGTTATACTTTTTGCACATAGCATATATTGGTTTGACAACGACGATGTATCCTTTTAATCACGAAAACTTAATATATATCTTTATCTCTAAATAAACTCACGACCATTCTTCAAAAGCTTTAGAATAATCGTTAAGTGTAAAAGTACATTTAGATGTTTGAACTGATATTCGCTGGCGTGTAGTTTTGTTGCGCCCGCGCCGTCGCTCGCGCACCTAATTTATAAGCGTCGACTCCGACGCGATGCGCTATTGCGTATACGATACTACTTTTGAAATTTACATGTTTTTAAGCAAATATATGCAAAGGTGAAGCGTGGAGACACGAGCTTCCAATAAATATTAATTTGATTATACTTAACGCTGCTTTTACTAATTATTTTATATACTTAACGCTGCTTTTACTAATTATTTTATATAATCATCCATCCATCCTTACAGATCTGTTGACCAGGGCAGTTATAACTTAGCCAGGAGCTCTTCAATTACATAAGTAGATAATACGGGCTTACAATATCTGATCTAATTCTAAGACTGTTTTAAATATTTCAGCATTTTACGGGAAACATTTCGTTTTTGCTGAATGATACTTAACGGTTATAGCCAGCCTCATTAGTCGAGTGGCAATAAGTGCGACAGCTACCGTAGAGGTTCGATTTCCAGGACGAGCAAAGTGTTATAGGGTTTTTCGATGAAATTCCCAGTAGCAGCTCGGAGTTTTGGAATTCTTCCCGGTTAATGGCAATAGGCTCGCCCCCTATTATATGGGACCTTAACATACTGGCGAACTGTGGGTTTAGTATACCTCTGCCTGACCCTTCGGGGAATACAGGCGTGATAGTAGGTACCTATGTTCACCAAAATCCGATACATGATTCTGCTTTGTAATTATTTATTAATAGAACTACTTGATTTCACTTAAAAAGCCGCTAACTGACCACAAGTTATGTGTGTTAACTAAGATATGTAAATGTTGGACTTCTTAAGAAATATTACATAGAACTAGTTTTCCTTATTCTTTTCAAAACAAAAACATCTCATTATTTTACGTAAGATTCGCTACTGTGCAATTGTGCATGAATTTCTAATATGATTTCGAGGTCAAGCTGTGATTAGGCTTAATAATTCTTAGTGCTACCAAGAAATGGTTGGAATTTAGATTTCTGCCCAAATTCTCCCACCATGAGGAAATATTACTTAAGGAAAACAAAGCAGTGAAGGTACATGAGTGTCTAAATATCTTCAAAATGTATTTTTTTCAATTTCGGTGAGTCCAACACGAGTCCATCACGATCCAAACCCGGATTAATGACATCAAAATTCCTATTCCAAACAACCAATTTACCTCATTCACTTCCCAAAAACTGTAGCGGAATTATCAAAGATCTAAAGGGTCCATTCATACTATGACCGCAGCGCAGATGAATATCTGTTACTACGCGGGGCGGCGCGGGCGCAGTAAACGAGTGTCAGAGTAAACGAGTTAAATAATATTTTGTCAGGTTATTGTTTGAAGAATGCGCGGTTGACGTGAAGACATGAGGGCGGAGATTCTTCGGAGTTAATTTAAATTAGTCTGTTTCTCTATGAGATACTGTTGCTAGTGATGTCATATTTGGACTGATGACGTCACGAAACATTAGAAGAAATTAAATTGTTATTCTTGTAATAATAATTCATGCTGCAAAAAACGACCGAGTCCCAAATATTGAGAGACGGAAACCAACTTCGTCTTCTAACCAAAGAAATCATTAATTAAGACTTATAATAATTAGTGCTTATGTTGTTTTCTGTTCCCACAGACAAACCGTGAAAACGGTTTTGTGGGGCCTTGTTTAAAAATGTATTTTTTAAAAGTTTAATAAAGATACATAAAACTAAGGTTCAAGAAGGATTGGGAGACGAAGAGACGATATTTGGAGATGGGCAGCGACAAAATGGTGGCCGAGTGTCGGGCGTCCGGCAGCAAGATGGGTGGACTACAAAATTGTGCTTGGAAGAGAGTGGCACGGGACCGTGATGCACGTCACAAACTTAGGGAGGCCTATACCCAGCAGTGGGTTAAGTCAGGCTGTGGATGATGATGAAGTTGCATATATAAAGATTAGCCAGTTGTAAAACTAAAAGTGAGGCTGACTTTACCGATCGTTTGATCATCGGTTATTATATCGTCTCGTGC
Organism: Subacronicta megacephala; assembly: GCA_958496365.1. Taxonomy (NCBI): domain Eukaryota; kingdom Metazoa; phylum Arthropoda; class Insecta; order Lepidoptera; family Noctuidae; genus Subacronicta; species Subacronicta megacephala. Next base: position 4,288,775 of record OY292524.1, read on the forward strand.
GGTAGCTTTTTTAGTGCTCTGCATGTAAAGTAATTTTAAAAAAGCTAATAATTTACATACAGCTTGGGGTCTAGACAATGTCACATCTTCATTATCGATATCGAAGTTGTATGGAAGATGAGATGTCCGAAATGTATGGATTTGACATAATTTCATCACGTGACATATCGAAAGATTATGCCAATTCCATAGATTTTAGATTTATCTTAATACGTTATCGATATGGAAATGTAACATTGTCTAGGCCCCCTTATTAGAATAATATAGAAAGTAAGAACGAAAAAACAAGTGAATCGCCTACCGTTGCGATTGGAGAAGAAATTGAAGGAAATTAAGTAATTTTTGAATATCGGATGACAGATAATGTTCTGATTCCCATCCGAATCGTAGTAAAGATCTTGACAGGATGTGATATGAGTACGACGCCTCCAATATCACTGACCATTTGTTAGTTCAATATTTTTCATGATTTGCACCAAGCTTCATATATTATATAAAAAAGTGAAAAAAATTGCTTGTATACATAACTCACTTACCATCCTTCAATATTTTCTAATTGTTCTAAAGCGCTGCGGACACGGGTGTGGTGATCCTTCGAAGACCATCTTCGTTTTCTTGCAATTCTAAAACGAAATAAAAGGCAATATACAGATTATATAGAAAATATTATTGTTAATATCGATCACATTTCAAAGTCAAATGTTATCTTGTAGTTTCATAGTTTCAAATAGTGGGTCTTATGGACAAACCGGCAAGAAAATCCTCGAATATTCTTTTAGACGGCAATGCGTTTCTTTGTTTTTTTTTAACAATAATATTCGAAATTCAGTCTCCGATGTTCATGAACATGTTGAACCACTATGTGAGAACAAGGCAGGGAACACAGAGAGACAATGAATAATTTTACGATCGTTCAAGCTTCCATTTTGCAGTACGTAGTGTTGAGTCGAGCACAATTGTCATTTTATATTGACAGCAAAACCCACCGCTATCTCCCGTCAACGTAACGACACCGTCGATTACACTAACTTACAAATCTAACAGTCGGTTTGTTTGTCTGTTTATTACTCAATTGTGGACAAAGCTGGGTCTAGTTCATTCATCCAGCTATTTGATCAGATCAAGAAATAACGGACTTGCTAGATAAAGATCTTTTGTGCAGTTGTTCTGACATCAAGCAGATATCATTAAGGCTGCCATACGTCCCGAAACTACGTAATAGTGTCCTTTTTTAATATCTGAGCTGAAAGCAAATTAATTGTCCTGGCACTTGCCTTAGTTTAAAACTATAAAATATTCTATCGCTTTTTGATGCATAGATACATCGTAATTTTTTGTCTACTTCCAAATATGAAGCGGCGGTAGCCTAATGGCTAGGGCGTCGGACTTGCGATCATGTGGTTGCCGGTTCGAACCCCACCCATTGCACTACCGACGTGAATCCACTCGTAACACAAGCATTAAGCTTAGTACGAGGGGTTAACCAGAATACTAGTAATGTGTGACCCACATTGCTAGTAAGCTTTTAGAAAAAAAAATGGATGCTGCCAAATTTTGGAGAAATTTAGTTTCATCAACTTATGTTATTTTATATATAAAAAAGCTGACCTAATAATTGGCGTAGATGGACATGACCGCATGCAACCACAAGTATACAGAATAAAAGTTAATGTAACAAAAATGCAAGAAACAAGCACAAACAAAGATGAGTTAATGCGTGTTCTCATTTTTTTGCGCGTCATTATTCAAGCCGTAATGTCATGCAAGCGAATGCAAGTGCAGTAAAATCACTTCGCACCGCGTTTATCATTAGAATCAATTATTTCTCCATTTACGCGTTCGTATGTCGGCGAGCCCTGATTGTTAGTAATTTTGTGTGGACATGATCGCTTTTTATAAGTTATTAAGAATTCTCGAACGCAAAATATTACCATTAAACACCTTTAAATTATGGGTGGTCTTTGCTAATGGCCATAAAATGCGTACAGTAACAAATTTTAAAGGCACCGCATTATTACAGAATTTAAGGAATCTTGCCTGCTCAAATGTTTTGAAATTGTAACTAAACAATGTTATGATGCTATGCTAATCTTGTTTAGTTTCTATTTCCCAATTAGTGGTCATTAAAATGCCTCTGTGAGACGTCAATATATTAACTTATAAGCGCTTAAAGTGTATCTGTGCTGTAATCACTTAAATAAAAGATCAACGAGAAACCTAATATAAACACGAGATGAAAGAGAACAGATTGAAAAAGGCTGTAGAAAATATTGTTAACATTATAGCATAACCTTTATCTTCTGATTGATTTTTCAGTCATATTTGATGACTGAAAAATCAGTGATCATATTTGAAGATGTGTTTTAAATTTAGATATACTTAGTCATTAAATAGTTGTCCTACTTTTTGGTTCTGCCATTTGCTATTCAGATGAACTACTTAGGGACTCATTAATTCAGTTAAGGAAAATCTAACCGGTTCAATAATGACAGAGGTTTCTTTTCTAAATATGAACTGTAGGCTTAATTAATAATGCATGAACTAAATTATGTCATGCACCATCGCCAAATGATCACTAATAAACTTATTTGGTGATACACAAAATTAAGGTACCTATAACATTTGAAAAACAGAACACAAAAACAAAAGAATCAACCTGCATTGAGATGGAAATGTAAAGGCGTTGACACACCTCTACACATTAACGTGTGAGTCAAATTAGAGTGGTGCTGCAATTAGGGCAATTACAGGCGACATCTGAACATCCTGTCACCAGGACGTATGTGGGCGATCTCAGACGAACATAATTATTATAAAGTTTCTATATTTAAAAGAAAAATATTGACTTAGCAGGACTATGCTCATTTAGATTAATATAATTTGGCCCAAAATACAATACAAATAGGTTGATCCGAAGAGATTGCTCAATTTTTGTTATTATTTTGTATGTAATACGCAGAACAGATTGAAGTTCTGATAAAAACACGGTACTTTTAAATAATTACATTGTTCCTTACCATGAGCTTCTAATGTTTCGATACTATCCTACATTAAAAAAAATAAATACACCTTTCAAAACTTTGACACTTTTTATATATAAAAAAAAAATGTACAAAACGTAAAGAAAATCGAATATTCAGAGCTTTTGTTTCATGTCCGTAATTCAAATTAGAGCTATTCCAGTTGTTGTAAACATTTTTTGGCAACACCGGACAACTACCTCATCACGCCAGGGGCACAACATTTTGAGGCTGTAAAGTTTAGTGCCATTGTAATCGGAGCAGGGGTCGTCAACCCGTTCCGCGTAATTATACGTGTTAAAATGTCAGCAGATTACTTTAAATGAGGGTGTCCTAGTGACCATCAATATGTGGTCATCTCTGACTCAGTTAAAATATTATGGTTTTTACAATGTGCACTCTAAAAAGTTGGAAGTTTGACGCTTAAATATTTTTGGCTTTGAAGTTTAAGAGCTCATAATTTTATTTTATGTTTTGTACCCTTCATTTTTAATTCTTTGATAAAACAGTAGCGTATATATTTTATATTACATAAGTAATACATATTTTTATGCGTGTCTCACATTGTAAGGAGCTCCCATTGGGTAGGCAGACACTATAGATTTCCACTGTCTACGATACTGGCACATAATTTAAATTTCATCCACGGTGTAGGGTACAAAGTTTGTATTAAATTAAATTTATTTAAATATCGAATAATCTCGATTATCTACCTAATTCGATATCAAAATAAATCGCTTACAAATATATCATAACAAAATGTCCTTCAAAAAGTAGGTAGACGGGTCATTGTCCGAATTAGCAACTAACCGCACTAGCTGGAGAAAGTGTGTAGGAATTAATTACTATTTGCGCAGTTCATGCTGGCAATAACAAAAATAACGAACAATGTCATCGGGTCGCGAGTGGGCGGCGCTTTCGTTATCCGTCGGCGGCCTATTCACGGAGCTTGAGAACTTAGCTCCTAGGTACAAACCGCTACATCTCCAGTATGCGAAGACCTTGCATTTTATAGGCTTTCCATACAATGAGGGGTCAGCTTATACTGGATTGTATTGCTTGATGTGTAGTCGTGCGTATCGCTTAACAATATACCCTAGACATACACTACTATACATATTTATACATTATACACTCACATTCTTCCCAGGCAGAAACAACAGAACGCTATTTGCTACGATTCTTGCATACTTCTTTTGTTTCGTTCACATTCATACATCTTTTCATACAAAACGCGCCAGCCAGACCTTTCTGAAGGACGTAACTATAATAAAATAACTCTAGACATGACGTTTCTTCAATTCATCACACCATCACGCCCATAAACCTTCTATATAGGTATATATACTATAGTAGTACTTACTTTCGATATAGTAAAAGGTATAGTTTGTGAAGTAAGATCCCTTTTTGTCTTGACCGAGGTTAAAATTGCGCAAATTATAGCTATATAATTAATTCCTTATAAAATTTGAGAAATTGAGGTTTCTCCACGATTTCCCCACTAAATCAGGGTTCAGTATAAAAATAGGTTAAAATTGATTTATGAAATTGAACAGCAAAGATTACACAAAGAGCGAGTACATTTATACGCAATAATAATATGTAAATGCATGTTGACAGCCAGTATATGGTATAGAAGCCGACGAGCAACTGCGTTACAATAAAAACACGGTATTCGAACGGCATGATGGCATCCGTCGGCTAATCTTTGAAGCGCGCTCGCTCGCAAATCACAAATCCACTCGGAGATTAACATCCATTATTTTGCATATTATTGACATTTACTACCACACTTTATTTATACGCGTCCAGAGTTATTTGGGAAGTATTTTTTTATCAACATAAAAATGTTTGTAGGATACAAAAAGAGATCAATATTTATGGTTGGGCCGATGTATGTCAATGCGAAATTTATTTTGTTGAGAGCTGATTTAGCTTCGAATGCTTTCCGTTTGAAATACGTGCTTTGTGTCCCGGTGGTCAAATATGGATAATGAGCAATATGTTTTTAAAGATCGCGAGATACGCAGTGTTAAGTTTTGGAGGGTTAAATGTATTTTGAAATTGTCGACGGTTGATCGTCGGGTGGATGTTTATTGTCATTATGATTATACGGTCACCGCCATTTGCGGTTTTATAGCTCAACAGTTCAGAAGTGATGAAATTTGAGAATAATAACACTTCAAACAGTGTCGGTTTATCAATTTAAAGCACTTGTGACTAATATTATGTGCACCTTTAAGAAGCCAGGGATAATTAAATTGGCAGTGCATTTTAATTTAACACTAATTGGAGTTTAAATTTTGGGTTCCTTATCCTTTGCTTTGATAATCTTTATTAGATGCACTTGAATCATTCAAATATTATATAGAGTCTTCCATATAAGTTGAATGACGAGCCGCCGTGAAATTTAACAACTATAATTATCTTAATACTTAGGTATTAATTCTTGCACTAGTTTGACATTAAAAAAAAGTAATTACCAATAGCCTAACCTATACCATATAACTACATACATTAAATTGTAATTTTAAAAAGGCTAGCGTTAGGGCGAGATAAAGAGATGAGTACATAAAAAACGTGTTAATTATCATTTCAAGAACAAATTCACTCAGACTTTCATTCTTGTTTTTATTCATATACCTAAAGTTTTATATTTTCAATAGATTGGCATATTGCACTATCTAGGCAAGTGAACGAGTTCCAATACTTTTATGGTGAAGTCCAGGCTACAGCACACTTTACAAAGGAAACCAAATGATTATGGTGAACCAAGTGAATTCTTACGTTGTTTGGTTTTATATAAGGCCCGACGCATTTCCTATTGATTAAGCCTAAGTGAAAAACACATTATTATAGAACAATATAACTTCAATACACATAAATAGGTCACATGATAGGGTCTTAAGAGCTTTTGAACAAGGGTATCAGGTGGATCTCGTGTACACCGATTACTCCAAAGCGTTTGACAAAATTTCCCATTATCTGCTTATTAAAAACATCGTTAATTATATTCATAATTCCGATATATTATTATACGCAGATGACACAAAGTTTTTTAAAATAGTTAAGTCTGATTCTGATTGTGTTTGCTTACAGAACGGTTTAGTAAATCTGAGTAATTATTGTATAATGAATAATTTACATTTAAATGTTGATAAATGCTGCGTGATTACATTCTCTCGTAAAAATAAACCTATTTCGTACGATTATAAAATTTATGATAAATCTTTGAAACGTGTTACCGAAGTGAGAGACCTGGGAGTGCAGTTGGACTGTAAGCTTTTATTTGATAAACATATCGAAAAAATTACGGACAAGGCATATAAAATGTTAGGTTTCATCTTCCGACAAAGTAGAGAATTTACTCATGATAAGACCCTTATTACGCTTTACAATTCGTTAGTCAGATCCCAGCTAGAGTATGCCTCGACTGTTTGGAATCCTCAGTATGATATATATTGTCATGCTATTGAAGTCATTCAGAATAAATTTATTAAAAGACTAGCATATAAGTTTAAATCCAAAAACATCGGAATCGTATCTCTAGAAAAGCGCAGAGAACACAGGGATCAGATATATTTGTATAAAATTATAAATAATTTAGTTGATTCCCCTTACCTTTTAAGTAACATCTATTTAAATTGCCCCCGTAGTAATGCCCGCTATAAACCGACATTTTACACCCCAACATGTAGAACAAACTATTTTAAAAATCGTTTTATTGCAAGATCATGTCATACTCATAATAAATCATATAATCACGTCGATGTATTTAGCTACAATCAAAATACTTATATTAATTCCATTAAGGTAGTCACTGATTCACCCCTCCAGTAGTACATTTTGTTTTTTAAATAGTATTTTTTTTTTGCTTTAAGTCTAAAAATTCTTAGAAATAGTTTTTTTTGTTTTCTCCTTTATTTCTACATTTTTATGTTCACTCCATGTTTACACAATAGTGAAAACTTTATTGGCTTTTTGTGTCACATTGATGTAACTTGTTTAAACGTGTTATAAATGCTGTTTGTTTTCCTATGGATAAATAAATAAATAAATAAAATGCCCCAGTGAGAACTCGTTTCATAGCCTGGGAAAAGTTAGGAAACAGAACATGACATAAAATCCATAAATGGTCATCATTAGAAACAGGTTGTTCGACACCTACGTATGATCCTCACGTATCCTTAATTGATTTTTTACTACTTTCCTTAACTGACTTTTACTACTTGTCAGAGCAATGAGAACCAGGTATGTCGAGAAATAATCCATTTATATCTAACAAAACTAATCAATCAAATCACAGCCATTACAAAGATGAATTGAAACTAAGGCCGGTTATACACGACACGGTTTCTTTAAGGGTGTGTTCTTCTGTGTGAGCTTCTATATTACACAGTAAACCACTGAGAGAACTGGTAGATTTTATTTATATTCCGCCGCCGCAATGTGTCTGGTGCCATCGACAGGCTCTCATAGACTACGATACAACACCGGATCACCGAACAGTAACGCCGTGCGTAGACGCGGCAAATCGTCCGTGGTTTTTCACGGCATAAAAACTTTGTGTGTACAAGCGGCTTTAACAAATGAAACCCAGCTTCAAGCTTTCAATTTGCTTGGTATTATATTGATGCGTTTATGTCGTTAAAGGGCATGCTTATTAATAATTAATTATCACGTGCTTAAACGGTGAAGAAAAACATCGTGAGGAACCTGCATGCGAGACATTTTCTTGACGGCGGTGGCGTGTGAAGTCTGTCAACCCCCGAAGGTTAGTCTGGTGAACTACAGCCTAATCCTTCTCGTTCTGTGAGGAGACCCATGCCCAGTAGTGGGACAATGTAACAGGATGATGATGAAATAACGGAAATGACAAATAGTAAAATGACACCGAATATTATTTTTGTGAAAAAACAAAAATGGTGTGCCACCATTTTAGAAGACCCTAATTGGAGCTTACAAAACATATTCATTAGTAAACATTTATGGGAAGCTATTAATTTAATTAATTCTTCGTTGTAAACTAAATGTAAATCATTCTATATCTACTAATATACTAAAGATGAAGTTTGTTTGTTTTTTTTTATTTGGACGCGCTTATCTCCGGAACAACTAGTCAGATTTGAAATATTCTATTTGCATTTGATAGCCTTATTCTTGAGGTAGTTTATAGGCTATTTGACATCACGCTTTACCCTAAGGAACAAAGTAAAGCGGGTGAAACCGTAGGGCACAGTTAGTATTTAAGATCAGCGTCAATATCGCACATCCAATTTAGTCCGGATGACATCATGTGAAAACTGGTGGCTTGTGAAAGTTAATTAAACAGATATTTAACGATATAATCATGACTGTATCGTAATTTCCCTAACGAGTAGTAGGTAGACGTATTAAGAGAATTATGAATACCTATAATTATTTTTAATTTGTTTTCCGGTACATTATTTAGCGACTATGGAAGCGAAACGAATGACCAAGGTTGTGGGTTTATTTTTCAATACCTATTAAAAAAAAAACTTTACCGACTCTATAACAGATTCTATTGAAAAGTAATTCCTGAATCTTCTGTTACGTCACAACCTAGTAATAGTAGTAGTGCCTGCTGGCATGTCTACATGCTAGCATGAATTGGTCGGCACGACTGGGGAAGTACTACCCTCCCACAGAATATCGACGTCATGTAGCAGTATGTATACTGCTGCGTTTCGTACGATGAGTGTGGAGCGCCGGAGGCCCAATTCCTTCCTCAGTCCGCTTCTGCAACTCCTTTAGTATTGCAGATGTCCATGGGCGGTGATGATTACTTACCATTAGGTAAGTCGCCTGCTCGTTTTCCGCGTAATTACCACTCTGTAGGTAGGCCTTGAACTCGCGTATTAGGTATTTGATTAGGTAGCTCTGTCTTGTCCTAACCCTCCGTCTTATTCCATCTATTTATACTGTTTTTGTTTTTATAAATTCCTCGTGGCATAGATGTCATGTAGGCTACTGATTTATCCCTTCCAGTATCATGTTACTTAGTAACCACTTACTTCCTTTTTCTGATATCATTATAAGAAAATCTACGTTTGTCATTATTTAGTTAGGAGGGTTTTATCTTAATAAAAATAATGTTTTAGAGAATTATAAATCACCTCAATATCAGAATAAATTAAAGCTTTATTTTATGAGGGTAGTAATTCTTAACAGTGCCTTAAAATCGAAAGCTGTTTTATATAATATTTGTGTTAAGTAGGATTAAGCGTTTTATTGATTTAATCCCAAATAGAAATATGATTAAAAATATATTCTCCACGCAGATTGAGGATTAAGAGATTTAAATGAGGTTTTGCAATTTACTTTCTTGAAAGCCTTATTATGTTTATAAGATTGGCTACACTCTCTCATAACTATTATTGCCACCGTCTGGACTCTAAAAGAAACCATGATTCTCTGAGTTTATTTCGTCATTTCTTCTGAGAGGTCGTCAGATAGGAAATGCTGGCGCCCTCTAGGTAGTTTACAAGAAAACATACATAATTTATGATACATTCATCAATCATTGACTAATCACGTATTCTGAAAAATATAAAGTTTGAATTCGGCGGGTTCCTTATTATAGTTAAAAACATCTGTTTAAAATATGTTAATTGTCTTCAATAACTTCTAATATTATTATTTTTTCAGTTAATTTTCTCTCCGGTCCAAAATTTCCAATTTGCAATAAATATTAAATGATCCAGTATATACGCCATCCAGTATGCATTGGATTACATTCACGTCAAACAAAGCGACTCCGCCCACGCGACGCGATCTCCGTTTATTGGCCAACCGCACAAGGGTTCCGTACTAAATGCTCCTATTCCATTTTTAAAACTGTTTCGCGACGCTGCTATAGGCTGGAATGTCGGTTAACGGTTATTTTGTGGTCTCAACATCCAGTGTTTTGAATAAGGACTTTTGTGGTTAGATGTAGGATGAAATTATCTGGATCAAAATAGTAGTAAGTAAAGTGTAGTACCTAAGTACTGCGGCTTAACAACTTTTAAAGTGAGATAATATATAATAATTATTGGAAAATTGTAAGATATTCAATTTCAGATCAATACAAATTTATCACGTCATCTTACATTTTTGGCACCACAAATATTATAGGAAGCGTTGCTGAATGAACAGTATTTTATGATCCTTATTAATTAAATCACGTACTTAAATTTCTGATATCTTCACAAAAAATGCAATTTCAATTAATACCACTGATATTTATAGCTCGCATAAAAATTAAGGAGCTCCGAATTTTATCGATATGCTCTCATTCGGTCCCATTTGCCCTCCGACCCGTTACCTGTACCGTTAATTATCAGATCTTTATTTGAATATTTTGTATGCAGTAACGGTCACGCCTTATGCGGGACAATTAAAATGTGACGCATCTGTAACGATTCAGCGATTCACTGACTCGATGCATCGATATCATCTCGGTGACTCGAGAACAGTAACTCGATTTACGATGTGTATTTTTGATGTTTAATGAATCGACTTGTTAAAAGGATGTAGGTGTGCGGTGAGAGTCATTATTGCAGAATACAGTTTTCTAACGTGACACGTCCTGTGGTATAACGTAAGTTGCATAAATTTGAATGTACTAATGTAAATAATTTCAAACACTATTTAAATAGATACTTAGGTAAATAACAGTCGGTTTGATACTTTATTCGAAATATTGAAACTAGGATTCTGAACATAATTTAATTTCACGTCGTTTTTCCCATTATTATTTCAGGAAGGATTACCAGTAAATTTTATCTGTTTCGATAAAATTAATTATTCAATAAATGTTTTCGGTTATTTGATGATCCGATTGCTGTTAATATTAATTTAAAATTGACAGAATACACCAGCGTATCTTGACGACCGCATATAATGACCAATAAACACATGAAAATCAACGGGTTACAGTGTACCTCATGAGTATTAAAAGTAAAAGGGTCGTTCACTTGAACGTGTTCACCATCCCGTTATATTGGCAGTGGTTGCATCATGCTCGCTAATCGAAAATTCTTAAAGTGTTATCTTAAATTTCAAGCCTCTCTCACCAAAATGAATCATGTCCGAAAATAAGGAACCGATAATCGAACTTCAATTTTGCATACCTCTGTACAAAGAAAGCACTTTTACTTTTTTATTAAATTCGGTTTTCTCACGGCACGAACTGAGTCACATCGCTACGCGCTCACTTGCTTTTCTTCGTGTGATGGGCCCCTTAATTATGACGTCATAACCGCGGCCCGCGGCTGTAGTCTCTTTTGTTCTTTTATTCAAAATTCAAATTTTAATTTATTTGCTGACACAGAGGTTGTATATCTTGGTTTTGTCTTGCCAGTTAAGTTGGCGCTGTTTATAAAAATGTTTGTTTATTTGTTTCCTATAGACCGCCCAGGGTTAAGTTCGGTTCTACTAAAGTGTAAGATTTATTAATTTAAAACTTTTATTGAGGAAGACATTCAGATTAAATGTGTTCGCAAACTGTTTGCGACGATAACGATCTATTAAGACGTTGTATTATAATTCTAAATAAAGTCAGCATATTCCTAAAGTGGAATAAAATTGTTCAATAAAGGATGGTCAACGTAACTAGTCCATTGTAAAAGCAAGCGGTTCGAGGAGATAAGATTAAAATATTAAGTTCTCAACAGTCTCAATGGCTTGCTGTACAGTGAAATATTTTGCAGCCCTTTACACTGTAGTCACAATAGATGTCTGCTTTACACTACCTACGACGGGACTGTAGGGTGGCTAAGAATCACAAAAAAAATGGGATGAAGTCGAAAACGAAGAGTATTTTTGTTTTATCCGGCCATTTTCATCCAATCAAATGGGCAAAGACCCTCCAAACCCTTCTTTCATTCCTCTCGGTTTAGACCGTTCTGCGATCATTCCTTCCTATTAAGCCAGCTCACCATTGATATTTCCTTCTGAGCCTGCCGTGACTTTGCTAATGAAGCCTAAGAACGTATCTTAGGCTTCATTTCGGGTTGTAAATATTTTCTTTGGCTTATAAATGGACACATTGAAGACTAATAAAGTAAAAAAATATTAAACAACAAAAAATCCTTCATATTCTAGCACGTACCAGTAGTGAAAACACCTATTGGATCCCCAATTCCGTAGTATCTATAAAAAAGATAGTTATCTAAAAAATATTATTAATCCATTTATTCAACCTTAAACCATATCATTTACATTTTAAAATATTTTATTATTATTATTATTCTAGCCCATTTCGTCCCACTGCTGGGCAAAAAATATATCTTCATAAAAATTTACCCTGGAAAGTCTCAAAGAACGCTGAACAGCAACGACACTCCAGTGCCCCCAGTTGATGTCATGAATGGAATATTCAAGGCGTTATAAATAAATATAACTGTCGTACAGTGTCCAAAGAAAGTGCTCCTGCGCAGTTTGGTCGTAAACCACAGTTACATCTAAATAAATATAAGTAGGTACATAATCTGCAGTAGCAGTATCGTGTTGCAAATTGAACTCGAAATGATAGCTTTTATTGTTACACTATAATAACTAGTAAGTAGTGTGTTTTAACACCGACCGAATATAATATATTATATTAATTTATACTTATTTATCTTTTGCTTAAAAATCGTTATCGTAGAAGATTTTGGTGTAAGTTGTTCATTTTGGCCGAATCGTCTATTTATAGGTCACGTACAAATCTTCTACGTTAACGATTTTTAAGCAAAAGTTTTAATACTCAATTATGAATAAGTTATTGTTATCGTAATTTCTACTGCCACGTACTCTAGAATGTATCATAGCCGATAAATTTGCGTAAAACTAAACAAAAATTGTATTTGCCGCCCAAGACTGAAACTTTAGCCTGTTCTAGCCTAGTTCAGAAAATTTCTGATGCTTGTCGGAAGACATTAATTTTCGCATGCATTTTCCAAGAGACTACGAAAATACCCAAAATGTAATAAGACCAATACAAGCTTAATAATAAAGACATCTTGAATATTTTATCATATCGCTCAAGTTTTACGTCTCTTATCACTTCATGAGTTATGTCTCAATCAAATTAATTACTTACCCATCTACCTACATAGTAAATTGATCAATTAATATAATAATAGTCTGTATTGAAATAATAATACAATATTAATTATCATGTAATCTGCAGACCTCTACATGTAATATTACATTACAATTTTACAATCCTAGCCTATTTACACAGTAATAGCGTACCTAATAGATTTCATGTGCTACAATAACTTTAATTACCTATAATTTAGTCGTAAACACTAAAATCCATGGTTATAAAACATATCAGTAATACATATTTTAGTGGAAAATGAGCGATTTAATATCATACACCTACGACAATCAATAAACCGTTATGTGCAAATATACATTAGCGTTTAGAGTTAATAGTTACGAAACTTATTTAGAAAGGTGTACCCACTTGATGTTGAAGCTATTCATTAGTGAATCAATGTTATATCTAACATGTTTTCATGTAATTTTTCTTCGAAATAGGTACTTAAATGTTTTTACGAAGATCTAGATTTAACAAAAATACAAAACATCTAGTTCAATGAACATCTGATATTTTTGGTATCCACACTAATATTATAATTGCGAAAGTAACTCTGTCTGTTTGTAACCTTTGCACGCTTAAACCGCTGAATCTATTTATATGAAATTTTGTATAGAGATTGTTTAAGAGTCTAGGAAGGACATAAGCTACCTTTTGCACCAAAAGTCATTAAGGATACAAGTGAAACAACGGGCAATAAATTGTGGGATATAAATTACACATTCTACTTTCCGAGTGTATCCTACATTGTTCAAACTGAATTTTGATAATCTGTACAGTATTTCCCATAAACAAGAAGCAGACGCCAGATAAGTTGAAGAAGAAGAAGAAGAAATCATTTTATTTCAGACCCGCACAGACAGAATATACATATAATACAAAATAGGTACAAAAATTATTCAGAAAATCCTGCGCGTGGTCAAAAAATGTCCCTAACTCAGCATTATGCCATAATAATGAAAAGTATAATGCCACAGCTCTGGTTTTCAGTAAGGACCTTGACCCTAGTGATGCTAAGAGCAACAGCGACTACGAAATAAGAATAAGAATTTATCGAACTCAAGCTATTAGGTATCTTAAAATATAGGTATCTCATACCTATAATAATAAATAGACACAGATAAGGCATTATGATAAACAATCTATTCAAGAGTTAGATCTAGCAATTGACGTAATTAGTTGCAATAAAAATATCATATCTAGTCAAATAGTCAAGAATAACATGAAGAAAAACTGAATGGTAGAAAGTTGCACACAATATCTTTGAATTCTATTTATAGTAATAACTCACATGCCATCACGCCTGTATTCCCCGAAGGGTTTCCTAATGTACACCCACACTTCACAGGTATGTTTAGATCCTATGTAATAGAGGGCGAGCCTATTGCCATTATCCGGGCACTAATCCAGTCTCCGAGCTGCTACTGAGAATTTCATAGAAAAATCCAACAACACTTTGCTCGACCTGGGGGTCGAACCCAGGACCGCTAGCGTAGCAGTCACGATTTGGACTAGACTAATGAGGCAGTCTAGTGGTCCAAATCGCGCAGTATTAATAACTCATTTACTACAATATCACGTTGTGATATAATTTATGGTAAAACTTAACACAAAACTTTTTTCTAAAAAAAGAGAGTCCAGTAGACGTCTCAAACCCGAGTTAAGGCGTTGATTTCGCAAGGAGTGAGTTATGACCGTAAGACCGGTGATACATCGCCTCTGAGTTATGTCTAGACTGGTTTCATTCATGCGTCCAATTCATGTAGACCAGGCTTTAGTTTGTGTAACAATAGTGGGTTGTACTATGTTTAGTCGGGTGTTTGTATGGAGCTAACTTAAAATAACTTACAAAGATTTACAAGATATTTTGATAAAGTACCTAACTTTGGGGTTATGAAGGCCGCTTTTGGTGAACTCTGCAGTCTACGCAGTTACTATGGACTCTATTATTGATTTAGAAGAATTGCTACTTAAATGAGAGCTGAGGAATAATTTAAATATGACCACATTCAGTAGTTACTAGAACTTAATTCATATTCAAAACCTTTAAAAAAGAAATTCCTTATATATTTTTTTAATTGAATCATAATATAATTCATCAAAGGAGGCCAGGCTTTTGACCCCTTGCTTATTCTGCATTTCCATCCATCTCATTTATTGTACTTATACTGTTATTAAAGGTATCTTAACTTAACCCACCGCGCGCGGATGAACAATTTTACTAACCAATATATTTCTGTGAATACTTTCGCAGAGTTAATAAATTCCGATAAATGTTTATTATAGGATCCACTTATAAATAAAATAGAAAGTTCATAAACAGTAACGTCATATTAATGCACAGCAAATAACGATATCCTTTAATTAAGAAAGTTTTCTCCCACGCCAATATAGACATCGACGTAGGAGGCGAAGATATTTTTTCTTTCATCCAAGACTAGAAAATACAAATAAAAATCGTTATTCACTTTCGTTTAATTATTTTTATAACTAGTGTAATTATTGAGTGATTGAGTTTCTGCGCTGCGAGTCGTGAATTTGATTTTAGCGCGGAACTGTGTATTGTTTGTAAGTACACACAACAATATGTCATAATATACTGTTGCACAGTTAAAAGTCAAAGGGCCAACTGCATACCTTAATGTGCTGTCGTGTGTACTTGCAGGTCAAGCTTCCATTTTTAGATCGATCCCACTAAAGCGTAGGTGATCATAAATCGGGTCCCATATAATATTATATTTCGCGCCAGCATTGTCTATCCTTACCCGAGACGCCATTATTCTGTTACATGCTGTAAAACTTCATTTCTTTATGGATCTTTATTATTTTACACTTTAAAACTCCAGTCTTTTGTGTCCTTTCGATAGCCCGTGGTGGTCGATGCGTATGCGCAATAAAAACAGTATATTGTAGCAAAATGGTGAGTAATCGAATCGGGTTTATGTCTACAAAAATAGTAATAAAGATTTTTATAATAAATGACCTTTATATTTCATTTGTTCCTGTTTTACATGCCAAAACCGAGGCTTTAGAGATTTCATGGTTTGTTTAAATGAAATTGTATGAGAATAAATGTGAACACGAAGCTTCAGATATGTCGTAAGTCAGAGGGCCGATCCACGTGAGGAGATAGTGCGGCGACGAGCCCCGAGATTGTTGATTTAAGCCCTTTGTTTTAGGGCTATGGGAAAGTATGTACAAATATGAAATAAAACAAATTGTATTTTGTATACGAGTGTATTTTTAACAGATTTCATATTGTTGCAGCAATGTGGAAAAAACGGTTGGTAAGTAATTTTGTATTGCATTTGTTTAGTTTTTTTTGTTTCAACTATAATTATTTAAAATAGCAAAACAAAAAATACAATAAGTAGATCGCTTAGCCATTACGCTATCTCATCAAATATATATTTCTATTTTTATCTATAGAAAAAGATAGCTTCCGCACTAGCCCTGTCGCGAGACACTTCGCAACCATATATTATTATAATTATGTTATTGTTTATGTTGTAAATATGTGTAAAATATTATGTATTTGTATGTGAGTCACCCACACATAAAAGTACACTCAAGCTCGAAATATCAGTGAATCACAAATATTTTTCTCCGTTGGCAATCGAAACCATAGCGCGATGGCATTGTCGATGTGACTGTCTTAACTGCTACACCAAACGCGCAATTAAGATAAAACTTTTTGGTGTAGTTCCTTTGGACGGAAGGTGGAATACAAAGCGTCTTTACACCGAGCTACGTTGAGGGTCTCACGTACACAATGTGCAATGTCAATCCCCTATCACTTTTAAGCTGTTAACTAAGTCTTCCTCAAATGACTCAATAGTATTACGCGATATTCATTAATGAGAATTATATTATTGTTTATTATTTATTTGATCCCATCGTACCTACTTTTGTCTCTTGGAATAAATTGACGTATTTGCAATGAATGATGAATTCTTACTATGTCTTTAATAAATAATATGACGCCCTTTTTTATTTCTTCTTCTATTGTTAAAAAATTGTTAAATAATTTGTTAATCAAATATTTTTTCCAATTAACTTAAAATTAGTTAAGGATCTTTTTGTGTATACACGAATAAAGTTTAAATCTATAATTTTTACGATAACTTATCATATATCACACGTATTCCCCGAAGGATTAGGCAGAGGTGTACTTATGTACACTCACCCTTGTTTCTTCATTACAATGAATGGTGACAGACAAGCAAGCGGTTGACCTAAGTAAGTATTACTGTTACAGTAAGTGACAACACCTGCCTATAGTTGGCTGAATTTCTTAGCATTATCTAAAATGCGAAATGTGCAAAATTAGGAAAAGGGGATACAGAAGGAAAATGAAGGGAACTGCGGGAGGAATTAGGCCATTGTGGATATGAAAATTTCAAGTATAACAAAACTTCAGTGCTTTAATAGAAAACAAAAAATCAACGCGCTCTCTCGAAACGGTCTCCGCCAAAACCTGACCTAGCCTGCTAGATAATTCATACCTATCTACCATAATTCATCTGGCCCATTCAGATTGCTGTAAAACCGTATGCTGTCCAGTGACGTCAGACGTGGGTGCCGGATGCTGCCCACGTATTTATACGTCGTCTATGCCTTCCGGTTGCAATATGAAATCTTAGAGTACATTATCCTTACATAAGTCGGACCAACATCGAAATTTTATTTAAGTTCAGCGACTTTTTTCGTATTATATTCGTTTTCCTTTGGAGTTTTCTTATTAATACTTGCATATTAATAAATACACATTAGTCGTGGCTCTTACTTTAGAGGATTGTACGTCTTCACCTTTTTCGTATTGCTTTTTAACATTAACATTGATGGTGATGATATAATTTTAGTCTGGCTTTAGCTTATCCTTAGCTTAGCTGTAGATGGGTGACCATTCTTAACACATCGAGACCCCTTCGTTCCTCGAAGGAGACTTAAAGCCTAAAGTCATTGTCACAGAAACACCTATGACATTCGTTGGTGGTAGTCAGCAGCTCAAAAAGTCTGGCAATGAGTCCAACCTCCGAATATCAGTGGTGCCCATCAGTTCGGTAGCGGAGGTCTGATGGCATTTGATTAGACTGGAAACTGCCCTCAACATATTGGGAAATGGTTAGGCGAATGAAGTTATAACTGGGCCTTATGATGTCATTATTTTAGTGCCATTAGTAGTGAACTTCATTCATAACTTTTCAAGACTACTCTCCTTAATGCCTCTCCTCATTTCCAAAAACATAACCTTCAATTCTAAGTCGTATAACTTCATATTAAAGTCCATTGTCCATTGTGGTATTTTTTCTCCCTGAAGCAAAGGCTTCATATTTCATCTTTATGCGTTTATTATCACGACACTGTCGCAGTAGTGAGCAATTACAAAAGCAAAACCTACTAAATCGTTGCCACCTGTTCTCACTGTGATACTGTTAATAATTTTCTTCGGACACATACAGAATAGACATTGAACTCTAAAATAGACCAATAAGGTCTTACTTGGAATGAAGTTGATTTAAATATTGATGAAATTGGAAAATGAATTTTAGTGCCTGATGATTGAGTCCCGTTTACATAAAAGTTCGTTTCAAAGTGTCGATCTAGGATAGCTGCCCACACGCTTTCATTCGTAAGAAATCCACATGTTTGTTTTGTAATGAAATGGTTAGTTTATTTATTTAAATAAACGATGCTCTTGAGGGCAGTAGTTGGTCGACATAATGGTATACGGGTGGTCGTCTCAACTATGTTTATTGGGCTAAGAACTTTATTATCGCTCGATCGCGTGTTACACCTTGTTATTTCTTTATTTAGGCGTCGCATGATATTATCTGTATGGATTAATATTGCTTGAAGTGTGTATGACAGGGGTTATTCAATGAAATCGGAAGTATTGGGTTTCATAGCGAATATTGTGTCATCCAGAATTTGAGCTTCATAAAATTACATGATTCAGTGGAAATCGTCGGCCTTATGCGTCCTTTGTGCTTGTAAATAAATATTGTTTGTAAATACGTGTTAGGATACAATGGTGATAAATTGTTTTTAAACTTTTTTAAGACCTACGTTCAGCATTAGACATGCTGATGGCAATTCTTAGACACCGAAATTTTCAATACACAGAATTTAGATTTCCCTAAAGTACAGTGGGTTATAGCTGTTACCCTAGGTGGGACGGCGGGATCTCGGTGGGTCAGGTAACAGCTATATCCCGCTGTACTTTAAAAATCTTCTATTTGCTGATAAATACTTACCTACTTAAGTATTAAAAAAATCCGACATCACTATATATGTAGGCGGTAAGAACAACATAATATTAGTAAAACCTCAATTCTCTAATTCAATTAACGTTTTTAACAAAGCACGTAAAATTTTATGACCAATCTGAACACGGTTTGCCAAGGTAAAATATACGTTATTCTTTCAATACCGAACTCGCATGCAACTTCAGTCAAAGAAGTTCATGATAGTATGGGAAATTGTATTTGTATAATAATTCCCATACTTCCTACTTACTGCATAAATTAGTTGCACTTAATCCGTACCGTTACAAAAGGTACTAGGCTGACAGAAATTGGAAGCGATGTCCGTCTACTGCGGTGGACGAACACTGCCTGCATTTTAATTTGTTTGCATAAACTTAAAACAAAAGCCTGTCTAGAGATGCTTGGATTATAAAATTATGGATACGAAGTTGACTGTGATGGTACTAGTGACCTCGGTATCCTTGCTATGGATTAAATATTTTACGTGTGTTGAATTGCTTTTGTTCAAATCATCAATATTTAAGAGATTATTCTGTATTTCCTTAAAAATATTGTTACATATTCTTCTTATTTGTTACTTATTCAATGCGTTCAAGTGTCAATGGACAAAAATAACCTCTATCAAACTGACTCACATACGACATTTTGACTCACCCATTAAAATAATTATAACGTTATATAAATCACGCAGCAATAAACATCTAATTAGGATAAAAGGTGATTTATTTATACTTAAAATAAAAGGTCTGCTCAACCGTCCATAAGCCATAAGCATACACCCTAAAATACGATAACAGAGAATAAATTTTATTAATCTCATTTGCATTCTACATTATCATTTGTAACAAGCTTTGATTCAAATTCACAAAAGAACAACGTTTTACCAAAACGACTCTTAAGGGATAACATCTTCCGTTTGAATCTTTAATAACGGATACTTTTAATTTAATTAAAGTATAGGGGACATTTTAATTTTGAAATTCTATTTTGGGGAAGATGATTTGCGTAAAAAATACTTTCATTGTAATAATGTTCACCTAATGATTATTATTAAAAATAAAATGTTTTCTTAATAACTTAAAATCTTAATCACAAAAATTTCTTATATCGATAATCAGGCTAAAATATTCATAAAGCAAATGTATAAAAATATATTTTAAATACATTTGTTTGAAAATACTAAATAAATGTAGTACCTACCAATAAAAATATTTAAATATTGCCTACAGAAGGTTGCCACTTAAGAGTTTAAGGTGCAGAATTAGCATTTACAAATGTATATCAAATTATTATAAAAAAAAGCCATGGAACAAAACTGGACCCGTGTAAATACCATTGACAAGACAAGAACAGAAACGACAACCAATATTTTATTTAACCTACATATTTATTGGATGGCAATATTGTAATTCATATTACTTAAAAAATCGAATGAGATTTAAGTATCACACTCGCGAAAAATATCATTCTGAATTCCTTACGATATTTGTCGATCCAACGCAACGGTCAAGAATAATATTGTAAGGAAACGTTGTAGGTTGTATTTCCTACGAAAGAATTAAGGTAAATTCCCACGGGACTGAAATCTACTAAAAAAATCTTATCCACAATTAAGATTATCCTAGAAACATCCTACACACAAAGCTGAAGATGTTCCCGGGCTCTCTGCAGCTTCAAGTGCGCTTATAATTTCGGATCACGATGCTATCTACTTGAGAAATATTGTTGCTGAACAAACACCTTCAAAAGACAGCTTATGACTTTGTTACTTTTGAATGTGTAGTTGATGTTTGAATTCATTCATACATTTTCCTTCTGGGTTTGTAGTTATTAAGGTTTTATTCTTAGGTTAGTCTGGTGGACTGGAAGATAGGATGGACGGGAAGTGAAAGGTAGAGATATCAGCTTGTAATGCAAATTGAGAAAAGACGATGTCTAATGTTAGACGACAGCCTGCAGTGAAAACCCTTTTTTTAACCACATTAATCTAGTGGTCCTAAGCGCGACTGTTCGCTAGATTCCCAGGTTGGGCAAAGGGATTTTGGGTTGGGTTGAATTGTGTTTTTCTATGAAATTCTCAGTTGGATGGATTCTCGGAGTTTGGATGTGGCCGGTGGATCGGTGCTCATCCCCTATTACATGAGACCTAACGCATACCTACAGTAGGGTGTCCCAAGGCACAATGAAAAAATTTTTTTTCGCGAAATAAAATACGCATACCCTCTATTTTTATTCCGTTTGACCTCATTGACTCAAATAATAAATATTATTGCGATTGGACAATGATAACCCGTGCCGACTTGATGCCAAACTTTTGACATGAAAATTTGTACTGACTTACTATCGGAGGAATTAAGAATTTAATTTTTATTACTTAATTAAAACTCCTATACCCCCGAATAGTATATTATTTACTCATATACATTTAAAAAATATATTATTGTTCAAATTTTCTTTTTAACGTTTGTTTTTTACAGTCAGGAAAAAAATGTTCTTGTACGCAACGTAATACATTTTTTTTTGTTTCTCCTCAACTGTGATTAATGCATGGAAATCTTGCATCAACATGACCCGTCAATGCATACAGTTTCCTCATGAGGACATAACAATAGATTTTGCATTGTGTCTACAATATGCCGCTTGACGGGTTAATGACTCTTTCGGCTACATCGTTTACTACCCTCAGTGCCGAAACTTTCTTTCTAGCTTCTTGAAACGAACTATTAGTTTTCATTTCCAGTTTTCTTGGAACTTTTTGATATCAGGGCTTCTAGTTACTTGACTTTTTTTTCTTCAAATACGCCTTTTAAGACCAATTCATACACGTGATGACGACAAGCAAAAATACGCATTTCTCTGTTCAGTTTTTTTTTCAAGAAGCGCATATTCACCGTTGAAACGACAGGTCGTTCAACGATGAATATGCGCTTCTTGAAGCAGTAGTATCACAACAAAGAATATGCACTTTATCTTCTAAATTCCAGTCTAAATTTGTCTAGTGTTCCAAACTGCCTGCGCTTGTTCACTTCCTGTAGATCCTTCTAATCTTGGCACAGCAATAAGTTGTTCTTTGTTTTCATAAGAAATAACTATAGGAAGACGTTCTTCTTTTGATTTCCGAGCATTTAATGCAGGCAAAAGCTTGCCGCCCAATGAAAAGTCACAACTTCCAGTATCATTCATTCTCACCTCACCTCATTTGGAAATCAATTTATATGGTTTCAGCGCGCGTATAGTATAAGAAAATGTCGAAGGAGTCGGCTCAGACAAATATTTAGCTCGTCGTTTTTCTTCTTCAATAGTTCTGAGGCGCGCTCTTTCCTCTCTATCAGTCAATTTTTTATCCACTTCTGCTAAGTGACTAGGTCGGCCTGGCTCTCTTTGACGCTGTAAAAAGATTCTATCCTAATTTATTTTTATTAATTGCATCGGCTCGTGCAATATGAAACAAATTATATAAATTTATGACAAAGTCTTGACGGCGCTGCCTAAATATGTCTTGTATCTTTTGTGCATTTTTTTTGCAAGTCCCTCCAAACTTGATGTATAGGTAAGTTTATAAGTTTCTTCACGCAATTAGGCAAAGATTTTGTAGGAATACGCGCCTTTTCCCAGTAGATAATACACTGGCACATAGTAAGATTCGCGCTTTCATTGACGGTTAAATTCACTTCATGGATATTGTAAAATAAAACTGCTAGAACTTGTCCATTAGACGGAAGTTTTGAACCTGTTATTTGATGCTTTACGTAACCTATTTAAAAATATAGCCATTTTAGAACTGCGTAATTCCACTGACATATTGACTGATAGAACACAATGCGTGTTCTATAACCAAATAACAAGTAATCACAAGCACATCGACACGTTAGGTCGCGTCAGCCTTAGAGAGAAAGTACTGACATGTATCAATGTAAGTCGGCACGGGTTACCGTGGTCCTACCTGCTTAAAATTTTATTTATAATTGTTTTGACTTAAAAGTAATAAATTTAGAGGGTATGCGTAAAAAAAAAACGACTTTTATTTTTTTGGGACACCCTAACCTACAGGCATAAGGTTGTTCTTTCAAATTCGGACTTTCGGAATTTTAGGTACTAACCAAAAATAGATACTGATCCTCCTATATACCTACTTACTAAAACATTTCCGTGATAACTTACGGATAAATTAACCATTCGCTACTTCAGTATTCAAAGCTTTGTCAAAGTTTATCCGACAGTGAAAGCTGTAGAATTTAGGCTAAATCTTAAGGGAGCCTTCATAGTATGTAAAATAATAACTACTTAAGGTGGATTGGCTAAACTTTTACTTAAAAATCATTACCGTAGCAAATAATAGTGTAAAATAGAAGATGTTGCAATTTATTTTTGCAATTTATTCTACTACCTAATAACGATTTTTAAGCTTTTTAAGATTGCCTTAAACTACCCTGCAGTTTGTTAGTTGCAAATGTTAGCAAATTTTTATTTTTTTAATTTTTATTTCAATCAAAAAGAACGAAAGTTTTAGCACTCAGTAGTTAAATGTCGCAATTTTTATAGAGGTACTCACGGCTACACATCAAGCTATACAAAACCAGTTTGAGTGACCGTCCATTGTAAAGATTTTCCGCACAATTTAATACCAGCCTATACTCGTTTTGTGTAGCTTGATATGTATCCGTGCGTATTATATGAAAAAAAAATCTAAAAATATTTGAATTTGCCGTCAACACACTATAAAGAGTATTTAGCGAAGAAAAATTAATAAAAAAACATCATCCCTATAATATATCTAGAAGATTCCCAATAAAAGATTTTTCAGCGGAAATAGCCAATTACTTCAATTATATCTAAAGTCCGAGCTTTCAACATTATATTCAGTAATAGTGCTTACTTCCGCTTGATCAATAACACGTTAAGATAAATACCAATACATTTTTCTTAGTTATATTGTGCGTTGATAAACGGCAAATATATTACTCAATATCTTTGGTAAATTCTATCAATTCTATGAACGATTTCTTACCGGAGTAATTGCTGATGTGTTTGTATGTTTTTTTATGGGATAACTCGTCAAATGAGCAGACCTGATGGTAAGTACCAAGGCATCACATCTCCGCCCATGGACATCTAAAATACCAAAGGGATTGGAGAAGGAGAAAAGGAGAAGGAAGGGGACTGAGGGAGAAGTTATTAATTAAAAAAGCTTGTTAAACTTGTCATTTCATGCACTCATATGCAACATATATGGTTCGCGAGAAAAATAATAATGACAATAGTTTGTAAAGACTGCTGCACTAACTCTATAAAACGTTGTCTAAATTTCCTTTAATCAGTAAGTAGTAGGTAAGTAACTAATTAACGAAGTCTGCTGTAGTGTATGCAAAAATAGGTATTGCATTCAAGTTCGCAACCTATAAAAAATCAAAGGGTAGATTTGCTTGTCTTGGATGTAATGATTCGTCCAAAACAAGCAATTTTACCCTTCTTACCGCAATATTCAAGACTTTGGACCCTTATGGTAAGCGACAACAGCAGGCTATTTATAAACAAGGCAAGGGCGGGGGGCCTCGAATCCTGCTCGAAAATGCTCGTGTTTATCACACTGTGGCATTGGTCGGGTGGCGGACTCTCCAAGTCAGCCAATACCAACCTAGATGAACTCAGCAATAAAGTTCTACTACCCCGAAACTATGTGATAACGCAGTTGTAAACGCTCCTTTACGGAATAATTTAAACTAACTGAATAAATTGTACCGTGTGATATCTCACAAAGGGCGAGGCTAGGTGTTTCTAAATGTCAATCAGCGTATATCTTTTGTTTGCACAGAAATATGCGAGTGTCGACCACTTACGTATACTGCGAGTAAATCATTTCGACACAATTAATGGTTTATTGTCACAGACTCGTTCCGTTTAATTGCTTGCAACAATTTTGTTTTGATAATGAATTACAAGAGTAGACTTGTAATTGTAGTGTTAGATTTATGAACGAATATGTGTGCCAAATGCAACTTGGGCGTGTTGATTCGTTAGATTGGAACGTATTTATTGGAATGTTTAAGAAACACATTCGGTATAATATTATGTTGTTGTTGACATTATACCATTTATACTACATAAATTTCACAAGTATGTAACTAATCTTCGGATATAACTAAGTTTCTCCTTAATGAATATACGATATACTTTTACGGAACTTAAATTTTGAACTCCTGTAGGGAATAGACACAGGTTTTCAATTAATTTCAACCGTAAAGCCGAAATTGCTACTATTTTTCATTGAAGTTTTGTTGTGGTAGGCCCACGCTGTTCGCAGCATGAATGGGCCGGCTTGACCGGGGAAGTACCACACTCTCGCAGAAGACCGACGTCCGAGTAGTAGCGTTTCGTTACTGCGCTTCGTTCAGTGAGCGAGAGGGCCGGAGGCCCAATTCCTCCCCCAATCCCCTTCCTTCTCCTTTTCTCCTTCCCCTCCCTTTCCCTAAATAGGCTCGACAACGCATCTGCAACTCCTTTGGTTTTGCAGATGTCCATGGGCGGCGATGACTACTTAGGTAGCTCGCCTGCTCGTTTGCCGAGTTATCCCATAAAAAAAAGAAGATTTAATAAAGCCTTTGAGTACATGTAACTTCTTGGGCGGGACACGTTGGATACTAATACTGGAACTCAAATGGAGTTGGCTGGGACATCTAGCAATGAGAGAGAACAGCAGATGGAATGATATTGTGTGACCAAGGTCTTGATGTTGGAGTGTCGGTCATCCGGTAATGAAATGGGCTGACGGCATTATTACAACAAGAGCATGGCATAGGCGCGTGGAAATTGGAACTAGAGAAGGGTGGGATACTCAGCAATGGGTGAAATTAAGCTACGGATGATGATGATAATAAACTTCTTGAATGTGTTGATAAAGAAATTATTTTAGGTGTCTAATTTACATTCTGATACATTTTTATTTTTATTTTATTTCATAAGGCACACCAACAACTTATTTACAATAAGTGAGTGGACAATACATTTAAAAAGAACATTCTGTGTAAACAAGTCAGTTACAGGCGTGCACATCATTCACAGAGAGACGAGTTTATTATTATACATACATGAATAAAGCTTGTTTACTACTTAAAAGTACTTCGACTTATTTTTTTTCATCGACAAATCCCCTGCGTTTAATCCTTCAACAGGAAAACTTGAAATTGGATTTGTGCTCGGTTATTAGCAATAGATTCTGTGTAGGTATTGCAGGGTGCAAATAAAAACACCTCTGTCTGACCCTTTAAGGAAAGCAGACGTGATATAATAGAAGTATTATGTATTATATATATTATATTCATCTTCTCCCAGCAATATCAAGCTACTTAAACACATTTGAATGCACCGTCTACTTACGAGTTTAAATCGTACTTAACAGACAAGATGACGTTAGGCAGAAGAAAGCCTCATTGCACAACATGCACGGAAACAGTTTGAACAGCACATGTTCGACGCGTGCGCATACCAATCTGTGCACAAAAAGATTCACATATGCACGACGCAATCTAGAATATCACAAGTGAGCAGAATAGATTTTGAATCTGAAGGTTTTTAGAGCCAAACAGCATTATGGATATTGGAATGCTTGGCTCTAAAATATCCCTACAAAATATCGCGGTAACACCTCGTGCCTCTGTAGGCATGAAATGTTACCACAGTAATGAGCGTTAGGTTCTGGATTCGACTTACGGGTTGGTCACAGGTTTCAGTAGATTTTTTCAGTAATATCTCAAAGTTTAGAATTTTACCTAGTTCCCTCCCTCCCTATTACTTGGGGCACAAACATGCTTACTAATGTAAAAGAAAGAAGAAAGTGACAATATTGTACCTCTGCCTAACCATAAGGCGAATAAAGGCTTAAGAAACTTGTACTTGAAAATATTTTTGGTGTGCAATAAAGAATATTCTATCTATCTATCTATCTATCTAAAGGCATGATGCTTTTCATCAAGCTGGTCGATGCTACTACTAACATCAACGACTTCCAACTACTCACTCTACTATTGCCGACCACTGCTGAACGTAGGCCTCTCCCAAGGAGCGGTAACTGTTTCGAATCGCTCGCAAAGCTCGATTCTTCGCTTCGCTTCGCTTCTTCAAATCGTTGGTCCATCGTGTCGCATGGCTTCCCACACTGCGCTTGTCCAACCGCGGTCTACCAGTTTACGCTACCAGTGAAAACTAAGCTTATGCCCCAGTTTATTAACTATCATATAAATCTTCACTCTTATAAATATGTAACTTGAAAGTTGATTGAGTCATTTGTATAGTTGATTAGTCATAATAAAGTGCATTATGTCACCTTTATAATTCATCATTGTTATCAGTATTTTGAATAGTAAAATAGTTGTAAAGTGCATGCGGAGTTCGTTCACGTTTTGCGTTGGCGCAAAACAATACGCTAACCTTGCCAAATAGATGTCGCATTTGAATTATGTTTATATGTTAAAGGTAATTTAGGCTTATAGGCTATAATCCACCACGCTAACCTACTGCGAGTTGGCAGACTTCACACACCATCAAGAAAATCTCTCAAGCATACAGGTTTCCTTACGATGTTATCCTTCCCCGTTTAAGCGCGTGATAATTAATTATTAATACGCACATGACTTCGAAAAGTCAGAGGTGCGTGCCTTGGATTCGAACTCGAGACCTTTGACTTGGCAGTCCAATGTTCGTATCATTAGACTATCACTACACTCTATAGTTTTTTTTTATAAAATGCTTAATAGCAATGTGGGTCGCACATTACTAGTATTCTTGTTAACCCCTCGTACTAAGCTAAATGCTTGTATTACGAGTGGGTTCACGTCGGTACTGCAATGGGTGAGTTTCGAACCGGCAACCACATGATAGCAAGTCCGACGCCCTAGCCATTAGGCTACCGCCGCTTCAAGAGTTTGTAGAGAATGTGAAGGCGCTGATCAACAGATCTGAAAGGTTAAGCTACGGCTGCCGCGGTCAAACCGTGAATGGGTGGCACATTGAGACCTCTCCTTGCTTCGGAGAGCACGGAAAGCCGTCGGTCACGATTGTCATACAAACACTTATAACAATCGTTGGTGGGAGTCAGAAGGCCGAAGAGCCTGATAACGTATCCTTCAAATATCGGTGTTGTCCAAAAAGTGGTTTGCGGAGGTCTGATGGCAGTCGCTTCGTGTAAAAATATTGATATTCTGGCGGATGTGGTTACAGTTGAAACCGACCCCAATATTATTGGGAGAAGGCTAGGAGGATTTAGAGATTGCAATATTATACCATTGAAAGTCCTGATTCCTTAACTAATTGAAATAAAACTACTTTTTACAGATTTTATCGCGTTATATTGATATTTTAAATTCCCGACGTTTCGGATCCTTTACAGCATCCATGGTCACATGTGTCACATAAACTACCTGTACATAAAAATACGCACTATTTGTATGCAACTTTGGGTCAATATTTAAAAGCAATCGGTGGTCCACATAATGCACATACATAAATACTCGTAGGTCGATTCGAATTTGTCTAATGCAGTATCTAGTCACGAATAACACACTAAAGTTTAATTTAAAATAGTATTGAGTTGCGACATTCAATTCGAGATTAATCGATTATTTGAACTGCTGAATACAATTACATTTGAGTATTATGAAAGCTTAAGCTGCTAAAACTATTTAAGATTGATTGAGAGGGTCCTAAATGTAGATAGTTATTCAGACCTTGTGTTTAGCGTGGGATAAACAATTGGGCACCTATGTATTCTTCCACTTAATTCTTCTGTGTAGGTATTAATCATCCTGATCATCGACCCATTTATTCTTTCACTGGTGGATACGGTTATCTTACCAAAATAAGAGAGGTACCTAAGGCTATAAATAGCCCAGCGCACTAGCCTTCTGCGGGTCGACAGACTTTTCACGTCGTCAAAAAAATCTCTCAAGCATACAGGTTTCCTCACGATGTTTCCTTTCATTGCGAAGAAACGTCTTGGAATCAAACTCAAGACCTAGGCTTTGGCAGTCCAATGGTTAGCACCAGGCTATCACTGCTTCCGCTAGGCATAAATCTCTGAGCGGTTATCGTATATAGTCTGACAATATGTCTAGAGAAGAAAAACAACTATAATCCCTCAAAACTTTATTTTTAATTGACTTTTGATGAAGCCTTCACCTTCTCTACATAACAATCGAAAAGCTATCACTCAAATTGTTAGCTTTAAAACTTACAAAAAATACGCCTCCCAAATGCTAATATATAACAATACGTACATCATTGTAGGACTTTAAAATGTTTAAAATTCAATTCATGTGAATTTAAACAATTGTTTTTATTGTCTCACAAACTTCGGTTTGTGATTTACCAGACTTTGACTTCTAAGTATCATTTGTTTTACCTGTTCTCAATTTGAATATAATTGTGGCTACGATCGCTACGTCGCGACAACGACGGTGATGTTATTAATCAGGAGCCAACATTTGCTTTTGCGAGGACTTTGATAGACCACAATCCGACGGATAAATTTTATTCTATCTTCTTCTTACAAATTTTTACTCAGCAGAAAACGTCCTAAGCGTCATATTAGTACATAATGTGAAGCAACCTTAATCTTAATTACTTTTTCAGTTAAAACATCATTTACTATTATAACTAAAAATTGAGTAAAAGTTATGTATGTATGTATGTATCTACGATTCTACGTATGTAATGCATTGAAAGTATTTTTTTTGCTATGGGATGTTTATATGAACTTAAGATAAATTTACTAGCTGACCTCTGTCGGGACAGCTAGTAAACTAATAATATTCATGTATTGTACAGCAAACAAACAGAAAAAAAATACTAAATGCTTATGAAAACGTATCAAAATCTGTTTCACAGGTTAGAAGAACTAAGCGCACAAACAGTCGTCATTAGCGATTTTGTTTTATATTATGTGGCGATACCTAATGATAATGATACTGTACCTTTAATTTAGTTTTTAATATTTTCGATATCGTACAATGGCTTAATAAAATATACCTACGCGAGACGCGAATTCCATTCACGCACGGAACAAATATTTCTTGGCCTATACCGAAGCTTATATGAAGTAGGTAGTTTTTCCGGTTCTAGGTCATGCACGGCCTATTTCGACAGGATAAAGCTATAAACTATATCTGACACACCAGATAGGCAAAATCAAACATAGCTCATTTTTATTCAAATTGTAAATCAAGAATGGTCATGGGATGAATTAATTTCTAATAAGTTAATCCAAGCAGGTATAATTCACATTAACATAATACGTGCGCGTTCAATTTTGATCCCATTAACAATTTATTAGCTATAAATGATTCGACGTATTGACTGTATAAAGTTGTATTACTTCATAGTCTAAAGCTTTTATTCAATTTCGTGACATAATAAATTAACGTCGCTATACAAAATTGGTCATAAGTATCGATATTTTTTTTTTATGTTGACAGATAAGTTTCTCCCTAGTCTTGCCTAATAGAAAAGATAAACAGGGTCTGTGATGGGGTATGCGATTCAAGGAAAGTTGCATCACAACTTGAATCACAATTTTTGGTTGGCACCATTATAACATGTGTAGGGGTACAAGCTAAGTTGGATCATTATATGCATCAAACTACTGGGGTCGCAGAGGAGTGAAACCTCGCTCCCGTTACCTCAAAAAAGTGACAAGGATAAACATAAACAGGGCTTGAGATGGAATGTGCGATTCAACTAAAGTTGCATCACACTTTTTGGCACCATTTTAACATGAACAAGGATACAAGCTAATTTGGATAATTATATGCATCAAACTGCTGGGGTCGCAGAAGAGTGAAACCTCGCTCCCGTAACCTCAAAAAAGTGACAAGGATAAACATAATGCTTGAGATGGAATGTGCGATTCAACTAAAGTTGCATCACAACTTGAATCACACTTTTTGGCATCATATTAACATGACCAAGGATACAAAGGTACAAGCAGAGTTGGATCATTATATGCATCAAACCTCTAGGGTCGTGGAAGAATGAAATCTCGCTTCCGTTGCGTCAACAAAAAGTGGTGAAGCGAAAAACCCGTATGGTTTTAGTCGGTAGATCACTCACTAAGTAGAGTCCGACACACCCTGTCGTCTTCCTCGGGTAGCTGAAATCCTTGAAGATCGATAAAAAAATATGTATGCATTAAGCAATCTACCGTTTGTTATAGAGAATTTAAAGAGTCAATGCTGAATCTGTCTATCTTAAAAGTTCTCCGAGTAGGTAAATCAGTTTCGGAAGTCGAAAGCATTCGCTACATATCACCTTGTACTCAGTGGCAATATAGATCAAATCAAATCAAAACATTTATTTGCAAACTAAGTGTATACAAAGGTGTTACATTTTAAACAGTACAAGACTTAGTGCCTTTTTCAGGCGTAGCAAAGATAACATTTTATAATATGCTCTTATAATAAATTTATTTTAGTGCTTATACATTTACGCAAGTGAAAGTATTTTATATAATAATAGATAGCTTAGCTTACTGCAGAATACGTTGTAAGCTAATCGTGTCTTTTGGAGAATCATCCTAAGATATAACCCTTTATCATTTATTCAAGCGACGCTTTTAGCCCCTAGGATTGGCCAAAAAAATATACTGTGCATACATAAAATAAGTAGGAGAATTTATACAATTTTAGTACATACCACCACGCCTGTATTCCCCGAAGGGTTAGGTAAAGGTGTACTTAATGTACACCCACAGTTTGCCGGTATGTTTGGGTCTCATGTAATAGGGGGCGAGCCTATTGCCATTCACCTGGCACAAATCCAGACTCCGAACTGCTACTGAGAATTTCATATAAAAACTCAATAACACTTTGCTCGACCTGGGGATCGAACCCAAGACCTCTAGCGTAGCAGTTGCGATTGGGACCACTAGACCAACGAGGCAGTCTAAAAATTTTAATAATAATTTTATTATTAAATCGCGTTAGTTAACCCTTAATGAAAATAATAGTGTATTTGATAAATTACGTTAGAGGAATAGAAGTTACACTAATTATGTAGGTATTGTAGGTCAATACAAATAGGCTCATATTTTAGTCACCACAACCAAGTCTGTCTTTATTTCTCGAGAATATTATTAACGATCAAATAAACTATAATTATGCAACTAGCTTTTGCCTGCAACTTCAGTTCGGTAAAATTATCAAGCAGAATCTGGTTGTCGTTATAGTCAGTTATAACCATTTTTCCAGAATAAAACACATATTATATGGTCTCTTTCTTTCTTGTTTATAGGGAAAACCTTCAAAAGACGACCAGACTTTGACGATCACATTACCTAGCTGTTCCTGAATAAAAAATATATTCAGCTGCCAGCAATCAGTTAGAAAATTGAGTTTAGGCCAAAGCACATTAATTCAATTTATACAAGTCTAGCTCTAGGAAGAAGAGTGGGGAGGCCTTTGCCCTGCAGTGGGACACTACAGGCTCATAATAATAATAATAATAATTGACAAAACGGTTTTCCCGGATAAAAAACGCACTTTTCCGAAATCAAATAAAATAATTTTTATTTGCCGAGATAAAGTACTTTTTTTGTTTATTTATTTATTTATTTTGTGTAACCTGTAGTATCACTGACGCGTTGTCATATTGTTAGTTAGACCCTGTAATTTCACTAAACCTTATTTTCATGCTAGATTAATATTATTGGCTAACAAACAAACATCCAAACTTTTGAATTTATGATATAGGATAGCAGTAAATATAAATAATGCATAACATAATCAAATTAATTGTCTAGCAAGTTCACAGTCTCGAAGGGCACATTTAAATTTCGAATTTGCATTCTCAGACTAGGCTGTCGATTTAAATCGTTAGCCCATGACGTCACCAGTGATGTAATATGATTCACGACCATTGTATCTGAACTGACAGATCGTGTTTATATAAAGGCTATATTAAAACATATACTTGTTAGGCATGTGTCTATTGTTTGTATAATTTTAAGCTTTGAGATTTAGGATTATTCTAGATCACATTTTTTTTTTGTTTAATGACATGGAAGAACATAGATAATGCTACAAAATTAAAAAAATACCTAAAGTTAATTTTAATTTTATTTATTCGTACCTATACTTATTACGAACGAAATTATATGATATCAATGAAAGAACTGAATTTTTCTTAAGGTATCAACTCGATTCTCATGAGTTAATAATATATTTTAACGTCCTCAGCAAGAAGTCTAAACGTGATCATCTATATTAAAAAACAATAAATTACCAGCTGTAAAAACAACATCAATGCGATCAAACCAATCACCGATGAGTATTTAAAATCGATGACAAATGGTGTCATTGACCCTAGATAATAAACACGTCTGATCTTTATACAAACGTTCCAAATTTGGAAATTGGTACTGCAGCAACCATAGACATATAGAGAGTTTGTTTGCACTAGTGCTCACGTTCTCAGGACATTTTGAAAGCATAGACAAGTATTTAGGTAGGGCGTTGGATGTATTTGGCAGAAATAATTGTATTGATAAATTGGTGTTGATTTTATCTGTAGAGCTCATCAGTGTTTGAGAATGTATTGTTTCGCTAATAAGTACCTACAGATTGTAAGTTCATGAATGAAGCTTTGATTTATTGATGATACATGGGGTAATAATTCCAATAACGTCACTCATATTTAAGTTATATTATTCGTACCGTGAGCATAGACGAATAGGACCTTGTTACTATGTTTAGTCAAATTCAAGACTTTGAAGTATTAATTTTTAAAGTTGTTAACTGCCTATATAGTAGTGGTATAAAGCGCGAAGGTTCCGCTAGAGGTCCTAGCTTCCGTTCCCAGGTTGGGCAAAGTGTTACTGGGTTTTTCTATGAAATTATCAGCAGCATCTGGGGGTTTAGATTTGTGACTGATGAATAGGACCTAAACCCTAAAAATACCGGCAAAATTTTACTTTACTTAATTAAGCTTCTGTGTAACCATTTGGAAATACAGGCGTGATACATGATCAAGTTATGTATAGTTAAAAAACAAAATAAATCTATACCTGAATCCCAGCTTTTGCTCATTTTTGCTCCTACAAATTATACGCTAAGGAAAATGAATAAACATTTGTGTTGTAACCCAGTCTGACATTCCAGAGATGTTTGCATCTTTGTTTTGAGCAAAGCTCTAAAGACTGGTCGGGGTCTCTGAGGAATGCGCTTGTGAATCTCGTGGCTCTGGCCATAGTTATAAGAAGGAACACCATACGTCACGTCAGCGTTACAAACTCGAAGTAGAGGGCTAATATTATATTAAAAATAGATTCTAAACTTATGCTTCCTTATATCTTCAATAAAAGATGATATAGGTACATCTTTTATTGAAGAACATAGAGCAGACAGTACAGTCACCATCAAATATATGGGAGCAAACAGACTGTTCATAATGATCTGAGCAACTTGAGAAATTAAACCATATCTCAGCGATAAAAAGGATGATTTAGAATGAAAACTACACACGGTAGCTGTCATTCTGACATGTATTTTATCCCATTGAGATAAAGTTTAATTTCCCTAGTTGCTCACATAATTATGAACAGGCTATTCGCTTCGATATATTTGATGGTGACTGTACATTTATTAACTGAACTTAACCCTCTTCCTGCCGGGCAGCAAATAAATAAATATTAAAAAAAATTGCTCCTGGAAGACGTTATGTATGTATTATTCTGTCTCTGCATGCTATTAAATCCAAAATATTTCTCCATCGAAATGGTGAAAAGTGTGGAACTAAAATTATAATATAACAACTGTCATGTACGACACTTCATGCAAATAAACGATTTGAAAATGAAACCATTTGCTTTTTCTGGTGCAAGATGATTTTTAAATAGTCTTGTAATCTGGTTCTGTACTTCGAAACTTAATTGTGGAAGAGTGAGAACGCTATACACGAGATTAATCGCCCTATCTCTCTCACTCACATTAAAATGGTAATATTATCATATTCTAACATTTATACATACGACCCTTGCAGTAGGATACACGGATCTTGAAGCAAAGCTTGACACATAACAAATCGCCCAAGTATTGCACATAGCAATTATTATTGCCACTGATAATTTTATTAATAAAGTTTTATTGCTATTACTACACTTACAGTCGAATTCATACAATTTAAAAACGTATTAATTATAAACTTCTTCACCTACTATAACAAAAATGAACTGTGTTTTATGTTGACAATAACAGATAATGACAAGAAGACAAAACCCTTTTTTTAGCTATAATAAATTCAAAAGACAATATACTAGTGGGATTCAAACCGTCATTGTAATTAATAAGTTACAAAGCGTTTAGTGTCCTCTCCTCTATTACTAAAACTACTTGAAAACAGATTTTAGTTATAAGAGGTTTATTAGATGTTATAGGTATCTTTTAAGCAATAGGATCATAAAAGAATTACGATCACGTTCATTGTAATAAATTTAATTTAATATTCAAAATGAATTGCACTGGATGCCGAATCAAATACCTACATTAACTTGTATATATTAGAGACTAGCTGTATACCGCGGTGTTACCGGCGATGCTCACATTTTTCTCAACCACCTGAAATCCCGTCTTAGTGGTGACTTACGTTACATTTTATTAAACTTCTGTTTAAAATTCTACCCAACCCACCGGTTAAGCATAATATACGTTGTCTATCAATTATACAGTGTAAGAATTTTAAATACAACTGGTATTATGTTATTTTATAGTATTCGGAAATCTTACAGATATCCAGAAAAAAACAATTGATACTTTTTTCTTGTCATAATTAATTGTTGTAAGTTTTTCACCACCCTAAGGGAAACTAAGTGTTATATCGACCACCTCTGGTAGCTAACAATATTTAAAAGAAGATTTTTAATCAATGAATAATTAGGTACCTAATTATTAATTGATTGTAAATACATTTAACGATAAGTATTTCATTGAAGTAGTTGTAGTTATTTAGTTTTTTATTATTTATCTTTCGAATGTAAAAAGTACCTAAGTTCTAAACTCAAACCTTACTTGGAAAAAACTGATCTGCATTTAACATTGTTGTGGTAGGGCCACGCTGTTCGCAGCATGAATGGGCCGGCTTGACCGGGGAAGTACCACACTCTCGCAGAAGACCGACGTCCGAGTAGTAGCGTTTCGTTACTGCGCTTCGTTCAGCGAGCGAGAGGGCCGGAGGCCCAATTCCTCCCCCAATTCCCTTCCTTCTCCTTTTCTCTTTCCCCTCCCTTTCCCTAAATAGGCTCGACAACGCATCTGCAACTCCTTTGGTTTTGCAGATGTCCATGGGCGGCGATGACTACTTACCATCAGGTAGCTCGTCTGCTCGTCTGCAGAGTTATCCCATAAAAAAAAAAAAAAAAAAAAAAAAAACACATGGCTTATTTTGAGTAACAGCGGACTCCAAAACAGGCTTGGCATTTTCTGACTAAGCACCTATGAACTTCACGATGTAGTTATTAAGGACATAACTCACAAAGATAGGTTAAGCATCGAGTTTATATGGTTACTATTGAATCTATGCCTAATGCTATCTTCAAACGGCTCCAAATGATTCTTTGGGTTTGTAAATCCCACCCACGATGCACCAGTCAGCAAATCTCAGCTTACCCCACAAATAGATAGCCTAAGCTATCTATAAGAAGACTTAATATTTATGAACATGATATACTGCATCCTGTATTAGATATACAACCTGCTTTGAGCTACCTATTTCTCAAGAAGTGCTACCTGTATACCTTCCTCGATTAAATTTTGTCCTCAACAGCTTCTATGGTGAGTAAGAATTCAAAAAATATAATTTTATTGTTTTTGATTGACATGCATTTCAAAAACGGAAGCAAATTCTTAGCTTGAAGTGAAATCCAATATTGAATTTTGAGCGCGGTTTTCCAAATTGAGAAGAAATTTCATAAATTCATAAATTTACATTAAATTAATTAATTTCTCCCAATTCAGGTAGGATCTAAACAGAAATGTTTAGTGGTTTTATGTTATGACAGCATTCTCTTTCATTGGAATACTCAGATCAAATAAAAAGTAAAGATGGAACTTTGCGAACAAAGAAGTGAGGCCGGCTAATACTACCCCTAACGGTGTACAACACACAATTACACGCCTTATCTTGTCAGTCAAGCTTTCGATACCTAGATAGCTCGCAAAGTTCCATCTTGACTTTTAATTTGATCTGAGTTGGAATCATTAAATTTTATAATTAATAAATGAAATTAAAACGATAAAGATATTCAAACATTTGTAAAGGTCATTATCATTTCCACTCGACTCAAAATACGAGTAGGAACATTGCAAAGGACCTAGCTAATCCATTCATTATGCAAATTATATAATACCCACTTTATCAAAGTAGTGTTTAATCTAAATTTGTAATCACAATCGGAGCCGCGGACACTAACAAATACAGCACATTGCTAGTGTCAATGTGCCGTTCACTCAATAAATCAGGATAGTAAATTAGATGCAATTAAATATGTAAAAGTATCTCGCAGTCGTGTATCAATATCGTAAACTGTGGAGGTGTGAGAAAATTTAAGTACAGGCCATCTTTGGGTAGGTACTTCTATCAGATTGAGACAGGATTGGCACATACTGGGCTATAGTAACAGACTTGACACACCTACAAAGACTAGTTAATTAGACTGCCGCGTTAGACAAGTGGTCCCAAGCGCGACTGCTACGCTAGAGTCCTGAGTTCGATTTCCAGGTCGAGCAAAGAGTTTAGGTTAGGTTATTCTATGAAATTAAACGCTCAATGCTAAGCTTTAATAGAGCTTAGCAGCTCGGAGTCTGGATTTGTACCCGGTTAATGGCAATAGGCTCACCCCCTATTACATGGGACCTAAACATACTGGCGAAGCGTGGGTGTACAGTACACCTCTGCCTAATACTTGACCACGCTGAACCGTTAAGTATTAAGGTTTATAATAGGTTTATTTCTAGGATTCTGTTCCAAATCTCGAACAGTCCAATTATTGCATCTTTGACAGATTCGTATAGGATTTAAAAAGGGAAACGTATTCCGCTGATGGTAGAGGGGAAGAGTGAAGGATGTAATAATTCTATGGTCCAGTCAGAACATGGCACACTTGTGTAGAATATTTGAGACATTACTCAAAAGCTTTTACGTCGTGTGTCTCAAATGCCCAAGAGTTTCGCGTTTGCACGACATTGTTTTAAATTCATCGCGTTTAGTGTACAGCCAATATATTTCCATAACAATATAAAACAACAATGGATGCTAATATAACGCCTATTGTTACACGTTAAAGATAAACTTTTGTATTTCGAGTTCGCTACTTATGATTATATGTTTAGGGTCCAAAATTATTCTTTTAAATCTATTAGAACTCATTTCACCATATCGGACTATCTATAGTCGCTACTCACAGAATAAATTAAAAAATCTAACATATTTTTCGTAGTTTCCGAAACCTGGTATTAATGTGAAATGCCTTCGATTAGGCATCCATCCAACTTGCGAAAGAAATACTATAATATTTACGCTCACGTAATATAAGTTTAAAAACATAATAATAATGTCTATTTACGTTAAGTCTGTGTCGTTTCCGCGGCAATGTTTAAGATAAGCCGAAAATGTATGCGCTAACGGGGTGTGGAGTGGGTTTGGCCGGCCATTTAATATCGTGAGCCTATTTCACACTTTGGACGGAAACGCATTTGAAATGCACGAACATTGAGGTGAGTTCACACTGTGCAATAAGTTGTTTATAACTTTTCTTGTAGGTTGTGTATAACTCGTCACATTTTCTAACATGTCATAAAACATTTATAACACTTTTGTCTGTACATATTCAAATAACATTCTAATGTAAGTAGGTATGTTATATGACATAACGTCTATAAATTACCATTTTAGTTTTGTTTAATGTCCATTCAAGAGATTGTTGTAAAATACTCTCGAATAAATTATGAACAAAATTAATTATCTCATAAGTATTCGTCTAACATAGTAAGTTATCTAACACATACAACATCTCTTATAATATAACACGTTAAATTACTATTTTATAATTTATAACATAACATATTCGTGTGGACACGCCTTAAATGGCTTATCGATATATCGATATTGCATGCAGGTCAACCCTAAAATCCGCGAACACTTGCAGCTCCGCACGATTTCGTGGTGACAATACCTGTACACTCAATTGGAAACTTTAAGCTAGTGTTAATAAGATTAAAGTTTGATAGACTGATTATCTACGTTATATTGGTGTAAAGTTAACATAATGAATAAAAATAAATTGTGATCGTTACAAAATATAAACTTTTATTTAACTTACACCTCATTAAAAAGTGTTAATTTATATACTACTGCTAACTACTAGGTACTACTATTGTAACACCCACTTTGCCGGTATATTTTAGAGATCGTATATATTGGCATTAAAACCAAATTCCGAGCCGCTACTCAGAATTTCTTAGAAAAACCGAGTCGAATCGAAGCCAGGACCTCACTCTCAACTGCCGCACTTGCAACTTGTAAAAATGTAAAGTAAATTACTTATATAGTGACGTTAGAGAATTTAATGGATGTACCTAGCAAGGTAAGAAAACACTGACAAAAGTGTTTTTAAAAGATCTATGAACAGTAATCACTATTATTTATCATATAGTTATCTATGAATAAGTACACAACTTAAACGAATAATCCTAGAATCACTGCTTGGCATTTCGATAAGTAAATGTAATATGACTTCATCACTATAAACAATAGGTGTCCATGTCATGATATCACCCATCAACGACACGTAGTGATCAGAAATTAGTTATTTCTTATGAATTGCAAAAGGTTCTACCTACAAATATATACAAAAAAAACAATTGCGGTTAGGGGATCCCCGGCAGGAACAAAGCTCTCACGTATTTAAAAAAATAAACAAGAATGACAGCCAGCTAGGCATGATGACAGTAAGCAAGAATTACTAAAATAATATGTTCATATACTGAAACATAATTAATATGTTTAGAAAAGAATATTTATTTTTATTTATAAGACGGGATTATTAATTTATTTGATAAAATAAAACTACAAAATACACTAGTCCGCCATGTTCAGTTGAACACCAATCAGATTCAATTACGTCACATCTATGTTGAACTGTCGCTGTCACGTAAATTTCGTACGAATTTCGACGATCTCCGCGCTTAAAATTGTTTATTATGTATTTCCTAATTGTATATTACTTAGCTTTTGTCCTACAACTTGTGTAAGAACTTATGAAGTAATGGAACAAGGGTTTACCAAGGCAAACAGCTCTAATTTGCCCAGAATTGATTTGTTAATGCTGGGACAGTTCCTGGTATTAAACAAATAGTTCTGTTCAGCAGAATTTAGAAATGTTAAAACTACAATGTAAGTATTATTTATTATTATTTGCATTATACCTACTATAATTAAAAAAATAAAATCACTTTTAAAAAGCACAGCTTCGTATGTTTAGTTTTAATAATGTTTTGATTTTATAAAATATGCTTTCCTATCGATTTTTTTGTTTTAGATCCTCCAGGCCATCTTATGGGGACGACGCGATTAGCTACGTTCAGTTAAAACGCGATGGAAATCTATGTACTTATAGTTAAATCAAAAATCTGCCCAGAACACAAGGTCCACGCGAAGTTATATGCAGAGACGTTAATAGTTGACGAAGTAAAGGAAGAAGTTATATCGGTAGAATGCCATGACTGCGTTGCCTCACAAGGAGGCTGAAAACATGCCATTGCATTTCTCATGTGGGTCCATCGTAGGAGTGAAGAACCGATTATTCAAGTAGGTAATTTACGATCCATTCGGCGAGGCTCAGGCCCAGTCAGTGTCTCGCCTCGTAAGTTACTTGAATAATTGATTAAAAATTTAATGTAATAAAGAAAATCTATCGGGTAAAATCTCTCGAGCTATCTATGAACTTTATTTTAGTAAATAATACATGATGTCAAATCATTTTCGGTTTTATTATTTTAAGAATAAAACCGAAAATGGAAGATAAAATTACAAAAAAAGAGGTATCTTTGTGAATTTATTCGATCGAGCCAACTTTATCAAATCGTGTTTCCCTTGTATGTGTTCCCTAGAATATATACTCAACAATATAAATTTATTTTCTCGGATTTTAATTTTACTATTTACTACTTAAAAAAAACATTTTTATGTGGGCTTTGCAGTACCACCCGGCCTTAATCTCCTATTGTATACGATGTCAAAACATAGAAGTGACGTCATAAGCAGACGCCATGACACCAGGGACCGTTTTCGCGCTAATTTAAAAACATTGAATTAAAATCGCATTTTTGTATCAAAAACCTTTTTTAATTGCAGAAAAGAATTATTTTTCGGAAATAGTATATACATAAGAATATTTTAGATCAGTTTTTGAAAATCAGTCATCATGCCTATTCTATCCGAATTATCCCGGACGGAACCAAACGTCACATGAATGTCACATAACTAACTCATGATGTAAACCAGTATGGCGAACACCGCTTGACGATATTATCCGAACTATGCTGGACAGAACCGAACGCCTCGAGTGGACCCGTAACGCTTTTACCTTACGTGACGATTTCTTCCTGGAAAACTTCGTTCCAAACGCTTTTGCCCACTGCATAGAGAGATTAAGGTCTTTCTATGACTTATAAATTACTTGCTAGCTACTAGTTACACTAATGTGATAAGTACTGTTACTACTATCGAGTTAGTTCTATCAGTGGAGGCAGAAAACGAAGAAGAAGAATTTAATTATGAATAAATTTGTATTAAAGATTAGCTTTCCGCTCCTATTGGTCCTAGCGTGATGATTTATAGCCTATAGCCTTCCTCGATAAATGGGCTATCTAACACTGAAATATTTTTTTAAATCGGACTCGTAGTTCCTGAGATTAGCGCGCTCAAGTAAACAAACAAACAAACTCTTTCGCTTTATAATATAAAATTTCGTATTACAGGTAGTTACACCGACATTTACATCTTCTCTAATCTTGTGTAAATTAAAAGTCTTCTGAAGCCATTCGCAGGCAAAAAAAGCTTAAATAGTTTTCACTTTTATTTGAAATCAACCACATAAAACTGATATCAAATGGAAACTCGACCTCACAGCTACTAGCCGCAAGTTAATCATAATCATAACAAATTGAATGCGGCACTCGCAAAAACGTATTATAGACTCCTTGATTGGAGCTTAATCGTCGAGCTACATTACTCCGCTGTGACGTCACCCACCGACCAGACTCACAGGTGCCAATACCATACTCTCATTTACATTCTTGTCACTTTCTACCAAACAACCAAATTTAAACTTTAAGCAGTGCAAAGTAAAGTTCAAATTTAAATATACTCGTTGTAATTTGAGACACTTTAGATTTAGAAGATTAGCGTATTGGCGAAACACTTGGACAGTTTGGATAAGATTAATGATCGTATGATATGGTTATTGACGAATGCCAAATAACATCGGTAGTAACAATGGTATAATGATTCACGATGTACAAAACACGTGCGGACGCCCACTATTGAGCAAAACT
Organism: Subacronicta megacephala; assembly: GCA_958496365.1. NCBI lineage: Eukaryota > Metazoa > Arthropoda > Insecta > Lepidoptera > Noctuidae > Subacronicta > Subacronicta megacephala. The sequence goes on from OY292524.1 coordinate 4,331,748, forward strand.
ATGTTGCTGAACGGTAAAAAAGTCAATGAGAAATCAATTATGTGATCGATTATATTCATGAGTTTCTAGCATTAACAGACAGACGTATGAGGTTACTACTGTATCTGTTTGCAACGGTACTGCTTGGATACCGCTGCTGATCTCCATTTGTGACCGCAGGGCATATGCATACGACGACTTTTTGCTGCAACACAGTGATCGCGTGAATAGCAGCATATGAGCAATTAATAACGTAGCTAGACAGATCGATGATAATGCAAACTCAGCAAAACAGTTGCGATAATATAATGAAAATATTTTTTTATAAATACAACGCATTTAGGCCATCACCATCTATTTCAAAAACTAATATCCAAAGAATCATAAATAAACCAATATGTTTCAAAGCAAGATTGTTTATCCATTCAGTCCACTTCTTTAGTTCTATAAGTTTATATTAGAAAAAATCTTAATAAGTATTACGCTATATTAAATTTTCTTTTTAAAAATTTAGATATTTTCAATATTATTACTCAATGCTTTACTGAATTCCTTAACGTTAAAACGGATGGAATATGAGCAATTTTGAACCTTGTCGAAAATGAATTGGTTAATAAGACTAAGAGCATTGATATCTATAATTATAATTATCAGACCTCAATAGACATTATCTCCTTCTAAACCAGCAGTAAAAGGATGTCGCCTGCGCCTACGACCGAACTCACCACATTTCCCATTAATTCTACGTCTTTAAAAATTTAACTACAAACACTCGCCAACATATATCGTATTGCTAGTTCAATTAACGTTGGCACATTAGCATTATTTATTGCCTATAACGATTACGCCTAAAGGGCAAATAGCGTGTTAGCAACTAAATGGATGTTAACAAATTCTAGGTTCTCAATTATTCAAGCGATCACTCTTCGCAGTAAGAAAGTAGCTTCGGTAAATAATTATGGTGGTTATCATTTAAGATTATTATACAATCAAAGGTAGGAAGTGGTGTTACTTAATATGTTTTGACTTTTTACAAAACTTCTTAAGATGCTTTTAATATTAAACGTCTTTAATTGTTTAAACTAGATGGAACCGGTGAATATGGAAAATCCATGAATATGGAGATCTATTTAAAGAGACTACGCTATAAAAGATAAATTACTGTCCGGCACCTTGGGCAGATATGTGATCTCAATCACTAACAACCTGATGACAATTATTAGATTTACCACGACACCAACGAACATCTTGTAGTTCCAATAAGACAGAAGAAAAAAATTGCGACAAATTACAACAAACGAATTTATTTATAAATGCTATACATTAAGAAGATATAAGGTAAAATAGCTAATATGCAGCGTAAAGGTAAGGCACAAAGATATTTATCGAATTTGAGTAGAATATCCAAGGGCAGAGACTAAGAATGAAAGCTGTTAAAACACTACATATTCATATGAAGAAAGGAGAAATTTTGTAAATAAATTACTAAAAACAGATCCAGAATTTAAAAAAATATCATATCTGTTTGTTTAAGATGTAATATGTAGCTCTTACAGCTAAGAGATGAGAGAAATCACATATTTCATAGCGACCTTCAATCAACATGTAGAACAAAACACCATAATAACAGTACCTGTAATACGTGTGTGCTCGCACCGTCTGAAGCCACTGCAATAGACTAAATAATAAACCAATAAATAACTCCACAGCGATAACAGCGCCACATGGAAGAAATAATAAACGGCAGAAACCTATTTCCAATGTTTTAAGATGATGTTCCAAACAAAATCGTACGCAAAGAGCCAGTAAGGCTGAATATTTGTATGTTCAAGAAAAAAAATGTTAGCTTATTACACTAAACTTCTGTACAAAAATCTTTTGAATTTAACGCCTAACAAATAAAAGTTTTTTCCTAATGTTAGTACTACTAGAACAGGTGTTCAAATTAACTTGTTTGTCTTTCACGTAAGATCTAGTTTTAGCTTCAGTACTTTCAGTTTCAAATTCTAGATAAGCTGATTTTCTTTAAATTTATAAACGGCATATTTAGGAAAGTGGGTTAGTCACAGGTAGTTATATATGAATGAATTTCACAGACGTCCTTCATAGATTGCGATGAAGATTTGGCTCAATGGCAAACATATTTTTCGTGTCAAAAGCTTCGACGAAAACAAACGCAGAATGTACAGTGCTGATAGATTTACGGAAAACTTGTTGTTGCTCATTTAACAGGTGATGTTGCGAGAGATTCTAATGTAACAACGTAACCAGGTTCTGACTAATAGGTTTCCCTTTAATTTGTCTTTGACGATCGAGCTATCAGTGCTTCACTCGTTGCGACAAATACCTAGTAACTTCCTAACTATTGGTATTTCTACTAAAATGTTGAATTCAGGTTGTTAAGGGGTTAATCCTAGACACAATTACTTAAAGAGATAACAGGTAGCAGCAAGATATTTGCGATTTTCTTTTAAGCTTACACATGCGTATTGAACGAACTCAGGAGCCAATACCTCTGAAGGTTAAAGCTTTCAATCAAATGTTTTAACTTCAATCAATACGTTTGTTGTGATAAAAAATATATTTTCACCAGCAAAGAACTTTGGCGCCACTGACACATCAAAACAGTTAAGAATTTCCAGGTGGATTCTAAGAATGTGTAGAACCAGATATGTTTTGTAAGAGTGAGTTTCTAAATCGATTTCAATTTTCTAAAATCGATTCCAAATACTTCCTCAACTGTTGTAGTTAGGATTATTAACGTATCCAGTATCAGTGTTTCGATCATAAAGTGCTCTGAAATGTATAAGAAATGAGCTTTTATGATAAATTTCTGTAAATTAAATCCCGATTAGTATATTGTAACCCTCACTTTGGCCAACATTCAGACTTTTTAAGACTTTAGTTGTCACAATAAAGGCCCCTTGTCAAAACTTTGCGCAGCCCTATTAATGCAAAAAGCTTCGTCAGCTCCATTTCTAAAAGACTGTAATTCTTTAGCGTGGTAGCCCTATAGGTGCATAGGAATGATGTGAGCATTATAACTCGTTTCGTCAGGAGTCCGAGAGATCGGGACGCTCAAATACTCACGCGTATGTTGTACTTACCCATAGTCTCGTAATTTTACCCGGCGGCCACATTTTCCTTTAGTACCCACTACTAATTGGCGACTCGTGTCTGAGAGCAAAGGACTTTATGATGGATATACGAAGAGTTGATAATTATAATATTATTTGTTAACAGTATAAGTTTTTGTCTTAAAGCAATTTAAGGCAAACTTCTTGCTATCTCTCAAACTGATTGAACATAAAACACGTAAAATTTAAATCAATCAAAGCTTAATAAATGTTCATAATTTATAATATAACTACATATTTGTATTTTGAGAAATCGTGTTAAGTTAACAAGAAAACGTATGCGGAGGTCATAAGTACCAAGGCAATCAAATATTTGACTAGACTAGAAACACAGGCTAAAATCTATTCCGAAATTTTATTTTTTCTTTCCACCTGGGATGATTGATTCCGGCTGTGGCCGTGATCTGCTTTCAAATTCAGTATCATCCACTTTGTTTAGTCGTTAATAACTTCAATAGGATTCTTTTCGTATGCATGTCATCCTTCATACTTAGTTCTCGGCCACTTCGGATCAAAATAGGATTACAATGCCACAAATATTTCATAGTAAATGATGGATTTGGATCAGTTTTTTATAGTCAGGAAATATATATAGAGGGATCAGTCAAAGATCAAGCAAAACAAAATCTCGTGCTGCTGTGATTGAATCGATTTTCATATTTTTTTGTGTATTTCTGTTCAAAATTTTATTTATTGTTTCTCTTGTACACTTCTCTTGTAAACAGTTTGCATGCAACTTTATTTTCTTTCGGCTAAAAATCGTCTAGTTAATTATGTGTCTCCTGAAAAATATTACTATTGAATAAAGAGGTCTGCGTCATTCATTAAAATATTATATAAAATAAGCGACGTCTTTAGAACCTCCTACTTTTTTCATCGATTAAAAATATACTTTTACCAGTAAGTTTCAAGATATTTAGAAATTTATACCTCGCATTCTGTTTCATCCACTCTGAGTGATTTACTTAAGCATCTTGAAGCTTGCAAGAAATGCAAGTCGAAACTTAACCGACAACTGGGCAGGTACAACTGAGTACCGACATGTAATTTGTCAAGCAATTTAAATAATATGCATGATTATATATCTATTAAAGGCATAAGACGTGTTGATATTGAGCTAATGAGACGAACTCCGTAATGGACGCGTACTTGTTTGATATCGTCAACTTAATTAAATACTTTCGGGGTGAGCGAAAGTTTCGAAATGTAAAGGTCACGATTTTCTTTTGCACTGAGAAAATCATAATTTGAGGTAGTTGGGATTTTTTAATTACATCATTAAACGGAATGATTTGTTTGGATTAATATTATAATTTAAACAGAAAACTAGATAAGCAGATCCAATATTTTTCCTATAAAAAGAAATAACTTAAGTATTATATTGATATTATTAACAAATTTATTACTATTTTCACCAACTTTATTCTTAAATATTGTGTTAGTATTTCATCACACACATCACCTTATTAATTCCTTTATTTGTTTATGAACATATTTTATAACACTTTAAATTCTAGTATTATTCTCATAAAATTTGTGACTTTTCGATGTTATATGAATAAATATCAAATACAATTTATGATACTGGCGAAAGATAAATTAGAATAGAAAGGAATGACTTTAGATTGCTTCACTTTTCTGCAACTCTTAAAATTTTGGCTTTTATACTTTCACATTACATGAAATAAAATCTATAGAGCAAAAATATAAAAATGTTTCCCACGTCTGTCATTACAAGCGAAACTCCTTCGAAGCCGATACGTGTTTATGTCGGTTCGTAATTGACTTGTCGTGTCAAATTACCGTTTATTAGTTGTGTTACGATATCGCCACCGTGGCTTATTATTTTGTCCGACACTGTATTTATTTGCATCTGGTTGTCACTACACTGTTACGTGCACTTGTCACACAACGGTTGATAGATTCAATAGCTGTATAAGTTTATACTTTATTTGTCTTCAAGTGTAAATGTCAGCGGTGGCTTTAGTGGAGTTGTATGTGGCAACATTGTTATAATTGCTTGACTATTAAAATAAATTATATTTAAACCATTAATATCCTGTAACTGAACAGCATAAAATGCTGCAAAAATGCTTATTTCGATGCAATTGGAAGTTTTAGAGCTATTTCTTTTAAAAGCTCACTATATCCAAGTCAGTTCACCATGTAAATAATACCATCACTTTGACCAATATTAACGATAACTAAAATATAAATAAAACCACACCCCTGTATCTCACCAATAAAAGCGACAATCTTATGTAATCTAAGCGCAACAAATTGAACAACAGATTTGACCTACGCGAACGTGGGACTGCGTCTCCGCAACAAAAAGTACCTAAAGGAAAAACGAGACTGACGCACGCGCAGCTATGGGGTTTTCGTAAACTAATCCGTTTAGACCATAATGTACCGAAACTAATCGCCAATTCAGCTGATAAAGATGTCGTTTCTAGTAGATTGGCAGCAGAACTAATTTATGACTACTGGCGTCTGCGTGTCAACGTAAATCCGGGAGTAACAATCTGTATAATAGGATGATGTTATGCTACAGTTTGTTCGAAATAAGTAAGCCGATTGGAAGTTGTCTGCAAGTGGTTTAGAAGTGGTTAATTTTAATAGAAAGAGTAAAGGTATAAAGATAGAATTAGAAGGTGTAAAGATAATTAGAGTCGTATATGTTTCACATTTCTAATTATTTTGTTTACTAATATCGATATTTATGTAATAAAACACTTAATTATACGATTTTATCACCGCGGTAGTTCGGAACGGCTAACTTCCGATCTGCTTACTTATTTCGAACAAACTGTATAACATATTTTAATTAAAGTACTGAATAAAATTTCAAGCTATATAATATATAGGTACTATTATTATATTGTGAAAGACTGCCTATACCTACATAGAAGACAATAAAAAAAACAAGTAGGTAAGAATATACGAGTATAAACGCCACCGAACCCAAAAGTGTCTTGGAATTATTGACTGTTTGATAATGGTTGTCGCAAAAACTACTGAATGGATTTTCATTTTTGTTTTAACCGTTAGAATGCAAAGTGCTCTCACTAAACAACTGAGGTACATTAAGCACGAATCGTAGCAGAGTCTTAAGGGAAGGAAAGTGCAGTTTTTAGTTGGTACGAGTCTGACACACCGTCCACGAGAATTACCCGAACACAAAAAAAAACACGCATTCTTCTGCTAAGTTCACATTGCAAATATACCTAGATGATGTGAAATAGATATACCTAGATACTGATTCCGCGTACTAGTTCACTTCTGCATAATCATTTCAGCCGAGTTGTCGCACCTGACTACGATGGGGTTTCCCCACAACTGATGTGTATTGGCAACGGATTTATATAAATTATTTACATAATACTCAATGTTTTTTAGTTTTATAGGATGTCCGGCCTACGATTCAATATACTAATTTTACACTACTTTTTGCATTTCTTAGCTAAAAGTTATTTATAGAAACATAATTATTTTCGTTGATCGCAATTTGGAATCAGTGCCGCTGTATTGGAATGGAAGCATTGTTTTTTTAAAGATCCGTTTTAGTCTTTTTTGTAACCATCTTTTATCTGTTCATCAGTTACATCATGTACTTAGGTATAGAAATATATTTAGGATGTGTTGGATGTGGTAGATAACTAGTCTATTTAAAAGTATTTTGCCGTACATCATGGCTGGCTTTTCTTCTTTCTTTTTTGTGGTACATTCCGAGTACATTGGTCTTGGAACGTCTAATACATTGGTTGTGGCTTTTGCGATGACTCTCTTTCCGGCACTACGTGTACATTCAATAAGAAAATACTTCGTAAACGATTTAGATTCAAAAATTGATTGCATAGGTACTAAATGTTGTTAAGTTCCTATTAGTTAGAGGCATTTTACAAGCATTGCAATATGAAGGGCTAATATTACTATTACATTATTTAATTAGGTAAGTCTGTTCATCTTAGAAGTAATGCGCCGCGAAAAAGTTGACCTGCTTCACTTCCTTGTACTATTAATCGTTTCAATAAGCTTTCATTGCGGATGATATGTCCAAACATCTTAAGGATTCGCATTTGCACTATTTATTGACGAAAGTGTTTTGTTTGATGCGAAGGTTTAAGGATGAAAGTAAATAAATATAATAGGAAACATATACCTACATGACGCACAATTACGCCTGTATCCCTGATCGACCGGGAATCGAAACCGGAAGCTTCACACTCGGCAACCGAACTTGCAAAAATGAGCGAGTTCTACTAATAATTTCAAAGAAAAAAATCATAAATAGATATACTTATAGTGCCTAGCCAATTTGCGGTTTAAACATTGTCTAAAAATAGCCATAGTTTCATTACTTATTTTTAAACAAAACAAACATTTCGTAACTATGACGGTCATAGAGTAATTTAGGCTGCTTTAACCGTAACTCTGTTCATTCATAAATAACCCTTTAATACTGACTCATATTCGAGCAGATTTTACCATACATGGTCATTAAGGATCGGATGGGATGAGACATAGCCGAGGAATGAACGCTTAAGGAAATGGATTTTTAATATCGCGAACATTATACATGTTTTAAACACGTAAGGAAACATTAGCTGTAAATGAGAATGTGGGCCGATGTGTTTGTGATGACTTCTGAATTTGAGAATGTGATATAAAAAAGGTAAAAGTTGCACCTTTATTAAGTGTAGGTGCTTACGTTTTTATCGGCAAAGAATTTTGGGGTAATGTTATGGGTATTTATATTGGAAAGGACAGCGATTTAAGTTGACTTTTACACACCATCATCGTCAACCCTTTTAGTATTTGTTGGACAAATTAATGCACACAGCACAGATAATTACGAAAGTAACTCTGTCTATTTGTGATATTTTCCCGCTGAGCAACTAAACCAAGTTTGATGAATTTTAGTATAGAGATAGATTGAAGTTTGTAATAGGATATAGAATAGCTTTTATCTAGATGTAGATTTGCTAAAGGATTGGAAAAATAATTGAACAAATCTACTACCGGCTGTTTTCCTCAGTTTCAGTAAACTTGCCTCTGCCATGCTATATGCATATGCTATGCCTCAGTTATATATAACCCGAATTATGTTTGGAAACGCACCCACGATAGTGAAAAAACTTATTGTAGAGCAAAGTACGTATTTAAAATAAACGTAATCACAAAACTCTTTACAAACGCGCATAGAATTCAACCAGTTGCGAAAATAATAAATGAAAGCTTTCAAGTCTTACGACATTGGCGAGTTAACACGTTGTACAAATCACTATATTTTCTGTCTAGCTATCGTTAACAGGCACTAAAACAAAGTGGGGCTAGGAGCTGTTCAAACCAAGGAGGTTGCGGTGTCCGGTGTCTTTATTTGAGGGATCAAATGTTAGACGGGTTTAGAAAGGAGGATTAAGCGCGTCACACAACTCGCTATAATATAATATATATTCATATAAATTATAGCCTGGCATATTACGATATATTTTCTAGACTCATTTGAGCGACCGCACACACAGCTTTAATATATATTTCCGTGACGGCACCAACCTATATCGCAATTTATATTATTGCATAGTATAGTTAGACATGAAGGCAAAATATATATTATAGCATTGTCTCTGCTACCACACACGCTTGCTGTAATATATATTTATTATAGTACGGTATATATATATATATATATATATATATTATTATATTAAAGCTAATGGTGTGACGGGCTTTATATCTGCAAGAAGTAATTAGCCTTGAAGACAGTTTGTCTCAACGGCGACGACTCAATAATTTTAATACGCATTTCATGTGTCAAGCATTCACCTCTTCATAACTTTGATGACAAGCATTCACGACTAACAACTACTTAATAATATTATTTAATACTTCGGCGGTTTCTTTTATTATTTCGTAATTATGTATGGAAGTAATTTCATGGAATATATAAAAAATGTATTGTAGCACCTCGAAGTTTAGATAAGCGCCACTGCTTCGCTGGATTCAATTCCCGGGCCGGAGTTTGGATTAGGCTCGCTCTCCATTCATGGGATACTGTAGGTGCTCTGCCTAACCCTTCGGGGGATACAGGCTTGATGGTATGTTATGACCTATTCTGAAAAGCTTTAAAATTAACGGTACTTGCATAAGACATGAGACAAACCGTGTCTACATTTCAATAGTCTACAAGGTATAAACGTTGCGTTTGCGTCTATTGTCTCCTTTATCATTCAGATTAGCATATATTTTGAAAGGCGGCTATTAATGGCACCGGGTGCCACGACCTAATGCAAACGGTCAAGCATAAATCAATTTAACTGTGAGAATATACCCCGCACTTTACGACTTAATCCTGATGTGAGTTGAAACTCCTCGATGACGTCATACACTGCCAGAAAATCAACTTTTCGAATAAAGAAGATTGTAACAATTGTTTTTCCCAGCCTACTCGTTATCCGTACTTCTGTAAAACATCTGAAACATTGACTTTTAAAATATCAAAAGGTATAATGCGTTAATCCTTAAAAAAGTAGTTTTATTTTAACTCGGTGAAAGATCGAATTAAACCTCTTTTCAGGTTTAATAACTCAACTTTCATCCTTAAAAATTAAGTTTAGAAATAGTAACGTAAAAATATTTGATCAAAAGGATGGTTCAGTCAGCAGTGAAAATCGCTTAACACGACGAAATCTTCAAAACGCTTAAATATAATTTATTATCCAGAACTTACCGACCCGAGATAATTAGTACGAGTTTCTACATACTAAAATACTATTTTTTACCTAAGTGAATCTATTGAAAAGTATTGGTGCTGTGGTGTTTTCAAAACTTGGCAGTGTTCAGTGATTTTCGTTGCTGACCATACAGGAAGACAAGCTAATTTTTGGGTTAAAGAAATGAGAGGTGTACCTTATATGAGCACAAAAATTCACATGAACTGAACTTAATTTTCAAAGTGTCCAAATCGTTTCAAAACAACGCGCCAACGCATCACTGCATGCAATTACGTCGTTTAGTTTCTCCTCAGTTATTAGCGAAATATTAAGCGTACCTATTGTTTGCGCATTATGAACGGCCTACAGTGTCGTATGCTCGTATGACCTTTGGGACAGGTTCAGCAATGTACTAGATACGTGTCTGTATAAATGACACGTATGATTGCAATATTATTATACAGTTAAAACTGATTAAAGGTATTAAATTAATACATAATATTATCATGCCTGTATTCCCCGAAGGGTTGGGCAGAGGTGCACTTACTGTACTACTACACTTTGCCGGTATGTTTAGATCCCGTGTAATAGGGAGCGATAGGGAGCGAACGTATCGCCTTTACTGGGCACAAATATACAAACAGCTACTGAGAATTTCATAGAAAAAATAACAGCCAATAGCACTTTGCTCGACGTGGTAATCGAACCCAAGAGCTCAAACTCTACAAAGGCTATTGCTTAAGAAAAATTTACGCAAAATAATTATTTCACAATATGACGATTAGCCAACCATTTTATGGCGTATCTTTAGAACCAACCATAACTGACAGAACCCCTTCAATGATCAGACACCAACCAAATTATATGGGTCATCTCGGAAGTATCTTCTATCAGATAAAAAAAAAACTTTAGATCAGATTCCATTGGGCGAAAACATACAATCGAATTCTTCATATCTCGTCCATTTTTAAAAGCTTTCAGCAAAACAGCAATCAGCGAAACGGTCCACTGCTGAACGAAGGCCTCCGCGCATTTACTTCCACGACGACCAGTTATATGCCGCCTGCATCTATTGACTCCCAGCGACCTTTACCAGGTCGTCTGTTCATCTCGTTAGAGGTCGTATCAAACTGCGCTTTCCGGTGCGTGGTCTTTTAGCCCCAAAAATGTTATCAATGAACATATTATTTCTAACAAGTCTATTTTAATCCAGAAAGATTCGAAAATATCAAAATCGATAATTATCGAATATTATAATAGAACTAGCAATATTAACATTTCTGTAAATGGCTAAATTATTTGCTTCGTAATATCTATAATTACAAGTACCTATAGAAAAAACTTCCCTTGACTTTCATTCAGAAACTTTTCCTTTAGAAAAGCAAATGAAAATTACCAAGTGAATGAACTATTGAAATGTAAAATAAAGTGGCAAACATATAATAATGCTTGTAATTTTTTGGGAATACCTTAAACTGTATATTTATTTAACTTATTCTTTACGGAAGATCACAAGTTTACCTTAGCGACTTAATATTTGTTCCGAGTAAATCATTTGTTATAAAACAACCTTAGTTTAAACAAATATTTTTGTGACAAATAAAGATTGATTTTGTACTTTTAAGATTTTGCCTATGCTATTCTCACGACAAAAGTATAAGGCTATAGTTGTAGGCAACTGCCTTTCCTTCAAGTATGTACAATTAACAAAAGATTTAAGTACACAGGCAGCTAACTACATATGTGTTTTGATAAAGATTGTGTCAATACATCACGCAATATGTGTCTAAACGCTGGTTTTGGTAGCAGCCTTCATATGGCATCCTCTGGCGGAGAATTATTTATAACGCAATCTATATGAAGACAGATATTCGTTAGCTGTCTGTATACTTAACTCTGTTATTGACTGTACAATATTATTGCGCCACGCAATTTTTTGACAAAGGTTTGCCAATGGAAGGTACCGACCCAGAAGATCTCAGCAATAAAGTTCTTCCACCATGAAGAACGAATAAAGAAAGTCTGTAACCCTAAAGCGTCCCAAAGGATGAGATATCCACAGTTATCTGGTATACTCGTGTTATGTATTTTTCTATCAGCTCCACAATAAATTTATATACAAAATGAAATGTTTTTCTCTCTGATTCGTGTCTATGTCATTATACTTCCTGAAATCTAAAATTTTCTCAAGCTGTATTATGTTCTTATTGCTAAAAACACATGAAACAATACAAAAGTTACATATAAAACTAAAAAGAAGGAGCCACCGACAAACTTGATTTTCCTTGTATATTGCCGATTGTATAATATGGTATTACTGTAAAAATAGGTAAACAAGTCAAGGTCACTAGATATTTTCACCTACTTTTCACCTATTTAATATATAACAAATAAATGAGCCGTGTTTCCTTAGCAACGGCTAACATTGTGTCACCTTGATTGAGGAAAATTAACGTTTATTTACCGTTGATCTAATAAGTCTGAGTAAAATAAAATAATAAAAGCAGACTTATTTTAAGTAGGTTCCGTTATTCCAAATCAAATCAAATCAATCAAATCAAATGTTTTTATTTCAAATAAGCTTTTACAAGCGTTTATGAAACGTTATTGACTCTAGTTGCACGGTTCCAAAAAGTTGATCCTATGGAGAAGAATCCGGCAAGAAACTCCATGGACACTCTTTTAAAATATATTGTTTTAACATAATATGCTGGTACATTATGCCGATAACAGGATGTGAGTGCATTGGAGGTTTATGTCATAATTAGCCTGAAGTCGGGACTAAAATTACAAGAAGGTTCTCAGCAAATGAGAACGCAATGTCAAACTAAAACAGATACACTATGTGTAAGAATACACATCATCAAAAGTATGAACTAGGATAACTATAAACTACTTAGACATAAATGGCTACGATGGCTGGCGATGATTCCATTTAATATTTTAAATTTAGATTACAATTTATCATCATGTGTCCCTAATTCACTGTGTTAATGGCATGATTTGTAAGTAAGATAAAAAAAACGGAAACAGAGATGTATTAGGTAGACAAAAAAATATATTTATCGTTTCAAAAATCGAATACATACCTACTGCATGCTCGCGTCAGCATACAAGTACCGCACGGGGTACAAGCAACGACGATAAACTATATACATTAAATTCGTGTAATGATATTCAAAGATTCACTAATCGATGTTTAAAATAATGATCAAGAATTGTCCGTTAATAGATTCATCAATGATTATTAGAAAAAATCTTGACAAGTGGTTTTGCACGTGCCAACAGAAGATATAATTTTTTTCCTTGTCTTTCTGTGTATCGTCCCACTATGTTTTCATTGACGTTGACATTTCGTAATTGGATTGTTAAACATTATAATTAGCGGTCAATCAATGATCGTAGATAAATTCAAAGTACTGTTACGGCCAAATTTTTGAATTAAGAACTACTGTTACAACTAGTGCACGATTGGTAAAAAGCATAAACGTGTTGTTATGACGTCATTATTCCTAGAAGCTGTGTCATATGCCGTCAGAAGTGTATCGGCCTAAATATAATTCATCGACATAATGATTGCATGTAGATTAAAGTTTTTTTGTGATTGATGATGACATTATAATTCACGCGTCTGACTACATCACGCCAAAAAAATCACACTGATTTTCGTTTCGAGATAAAATATATTTACTCTCATAAAGAATAATAGAGTTCAATATCTTCACTAATATATTACATATCGGATTATTTTAAAACGCATAACATTCAATATTGTTTGTAAATTGTGAAAGAATGCCGCCACTATGAAGACAACATTGCATTCCTTTTAACCAACTTACATTTTTATTTATTAAAAAAGATTTGATTCGATATTTAATCATAAAATCTGGGTTGAACGTAAATAATTTATACAAAAAAACATTTGAGTATGTTTGTGCAAATATAACGTATCACCAACTATGACTAGTTGCCGGCGCCAGCGATGTAAGACCGATCGATTACTATCATATCTATGAAATGTGTGTTTACTTTAGTTATTTATATGAAACGTATTGAAGCTCTTACAAAAAAATCGTAAGTATTCTCTTTATGACGCTCTTGTTTAAAAAACACTTCCGGCTGGAATTCATTAGGTGTAAGTTAAGAGACATTCATGAAGTCAACATTTTTCAATAGACAGTAAGCAACTGCAACTGTGCTGCCCTCTAAAAATTTTCGTATAATTATTTAAGAATTTGTATTTAATTTAATGAAATGAAAAAAAAAAACAACAAGATGTTGCTTACGTCACCTTAAATAAATGAATATAGTGTTCATTTTAAGCAATTAATTTATAACAAAAACATTTACACTTTTGCCAAATCAATATAGGCTGGTCTCGCATTGCGCAGATAGTCTTTACAATGCGAGGTCAGCTTATAATGGTATAGCTTGGTGTGTACCCGTGTGTGCCAGTCCAGTCCACAGATGAATTCTGCAAAGCGGCGAATTATTCTTTTATATTTATATTTAAACTATTGGGTATGTCAGTTACGACAATGCCTAAATCAGAAGCGAAATAAAATACTATTTATTGGTACCAATGACGCGTGACTAAGTAAAATGTAGACGATCAAACAAATCAATTTACTGATAATTCTTAGTAAAATACAAGGCAAACGGGCGTCAATGGTAGACAAACTATGATTGTTAACACCTATTCCTAGTGATAACATAATCTTATTACGAGAATTACGAAGTTAACGTCTACAGATAAGTTTGTTTGATGACACGTCAGAAGCCATCCGCCATTATTGACTTTTATTACAGGATGACGTGTCAATCAATTAAATTTGAACCCTATGCTGCTGACATAAGAATCACACAGATCATCATCATGAAATGAAACTTCAAAACCAAGCTATTACGTTAATACGAATAACAATACTTTCATTCATTCATATTTTTGTAATCGGTTTAAAAATAGAACGGGTAATGACGACTGCGTTACCGTTTATATAGTGACATATTGGAATCACTTTACGGAAGTTATTGAAGTGTTGTTGGAGAAATGACTAATATTAATACAGTTTTAAGGCTGCTTGCACGATTTTAAATTCCGAATGTGTCATTTATTTATTCTTATTTCATTGTCATAAAATGACATAAACAAGAATAATTATGGTAAGTGGTTTAACAAATGGTTAAAGTGGTAACCGTAGCCAAACGACGCCTATATTGCCTAGTAATTCTAAAACTATATTAATTATAATAATACTAAAACAATAATAAAACACAATAATACTAGGTTTAATTGATACCTTAACCGTATCGCTCCATACCCTTTTGAGGCTCTAATTGGAAATAAGTAATAATAGAATTATATTAATTTGGAATTTAGTATATACTTATTTGAAATTTAGATGTTACTGTGACATCCACAGTTCGCCGGTATGTTTAGGTCCCATGTAATAGGGGGCGAGCCCTATTGCCATTCACCATGCACACATCCGAACTCAGAAATGCTAATGAGAATTTTATAGAAAAACCCAATAACACATTGCTCGACCTGGGAACCAAAGACTTCATAGAACTCACGCTTACCACTTAATAATACAGTGCCTCCAGTGAAAAGAGGCATAAGTCGAGTTATGCCCTTTTGTTTTTATTGCACCATTGTAATCTCCGTGTTCTGTTACACAACATATCAAAAGGACATAACTCTAGCTCAATCGTAACCTAGTTTTTTGAATTGCATCAAGGACATAACTCGCCGTTTTTTAAGGCATATCCACTGATATCAAGTAAATTTCACAGCTAAAAAGATACAACTGCAATAAATCCGAAAACACAAACCAACAAAAAGGCATAATGTCAGTTAATTGAACTACTGACATGACAGAAAAGACACAAACCATTTTGTTCCGAAGCGATTTAAATGTAGAAAGAAATAAATGCAGATAATACCTTTAAGTGAGCATGTGTATAAGGGAACAACTCGATTTGTATCGTTTGATTCGCGTAATTTCAAATGTTTATCCCCACTTAGCGCTATCGCTATTGGTGGATTGGCACGTGTATAATGAATAAGTCGTTTCATTCTTTATTTTATAATTTATATTTTGTTTATTTTCCTTTTTAAAGTAAATACTGTTTCGTGTGTTTGTTTTAAATAACATATAATTATATTGCATTCAAAACTCTAGAAAAATCAGTTAAAAGTAGTTTTAACCGTATGATTTAGACAATAATACTTTTGACTAAATAACAGTCAAAAGTAGTTTTGCCCAATGGACCTGGTTAAAAGTACTTTTGACTAACTGTATCCGTCAAAAGTGGTTTTGGTTCTGTGGTCACAGTTCTAACCTAACCTAACCGATATGTGTATTTAGAATTTCGCCGCGAATTTTTCGCTTCTATAATGGAAATAAATGAATTGACTGCAACATATACAAACATTTAAAATCATTTCATATTTTTTGAGCTAAAATTTAATTAAAGCCAATTATTAAGACTTGTAACTGTTTAATGCAGTTTTGTTGTTGTACTCGACGCTAGTAGCCGTGGTAAGTTCAGTCGAAGCGTAGTGTGATTTGTGTGTTTCCTTCAAAACTAGGGAAAAATGACACGCAGTCAAAAATTACTGAATTTGTGTTAAAACCGGCTAGAATTGTAAGTACCTATTTTATTTATGTAATTACTTTGACTTTGATTTTTACTAAGACATGCTCTTAATACATCAACTTTGGTAGAAATAGGTATACCAGGCCACTTAGAAAGTTTTGTGACAAAAAGTTTATTTTGGAAACTTCGATTGCTATTTAAAGTAAAAATACCACTGTTCGATTTCCAAATTTCCCTCTGCATTTTTTTGAGAGCCAATTCAAAATGGATCTGCATCGAGAACAATATCGTTCAATGATTTCAAATGTGGCTTAAAACCTGATGAGTAATTTGATCGACTTTAAATTGCTTTTATGGATGAAGGACCTTCAAAAGCAAACATCTACCGCTGGTATAGCGGTCGTCTTACTTTGGCGAATGAACAAAGGAGTGGTCGTCCTACGACGGCTGTCACCGAAGAAAATGTGTTGGCAGTAAAAAAAAAAATCAAGAAAAGAGACGAATTACGTACGAAGAGATTCAGCATACTCTGCTGATTGGTTCAGGAAGTGTTCACAAGATTTTGCACGAGCACCTACGCGTAAGGAGGACAGTTCCCCGCAGGGTAACGCACAACCTCACCGAAGCTCAGAAGCAGGCCCATGTGGATTGGTGCCGTGATTTGATACAAAAATTTGATGTAGGCTCGTCACGGCGCGTTTACGACATTGTGACAAGTGGCGAATCCTGTATTTATCAATACGATCCAGAAACAAAGCGTCAGTCGAAAGTTTGACTGTTTCAAAATGAACCAACGCCTACGAAAGTGAAGCGATCGAGGAGCACAGGAAAAGTTTTGTTCGCTAGTTTCTTCACTTTGATGGGGTACCTAGTTTCAATTCCACTTCGAGCCCAAAGCAGCATCAACGCCGAATGGTATAGCACAAAATACCTGCCAGAAGTTTTTTCTGTAATGAGCAACAAGCGCCCGAACACCGGGCTCCACGGGGTCGTTCTTCACCACGACAACGCGCCCGCCCACTCAAAACGAGGGACTTCCTGGACTCCACACCGGTCAGAGTATTGAGACACCCTCCTTACAATCCTGATTTGGCTCCGTGTGACTTCTTATTATTCCCTAAAATTAAAAATCAGCTCAAAGGGATACAGTTTTCATCGCCGGAAGACGCACTAGCAGCGTTTGAGAAGGCCGTGGAAGAGGTGTCTGCGGAGGATTGTAATTTTTTTTTTAATTAGTTCAGACACATGAAACTTTCTATAGAGGCTGGTGGAGAGTTCCTTGAAAAGATTTAATAAAAAAAAACATAGAAGTTAGTTTTTTAGTTTCTCAAAACTTTCTGAGTGTCCCACGTATTTTATATGTATCCTGTATTCAGACACTTGCGGCGGCCAAAATAAAAAATCATTTGTAAGTAAGTGCTGTAAATTATTTTTTTTTATGTTGATTCCTCGTTTTTTATGTTGATTATTTCAATAAATAGAAGTATTTAATAGTCTATTTATTTTATTATAATATTAGATAAGTTTATCATGTATGTTTGTTATTGATAGCAGAAAGACATTAACTCGTATAATCGTCTTAAAAATTTATAAAATAAGGGAATAAGTCGTAATATTCCTTTACAAACGAGCAAAATTACAAGAACAAAAGACGTTATACCATTAATGCTTCGTTAATAAGGGCACAACTCAACAAAAAGTAAAAAAAAATATAGAAGGAGTGGTTGAATGGGTAAGTTATTTACGTTAAATAAAAGAACTCTTTATTATCTAGAATGTGCAATAAAAAAAATATAATAATTTAATCCCGAAATACTAAAAAACATCAAAAGTATGGTTTTTTGGCTCTCCTGAAAAGTGCCCATTTTGAGTTGTGCCCTTTTTCACTGGAGACACTGAATAATGAGGCAGTTGATTAAGTAGAATGTACCTTTTAAATAATATAATAATAATAATAAATAATTTATTTTCAGGCATCTAAATGCATGGCCCATAGATATATACCTTACAGACTAACATATATAAAATATATACAAAAAGTGTTAGTATATAGGGCTTAAGACTATGTTAGTAACACTTCACTTTGTGCTGTCCTGTGGCACTTGTCCGCGGAAGCGACGGAACACCACGTCCTGCGGCCAGAAGTCCTCTTCCATGACGCAGAGCGGAAAGCAATTTGGTACTTAAATGTACTCGCGGCTACAGGTCAACCTATATGAATCCAGTTTACGCTAGTGTCGCTTTCCATACAATTAGGCCAGCGTAAACTGGATTTTTATAGCTCGACGTGTACATAAGTGAATCTAATTTATCCATCGAGATCACCATTTAGCGTCAGATATAATCACCACAGATTCGATTGAATCGTGTAGATCTAGGTACGATCTTGCATTGTCATGTACCATTGACGGCATGGGATTCCCCTTATATGTGGTCACCGTTCACACATACCAGGTCATTTGCACATATCCGTCTATTAAGTGATTCGATTCGGTAAGTGTTTTCGATTACCGAATATCCTGATTGAACATCGTAATAGGTACCTACTGTTATGTTTGACTTCGATCAATTTTATTGCGGTTATGACTATTTGTTGGGTATTTAAAAAAAATATTGTTTGGTATTAAATAAGTGTTAATTTAGGAGAACATTATTTATAGGTTCATTTGCTTCGTCAGTTATTTTAGTGAAATTTATCTATTAGAAACACAATACTGCGCTCCAAAACTCAAATTGCTGACGTCACGCGCAAAGCCAGACAGCTGAAATGGGACTATTCGGGACACGTTTGCCGCAAGCCAGACCAACTGTGGGCAAAAGCTACCACAAATAAGAGCCCACACCGAGCGAAGCGACAGCGTGATCGGCCCAGACGAATGTGTCGTGATGAACTCGACTCTTTTGAGAAAGATTGGGTCGCTAAAACTTCGGATAGGTCAGCTTGGAACGAGGGAAGGGAAGCCATTGCCCAGCAGTGGGATGAAATGGGCCAGAATAAAAGAAAATCGTGTCAATAAAATTGTAGATATACTTATATCGTGGTGCTTTTCTTTCATGTTTGTGAAAAGCGATATCTAAACTTTTAGCGTTACGATGCCATATTGACCAACTTCTGCAATCCTCAATTAACTAGCCTTCTTCAATAAAACGGTTGTTTTTAAAACAACACTCTAAAATGCACACTATTTACGTAAACGATTATCGGACCTTATGAGTGACTCACATCAAACAATTTGTCTTTAACCTCATTACTGTGCGAAAAATGATCGTTACACAAATCGATGGCTGCTACGTAAATAATCGTATGCAACAATAATGCTATGCTTTATAAAACTAAAAATAATTCGTATTTTATTCCTACTTCATATTGAAGATTCCTTTATTATCTATGCATAGTGTTAATTAAAAAAAAAAAGGTTTAAATTCAACGATACAATGCAAGAAAACATCTTTAAAGCTCTGTCCTGAAAAGTTTGCATAAACATTATACGATTATATACGTAGGAGACATCGAAATATTGGTTCCAAACTTGGCAAAAAAGGGTTTATTTGTTGTGTTTCTCAGTATCCAGCCCCCGTGTCTATTTGTCAAATATTTGGCATACGCCGGCTAGTCGCACGCTTGGGCAAGCGACTTGCGTCAGAGCAAGTACTTTGACGCATGCGCGCGACGCCTGCCGAAGTGCGAACAAAATATTAATCTGGGACTAACCGCAGGCTTGTCCATTTGATATTTCTAAGAACTTAAATAGTTCATTCCGGAACTTTATTCACAATTATTTTGAATTGGGTTAGTGGTATTTTTAGAATATGTGGCAGTAAAGATGAGAAGTTGTTAAAGAGTCTGCTAATTTCGTTAAAACAAACAAAATATTTTATTCACTTAGAATTTTGTAGTAGTAGTGCCTCGCAGGCAGCATGAACGGTTTTGTATGACCGGAGAAGTGCTGCTCTCCTACAGAATATACTATATTGACGTCAAGGAGCACTTACGGTGAGTGTGGAACGCCGGTGGCCCAATTCCGCCCTCAGCCCTCTTCCTTTTCCTTTTCTCCTTCCTTTATATAGGCACGACGATGCATCTGCAACCCCTTTGGTATTGCAAATGTCCATGGGCGGCGATGACTAAGTACTTACCATCAGGTAGGAAACTCGCCTGCTCGTTTGCCGAGTTATCCTATAAAAAAATATCCTGTCTTAAATTAATTTACATGACGAAAGTGAACACAACATTTCCAACACTACTCAAAATTAAATTCATTTCAGCTTTACCGGAATATATTCTATCTCTAAACCTCATTCAACAGTAAGGTAATAACAGGAAAGCACCAGAAGTTAATACAATAGCTGCGTTCTGTTACGCAACAGTAGCTGAGACTAGCATCTGATGTGGGCCGCGGCGTCGGCGACACATCACTTGAACACCACACAAGTAGGCTGAGTAAGCACTACCATTGTAAAATAAAGAACAGAAGGCCTGTTTGCAAGCTTTGTTCCTAACTTTTTTTCTCTTTTCTCCAGGACCGGCCGTTATATTAAAGACGCTTTAAAATCTAGCAGATCGATCAATGTATTGCCGGACAAGTTAGTTTTCTCAGTATCATCTTCCGCCATCAGGGTCATGTTAGCTCGACAAGACACTCGCTGATTGGGCAAACCATATACGCTATGTTCGGCCAAATTGGAGTGTCTCATTAATATTTATTTGTGTAGTATGTAAGGAAGTAGTAACATGACCGGCGTTGGACTGCTAAATCAAAGGTATCGAGTAAGAATCCAACACACCTTTGACATTTTGAAGTCTTGTACAAATAAATAGTTAATGATTATGAAGGAAAAAAACTTAATGCTTGAGTTTCTTGGGGGCGTCTGAAGTCAACAAACCAACATTAGGCCACCTGGTGGACTATAACCTACTCCCTCCTATTCTGAGAGGAAACCTGTGCCCAGCATTGAGAAAATGAGTGTTTTTTTTTAAGTGTATCTTTGAAACTCACCTTCTTTGCGGTACTATCCTTTACTATTACATCGTGTCTTTACTGCACCCACCTAAAACTGCATATTGTACTATTATATCTCTATATTCTACTCCTAACACAAGTTACATACTTACACATTAAGCGTTGTTTTAGAAATATGCAACGGTGACGTAAGATCCGTTTGGTAAAAAGAGATTACCTAACTGCAACCAACTGCGAATGAAGTGAGCTAAAAATTTTTGCACCTCTTAAACCTGCAATAAAACACTAACGATCTATCTATCTAAAACCGAACGAACGATCTAAAGGCCATTGCAGCGGTGATTGGGAAATTTATTAATATACTACAGTATCATTTCATTACTTTGAGTTAAATAGATAGATTCTACTAGGTGTAAAGAGTACCAACAAAGTATACCAATGTATGAATGAATACATTGATTCAAAATACGATAATAATGAGTCAATGAGTAAATAAATGCGTAAACTCGACACTTATTGATAGCTAAGTGTAATTTTACAAATACTTTTGGTATTTATATAGTCTCAATGGTAAGTACTTGATTTAAGTGTGAAAATACACTTTGTATTTATTAATTAGCGGAAAGAAGTACTTTATTTGTTGGTATCGTCATTTGTTTCCGAGTTTTTCTTTACGACTGCCTCGTTGGTCTAGTGGTCCCAATCGCGACTGCTACGCTAGAGGTCTTGGGTTCGATCCCCAGGTCGAGCAAAGTGTTATTGAGTTTTTCTATGAAATTCTCAGTAGCAGCTCGGAGTCTGGATTTGTGCCCGGTAAATGGCAATAGGCTCGCCCCCTATTACATGGGACCCAAACATACCGGCGAACTGTGGGTGTACATTAAGTGCACCTCTGCCTAACCCTTCGGGGAATACAGGCGTGATGGTATGTTTTTCTTTACGTGCGGTTGCATTTTCAATGTGTTCCTAACATTTAAATGCGTAATCGCCGCCTTGCTTTGCCTTGACTTCAGCCCTTATTGCTGAAGTTCATCATCAGCAATACCAAAGAAGTTGCAGATGCGTTGCCGAGCCAAGGAAAATGGAGGGCAAGGAGAAAAGGAGAAGGAGGCTGAGGAAGTAATATTAGGCCTCCGGAGCTCCACAGTCACCGTACGAAACGCAACATTATGCATACTGCTACTTAACGGCGATATTCTGTGGGAGGGTAGTACTTCCCCGGTCGTGCGACCCATTTATGCTGCCATGCAGACATGCTAGCGAGACACTACTACTACAAAATGTTATTACTTCTATAGATATAGGAGTATATTAAAAAAAAATAGGTTTTTAATTCACTGGTGAATGGAAAAAAAACTACGTACTGATTAAGATAATGACATCATGATTGGCCTTGCACAAGATTACAAGTGCAAACAGATTTTATCAGGCTCTCACTGCAACAGGATTGCTAGGGGAACCCCTGTGCAATTGCAGTAAATGCAGTCAATTTCAACCACTTCTACGTAATAATCGTTAGTGCAAATACATATTTCTTCCACGTGATAAAATGGGTAAAATCTAAGTATTGCGAAATTTTCACAAAGAACTGAATTTTCTAATTAAAGAAAATTTCTAGTGAAAGAAAGTTTCTAGTGGTGCTGACGTCGCCTCAAGACGTAGAATGTGGAAGAGAAATTCGACATCACAGGCAGTGGTCTCGGTAGCTTAGTTGGCAAAGCGTCTGGTGTACTTAACCAGAGAGACGCAGGTTCAAACCCTGCCTGAGATCGAATTTTTCTTTCACTAGAAATTTTCTTTAATTAGAAAATTCAGTTCTTTGTGAAAATCTAAGTAGTTGATTTTTAGTACTATATAGGATTATAGATTATAGAGAGGCTAATAATTAGTGCAAAATATCTTATATTACTGTTGGCAGGTATGTGTTGGTCCAATGCAATCATCTTACTGCAATTTTTTAAATAATTTTATTAAGAAAGCACTAGACTGCCTCATTAGTCTAGTGGTTCCAAGTGCGACTGCTACGCTAGGGGACCGAGGCTCGATTCTCGGGTCAAGTAGTGTTATTGTTTTTCTATGAAATTCTCAGTAGTAGCTCGGAGTTTGAATGTGTGCCCCGTTAATAACAATAGGCCCGCCCACCACATGTTTAGGTCCCATGTTATTTCCACATGTATTAACATGAGACCTAAACATACCGGCGAACTATGAGTGTATACCCCTGCCTAAGCCTTCGAGGAATCCAGGCGTGATGGTATGTTTAAATTTGCATATCTTCTATTTGATGTAAATATACATGGATTTTTTTTTGTATTTGTGTCCATGCCAACAAATACCTTATATTCAGTTTCTGAAAACTTATTATTAGGTTCCTGATTTTCTATTGAAAAATAAATGAAATCATGCGTGCTTATAGTACAAAGCTTTTCGCCCACGGCTTCGCCTACGTACAGTCGTGCAATATACATTTTTTTCATTTTACGGGTAATATATAGCCGATGTCATTCAGGAATAATGTAGCATCCTATAGATGAAAGAATTTTCATAATCGGTTCTGTAAATCCAGAGATTACCCCCTACAACCTCACAAATCACAAACTTTACCTCTTTATATTAGTATAGAAAAAAAATATATATCGGTAGAAAGGAGTTTCAGTAATAACACAACCTCTTTCAACATAAACTCTACTACGCCTGAAGCCGGTAGTAATATTTATGGTTGCCTACTTAAAAAGTTAACACAGTTGCAATAGGCTCTTAAGTAGCACTGTGATGGTACCCACTGGCTCGCAGTGGGCGTGGACCGCGGTAGCGCCGTCCATCTGCCGGTACGTAACTGTCTGCGAAATGCTATTGAACGAGGAACAGCTTAGAGCTGTTAAAACGAAAGCCTCATAAAAAGTTCAGAAGTACCGCTCTATTTATTTCATAACCTATAGTATAGCATATACAACCCGTATATTTACCCCAAATTTTAACCCGTATAGTAACGAATTACAGATACAATGCAAATTTTATTGCTACAGCTAAAAGTAATGCAAAATTCGGGGCTGGGTTGAGGTGTATTGGTGTACTCCCACGTTTCACATGAAATAAGACGCAATGCTTTTGGCATTAAACGGATCCAACTCGAAAATCTGAGGTAGGTACTATTAAGAATTTTATAATGAAGAGCACATTACCTACACCTTAAAATTAATATCAGTCACCTGCCGCTAAGCAACTGTCCTTGCGATACCACTAAACCAATATGCCAATCATCAAAAATTAGGTTATGATGATTTTAGATTATCTACTTAAGCAAGGGAAAAAGAAGAACATCACAACACTGAATGTCAATGAAATTTGTTTGACACACCAAATCCTACACGAAACACACACACGACCACCTCAGCGTTTTCTTAAACTCCCGAGTTATAGTCCATTCATTCATTCGAACAAATCGAATCGCTGCTCACTGCCGCTTCCCTTCATTCAATAAACGTTGCCTGAACGACGACGAGTAGTTGCGGGGTTACATAAAGTGAATACAATCGCATACCGAGCGATGCAATGAAAATAAATGAAACCCTTCATTGCTGTGTGTCTACTTTGTTTTGGTACACACGTTTACACCTCTAGTAATACAAATCCAGTATAACCTCGGCTTATATTATAAAAGTCTTTCCGTACAATGCGAGGCTAGCCTATGGATCTTTGTAGATCGATGTGTAACCATGCGTAAATTTTTGGTGGTTACACTCAGAACTACCTCATTAGTCTAGCAGTACGAAGCGGGATTGCTACGCTAGACATCTCGGGTTCAAATCCCAACAAGTCAACAAGCAAATAACTCTAAAGTCTAAACGTTATTAGGTTTTTCTGTAAAATTTTCAGTTAAATTCGGAGTTTGGAATTGTGCCAAATTAATGTAACGTAAACATACCGGAGAACTGTGGGTGTACATTAAGTACACCTCTGCCTAATCCTTCGGGCAATACAGGTGTATTTGTAGTTTGTGGTTGCTGTATTTGTAGAGACAGATATAGACTACGTTTTGCATAAAACTGAAAATCTATATTACCGCGGGCAAAAGCTAGTAGGTACAACTATATATTGGAAAATTTCTAAGGATCTACTAGGTATAGGATGTAAAATATGAATTGACTCCAATGGGATTGTTTATTTATTTATTTTTATTTACTCCATAGATTGTCCGTCATCTATCAAAAATGTACGCTCATTTAATGCATTTAAATTACAATTAAAACAATATATAATGGAAGTCATTACTTAACTCGAAACAAATAAATGCATTAGGTGGGTACTTAGAACTATAAGTAAATAATCTTAAGCGAACTTGTAATTAATATAAGCAATTGTTGTTCTCAAGTAAGTGACTTTATGTTTTGATTGAGAATAAATATCTTTAAACCGGATTGTTAGTACAGCTAAAGGTCACAGCTCATTAGAGCCACCCGGCACCCACCCCGCACCACCTCGTCACCAATAAACGTCGCGCGGTCAACCATTGGACCCCGCGCTGGTCGCTTGGTCTACGAATTTTCCAGTAGTCTGTTAATGAATAGTTCGCGGACAGCGCGCGGTCCACTCGGGACCCGGGGCTTACGACCGAGGTGATCCGGTGACGCTACGGAGTTGATATAGTGAGCGCATACCCATACAAGTCCATATAAAGAATACTAGCCGCAGGAGGCGAGGCGGTGCGGAGTGGGTGCCGGGTGGCTCTAATGAGCTGTGACCTTAATAACGATAATAATGAAATAAGTTTCCCTGTCAACCAAAAAGTTGGACGTTAAAAAAATATTACCATCAAAACTCACGAACAAATAATCTCGAACTCGAAAACAAAACAATGATTAACAAACGGACAGCACAATAAATCTTTGATGAAATTTGCATTCAAAACATAAAACATTATATTTATTTCACACTCTCGACCCGGGGTTCAAACCATTTGGAAAGTTAAAACAAAGCTAAATTGCTTAAAATACATCTTGCATAATAATTTTGCGTCAGTTTCCGTCAATAATTACATTAGTCTGCATCACCCACACACACCGTATTTGTCATAAGCAATATAATTCAATAATAAATATATCTGCTTGACGCAAAAGTAGATAGTATTTTCACCAACTGGAAATGTAGATTGTATCATCATAATTCAATATTCACAAAAAGCAAGTACTCTCTAGAAAGCTTCGAGTTGGGGCCACTAAACTAGCAGGCGTAGGAGACACGCTTACTACAAAAGTTGGTTCAAAATAAGTATTAGTTACGCCCAGCAGTGGAGTAATGAGAATTATGGAAGATGATAAAGTCTTAATTAAATCGAAATTGTTAAAATATGTATATGCTCAAAACTATTGAGTCTCAATTGAATAACAATATCTGTGTATATCATTTCTAATGCGATATTAAAAAACAAACTAAAATGATAATACCTCTATTTATTTATCTTATACCAACCTAATTTCAGTCAAACCTACAGATTTTTTTCGGATGTTCTCTTAGAATGGAAACTAATCGGTTTTAATATTTACAATATAACATATTCATATTTTAATCTCAATTTTAGAAAAAAATAAAGCACCTTCGAAGTTTTTACGGTATAATGTTGCAGGCACGTGTATGAATCTCGACAATTCTCATTAACGCTAGTTTACAGGCCTGAGCGTTGTCAGAGGGACTAGTTGTAAACGTCAACTAAGTTTACGCGGGTAAACCGGCTGTAAATCTGCGGGGCGAGTAATAGAGCCGATATCACACTACGATATTACATTTCATGTCCTTTGCGAAATATCCTGTGCACATATAATCTTCAAGTATCAAAGTAATGTATTTTACGAGGTTTTTACAGAGCATGCATTTATAGTTTAAGAGTTTAAAAATAAAATAATTAAATACGTATCAATATATTTTTTATTATTTCTAGATCCTTTTGATTCAATCTTAAAATTTACCGTGTAGATATTCAATAAGTTGTAATATTGTTGTTAGCAGATCAACCTGTGCAATATAAAGAAAAACTTTATTTTCCACTTTATTTAAAAGCAAACATAAAAAAGTGTAATATTTTGTCCGTTAACACAACACTCTTGCTATTAATTCTTTACTGAAATCATAATACAACCGATCATCATACAATAAGATCCCTGCCTAATTAAAAAACAATTAAGAGATTGAAAAGCACTCACATACGAGTCAGTATATTAGAATGTATGACACAATCATACATTTCATACATTGATGTTGTGTGAAAGTCAGTACAGACACTCGATGTGGGCCGCAGGCTAATATAAATAAAGTTTTACAGCTGCAAGCCGTGTTTAGAGGCCATTATCCTGGACTATTACCACTCATTAAACCTATTTAGAGGCGTGTCATTAATACATATCAGAATGTGGATGAAATAGAGACATAATCAAAACATATGACGGTATTACACATGCTCTCTTTAGTTTGCTAGTTATCTTAATTCGTATTGACGGGCTCGCGGCTAAGTCATAATTACACTGATCTATAAATCTGCAAGGTTTAAGCGGCGCCGATGACCATTAAAACGCACTCTCCTGTCCACCTCAAAGATCACTTTAAGCTATCGGTCCCGTCATACGAAAACTTATGAACATAATATATTAGTGGAACCTAACCCAAAAAATGAGCACTATTGTAAAACTATTTAAAACAGGGGTTTTCTCAATACTACTTTTGTCTAAAATAAAACACGTTTTTATAATTAAACTATATTTTATTAGACAGATATCATTGGGTCCCAACGAATGTCATAAAATTGTATAATTATATCAGCTACAAAATGATAATAAAACTTTATTAAGATCTCAATAGAGCAATAAAATAAACATATTTTAACCAAGTGCAGTTGAATAACATAACTGCCCACCTCCTTACTGTTAAAGATTCATTAATTCTCTAAAGGCCACTCTAATGGTTTGTTGGAAAATGAAAAGCAAATATCCGGCTATAGGGAACATCCCTTGTATTATGGGCATACAAAAGGTAATATTATGATCTCACTTTGTAGGCTAGCCTTTTACTGTACCTACGATAAGTCAGAGACATTCTTAAGTTGATGCTTTGAAAGATGTTAATATTCAAAGTTATAAAGTGAACTTCGGTGGATTCTTATACGGTGGTACGGAACCCTAAAAATATATGCATTGCCCTGCCTTGACACTCATATTCATATTTTGATAGCATTTATGTCTGGACTTTAAAATATATCATTATTATCCCAATTGTTTTAGCTTTTCATTTCAGAGGTCGCTAGCTAGGAAATTATAGAATCATCAAGTATTTAAAAATTCAGAACATTGGAAAAGTAGCTTTAGAAGGTCTATTTACAGAAATAAATATCATTTGTGATGACTTTTTTCAGTTACCTCGAAGTATTTTTATTACACCACACATTTCGATAGTGTGCAATGCAATAAGTCCGCCTATTTGCTTGGTGTCGTAACATCGCCTATTTTGGTCAAGTACCCCTGAATCATAGGCCAAAATCGTGGGCGGGAACATTTCGTGATGACGATGACGGTAGTGAAATGGAAGGTCACTGATGATTCGTCAGCCCCCTTCCTTCCTATTGTAACATGGGAAACACATTTTTCTTAATTAGGTAAGTAAAAAGATAACATTTGTTTATGAACATCCTGTAAAGGAATGTGAATTGACGTATTATGTATTAAACATGAGGATATTATTTTGTTATATTATACCTATTATGGTAAATATTATAATATTATTCTTTTTTAAGCTAATTAAAAAAAGGAGGAGGTTCTCTATTTTCTTTCTATATACATATTTTATATGTATGTTTACGCAGAATCAAAGGAGTTTAAGGTGCAGGAGTCAAAATATTACCTAAAATTTGACCTTTTTTTACCGATAACGAAGTGTTGCCGTTCAACACTAGTATAGATAAAAACGCTTGACGCGATTATAATTCAGTATTGTAGTACTGAAGATTTCAGAGCAACAGCTGTCCACTTTTTTCAATACTATATATTCTATTCTAATCCGCTAATTTGTACAATCATACTCAAAAGTCTAATGATTAAAAAATGCTAGGAATGTCTTGAACTAACCGAAGAGATATGTGTAGTATCTCCCCCGCATGGAGGTGAGTAAACCCTATACGAATTTATCAGTCGCGACGAGATTGGTGACGTAACCCACAAACGTCATCTGAAATTTCGTTATACAGCGTGATTCATTTAATTTTGTGAGCGACTGTGTGACCTCGGACCTTGCCAGGGCTGTCTCGACTCGCAATATTAATTAATAAATCTACATAAATACATCTAAATTCTGTAAATAATTAGAACAAAATGGATGTAAGTATGTGTAAGGTTTTTTTATTAATAATAAGAGCTATTCCTACTTATACGAGTGATGTCTACTTTTGATTAATAGGTAATTTAATTTTAATGTATTTTCCTGTTTTTTTTTTCAATATATATATAATAATATATATAAAATAACCTATTTTACAGCCATATCGATATATTAACATAACATAACATAACATACCATCACGCCTGTATTCCCCGAAGGGTTAGGCAGAGGTGCACTTAATGTACACCCACAGTTCGCTGGTATGTTTGGGTCCCATGTAATAGGGGGCGAGCCTATTGCCATTCACCGGGCACAAATCCAGACTCCGAGCTGCTACTGAGAATTTCATAGAAAAACTCAATAACACTTTGCTCGACCTGGGGATCGAACCCAAGACCTCTAGCGTAGCAGTCGCGATTGGGACCACTAGACCAACGAGGCAGTCTTAGTCTTAGTAGAGTAGTAGCAGTTGAGAGGTATATTGATAACCCTAAATAGATAAATGACGTTCTTACATAACATTGTCATTGACACATAATGGCTAACATTACCGGTTGAATTTAAAATTTATGGAAATTAGTAAAAGTTATATTTTGCACGCGAATCATCAATGTTGGCATCTGTGTTGGCGTATAATAACATATTTTTTCAAACATAAAATTTTGTTGACCAAATTGATTTTGATTATATGAAATTATGGTACTTAAAGACACATGCATACAGTTTAAAATAATGAGTACCCGGACTTATTCACGCCTACGAAATGTCAGGAAATATTATTTCGGTTTCCCAAATTATAATCAAAGAGCTGTAGCAGGATAAGTAATAGGATATTATAATTTTAAAGAAAATACGTTATTCATTATTCAGGATAAGTAGGTACCTATTTGTTGCATGTAAAAATGTATTGACATTATTATGACATGTGTGGGATTACCGATAATTATAATTATATTCAACCCCGCAGCAACACATGCTTAAATTAATCAAATTATAATTATTATGCATGTAAACAAAATACCTATTCAGTCGTAGTAGAATGACATATTATTATTGTGATAGTATTACTGATTAGTTTAGCGTGGTAAGTTAAGTATTATCACTCTCTTGTTGGTGAAGAAATCGCGATTATTTCCTTTCATCTGCCTTCTTTTTATTATCTTACCATCACGCCTGTATTCCCCGAAGGGTTACGCAGAGATGTACCAATGTAAAGAGGGGTGAGCCTATTGTCATTATTCGGGCACAAACCCAAAGTCCGAGCTGCTACTGACAAGTTCATAGAAAACACCACTAACACTTTGCTCGAATCGGGAATCTAAACCAGGACCTTTAGCGCAGCAGTCGTAACGTAGTATATAATACGTAACACGTAGTAGGTATTGATAAAAAATTAAAATACTTTTGCCAAACGGAAATACATTAACGTCCTTATTGGCTAATGTGCTATGAGATTAAGTTGATAAACTATAAGTAATAAGATCCGGATATTTCGGATCATTTTCCTACATCCATAAACTAGGTTAAGTAAGATAATTATTATGTAGTTATTTATCAATTCAATACCTAAAGCAATTAAAAACACGTTTATCTATACATATATAATAAAATTGAAACAGGCCGTTATCAGTACATTATAGATATTGATAGTTTCTGCCTACCCCTGTGGGAAAAAGGCGTGAGTGTATGTATGTATGTATGTATAGATATTGAAGAAAAACCAATATATGGGGGTCTTTATTAGAGCAGCAGTAGCCAAGACTTTTTTTTTTCTAAGGCTGTATGTTTGTACTCGACGAAAATACTGGAAGTTTTTTTTATGAGATACCTTACTCATAAAAACAGGCAGGCAAGCTACCTGATGGTAAGTAGTCGTCGCCGCCCATTGACATCTGCTATATACCAAAGGAGTTGCAGATGGGTTGCCGACCCTATTTAGGAAAAAGGGTGGTGAAAGACAAAAGAAGAAGGAAGGAGACAGAAGGAGGAATTGGGCCTCCAACGCTCCACACTCACCGTACGAAACGCAACAGTATGCATACTGCTGCTTGTGGTCGATATTCTGTGGGAGGGTATTCCTTCCCCGGTCAAGCCGATCCATTCCTGTTGGCATGTAGACATGCCAGCGAGGCACTACTATTAAGAACTAGTTTGTACACACGGCTACTCATCAAGCTTTTCGTAAAAATAAAGGTTTCTCGTTTTTCCTTCATTAAAATAAGTTTCTCGTAGAGTTAAGGCCAGCCTATACTGGTTTTGTATAGTTTGATATGTAGCCGTACGTACACGCATCACGCAATAATACTGCATGAAATTGGATAAGGTTTTCACAGTTTTATTACTGGAGGTCTAATTTAAAAATCTAGTGCATGTTTAGGTAATGTTGATGATTCCTTTTTGGACGTGAGTAAAACCGCGGGCAACCGCTAGTGTTAAATAAATATACTTGCGTTGAGTGTGGTCCGCCAGTCATAAAATTATTATGACCAAGTTTAAACTGTTGTATTAACTGCCTCACTAGTCAAGTGGTCCTAATGTCAACTGCTACACTAGAGTTCTTGAGTTCGATTCCCAGGTCGAGCAAAGTATTATTAGCGTTTTCTATGAAATCCTCAGTAGCAGCTCGGAGTTTGGATATGCCCGGTGAATGGCAATACGCTCGCCCCCTCATACGTGGGAGTATCATATAACTAGTACTTAATAGATACATGTCTGCCTAACCTTTCAGAAAATACAAGCGTGATGGTATGTATTATAGGTAGACCCGCAATGATTTTCCTTTCCAAATACTGGGGGAATTTTCCAAATTCCGTCTTGATACCCACGTACTTTACTAGGAATCATATGAAGAGCTTAGGTAGGTATATATGTTAAAGATGAGTGTTTTCCGTCAAGAAGTCAAGGTCCATGCAAGTCAGAATCCTGTCTGCAGTCACACAAATCTATGGACTGAATGTATTGGAAGGTCGTCTTCAGGGCAAGCGCTCTCACTCTGAAGACTTTGAATTTCAATCCAAAAAAACCGAGTCCGGTAATTCGGCAGATCCGGGATCACACGGTAGATCGGCTCCGGTGTGTAAAAATTAAATTTCAAATAATACTTTTCGTTGCATAACCTTATACGAGTAATAGCATATCATCCGCCAAAACAGGAAACATAGAGAAAACGTTAAAAAAAGAAATGGCTACAACCATTACATGATATTTTTGTTGATCGTGATGCCCCATGAGGTAAGTCTTTAAGTAGTTACCTACTGTGTGTTGACCAGTGATGGTTTATGGCACAGTGACATGGTCGCTCACTATGGGTCTTATAAGAAAAATAAAGCTTTTGACAGCAATGGAAGCTTCCAATTCTGTTTAATTTTATCTGGGATGGTGGGCGGTGGATTAACGCTAGCCCACAGACCTAATTATCAATACTTATATTATAATAGGAATAAATTGTTGTACTTAAATAATTATCATATAGGTATAAGTATATCATATATCAGCCAAATGAAGACCACTGCTGAACGAAGGCCTGCCCCATAGACTTCTACAGCTAAATAATTATTTAAAATAAAATGAAACTTATTATAAATGATGACGGTTGTGTATTCACACATCTTAGTTAAAGAAACAACGCCCCATCTATAAATTACAGCTGTCAATAACTCCACGAACCGACGCCATTGGCCAGTCGTATAACAATAATTAAGTCCTTTATATTAAATTACACTTCTTTGAACCATACCTTTAATGTAAGCACGGACCAAAGAATAGAATATATTATAAACATTAAGACACTAACTACTTACTGATAATAGAACTTGATTTTACTCTATACAACTTTTTGAATTACCAAGCGATTTCAATTTGCCATTCGCAATTTTTTTTTCTAAGAAAGTCAACTGTCTCTATTAAGAACAAGTCCTGTGTTGCAAGGGACGTTTCAATCAGATACAGGCATAAAATACACCCATACTCGAACCAAATATCTATGAAACACACAAATATTGGACCAGGGAAAGTATCGCAAACAGGATACGTTATCAGCGCAACGAGCGCCTAGTGGCCACTACTACTACATCAAATAGACTAAAATGATTCATCTTTCAAACTAATTACAGACACAGAAGAAAATCACTATTGAGTGTCGGATTGCCTTATTGGTCGCAACTCGCAAGTCTTGTGAGATTAATACTTAATACTTAATGGTTATTGCATTCCACAATTTACATGGATGTTACAGTCGCTCGCACATCAGGTTATACAAAACTGTCAAATTTCTCCAAATGATTTTTTATTACGTTTGGGGTCGAAACGCTGGGGCCATGGGGTCCAAGCGCACTATCCCTTTTTAAGGGTATTGCCAAACGACTGAACGAGGCTTCACGTGACCCAAAGGCTGGCCTATACTTTGCTCAAAGAATCAGCATTGCCATACAACGTGGCAATGCACATGTTCTTTGATGCCCTTTTTTAATATTTCTTTTATTTATAAATATAGTTTAGCGTATAGAATTTGTTCAATAATCATACCGGTGAAATGATTAAATGATTTTAAACCTTAACGTGTTGATAATTAAGTTCAAAATCGTCTGAGAACATTTGACGTTTTGTGGTAACTTGATGTGCTTGACCGTACCTTTTACAATAAATTTGTTCATTATGGGACCCTGTGGGGCACAGAAATGTAGGAGAGAGGAAACGGTTTGGCATCCGATTCCCGGATCGAACAAAGCGTTATTGGTTTCACCATTAGAAAATTCTAAGCAACACAGTTTCACTAGATTGATGGCAAATAGACTCACCCCCTATTATATACTGGCAAACTGAATCAGTAGATACACATCTGCTTAACCCTTCGGAAATACAGGTGTGATGGTATGATTACTGCAGAAGTGGTCAGTCAAGTTAACGTACACAAGTGACCAATGCATATCAGCTGATCACTCCCGAGCGAGAAGAGCAACGGTGGTGATACAAAGAGAGAAGGTCCAGTTAATAAAATAAGATCCCGGTTAAGCATAAACTCACCAGAAGGAGATCGCATTGAGATCCTTGCCAGCACTGACTGAGTAGGTCATGGCGCCTTCATATACTTACATCAGTCTTATAGACACAATCACTATCACGTTGTACTTTGAAAACAAAAATATGAAACACATTGAGAAACAACAAGATTTCACTGTTGATAGGTTATAATATCATCGATTTCCATCGATAAGTATTATATAGGGACACAACACACTCAATCCGCGGTATCAATGAATTAACTGTCAACTGGATTAAATTTTGATCATTTTTGGTCAACAAATCTCGAAACTACCCGCATACTATCAAAAATGACTGTGTTCGGAAACGATAAATTACAAAAACAAATTAATGTTTTATTTGTTTGATTGTAAATTATTGTTATTTCAATCTTTCTTTTTATTTTTTGATATTCATTTGAATTCGGGCTGAAAAAATGAATTCTGACTACATACTTGTAACGAAAATTGGATACAAAATTAATTAAACTAACGAAAAAAAAACATTTTGTCAAACAAATCGGAAATATCTTGTTTTGTTTAATATTTTACGGCATTTAAAGGTAAAGCAATAACTCACTAGGCGTTAACGAGTTTCCACCTCTTTAGTATTAAAATGAATCACTGACTTCTCCTTAATTGGTAAAGGATACATCTTTAAATACAAATATCACAATGAAATACAACAATGCTACCGTTGACTTTATTTGCGAAGTTTTATTAGGATACAACACATTTTTTCTAATTAATTTCGGAGGCTGTGAACAGCTGGAAACAAATTCGATTTGTGAGAACTGGTTTTCTTTTATAGCATAAATACAAAATAAATATCACATCATGATTGGCCATTATCACTTTATCCTTTTACCAGCTTTGTTGGAGGTCTACCAAACCCAACAACCAGTTTATCCTTAGGATATTGGTATTGGTCAGAAATTGAGTTGTGGCGGCGGCCTGATAGCAGTCGTTTGGAGTGTCTCGCTCACGTACCATATCGACAGAATATCGTCATGAAGTAGTAGTATGTATACTGATGCATTTCGTATGGTGAGTGTGGAGCGCTGGAGGCCCAATTCCTCGCGCAGTCCCCTTCCTTTTCTCCTATGCGTTTTTTCCATAGGGTTGAAAACGCGCAAGTGGATTACCCTGGTGCTGCAAATGTCCATAGGCTCCGGTAACCGCTTACCATCAGGCGGGCCATGCTTGTTTAAGTTGCTTCGTATAAAATTCATAATTATATCTCTACTGATATTCAACAACACCTGATTACATTTTAAACCAAACGACCCCATCATATACCTACCAAATCAACTATAATAAAAATATATGAATGAGAAACCTCAAATAAGTTCTCCTTGGAAAACTAAAGTAAATCAAAATGACGCCTGTATTCCCCGCAACACAAGACACACCTCTGTCTTGTGTTGCGGGGAATACCGCCAAAGTACCCACAGTTCACTGGTAGGTATGTTTAGGTCCCATGTAACAGAGGGCGAGCCTACAACAATTAAACGCGCACAAATTCAAACTCTGAGCTGCCACTGAGAACTTTACAGAAAAACGTAATGGCACTGCTTGAATCGAAGCAAGGACCTCTATCGTAGCAGTTGCACTTAAGACTAATCAAACATTATGGTGGATCGCCTCGCCAATGTGTTACAGATGTACAATTTGTGCAAACCAAAAAAAAATATGAATTTAGTGTCCTAAGTGAGTTGATTCGCCTTAAATAAGAATACCTCCATAATACTATACAATATTACCTACATTGAATCCGAAAACGAGACAGCCAGGCACCTCATGAGAAAGACGCTTCGAACACTGTTTAAGAATACCGTATGAGATTCCACAAAACAATGACATCAGACTTACCTACACATGAATCTTAAACACCATGCACAAATAAATGCCGATGTCTAAGCTACATAACAATAGACTTAATATATCTCGCCATGTAATTCATATGTACAGCACGCGTACTTGCAACATTGGAACAGTCAATCAAGCCACTTTCACGAATATGCGCCTACGCAGTCTAGTCGAAAATCCTACACAACACCACTACAATGATTGTATTTGGAATTGGGGTAGGTTGGAATAAAGCTAGCCTTTTTATAGTTGGTAGCCTCGCTTCTGAACACTTTCTGAGACAGGTAGCTTATACTATTCGCTATCTCTATACCAAGATTGGTAATAATTTCTTTAGCGGTTAGGCGTGAATAAATAAAAAACACACGAGACTACGTTCACATTTATACCAATATTAATATGGATGTTAAAAACATAACATACCATCACGCCTGTATTCCCCGAAGGGTTAGGCAGAGGTGTTCTTAATGTACACCCACAGTTCGAGCCTACTGCCATTCATCGGGCACAAATCCAGACTCCGAGCTGTTACTGAGAATTTCATAGAAAAACTCAATAACACTTTGCTCGACCTGGGGATCGAACCCAAGACCTCTAGCGTTGCAGTCGCGATTGGGACCACTAGACCAACGAGGCAGTCGAGGCAGTAAGGATGTTAAATAAGTTTAACCCTAGGCGCGCAGTAGATAAAGTAAATATGTACCCTTTCGCATTGTTGCTCCACAAACACGATGTCTGGACTTAATCTTGATTTTTTCTGAATCTTATATGCGATCATGTTACCTAGTCAGACGAACTAGGTTTTATTACTTTTCCAACACGCGCTTTGTAATCCTTTGTA
Source organism: Subacronicta megacephala (assembly GCA_958496365.1). Classification (NCBI taxonomy): domain Eukaryota; kingdom Metazoa; phylum Arthropoda; class Insecta; order Lepidoptera; family Noctuidae; genus Subacronicta; species Subacronicta megacephala. The sequence goes on from OY292524.1 coordinate 4,369,227, forward strand.
TCCGCTTTGTATCCGCGCTCGCGGAAAGAATTTGTGTTCCTTACCGGCCTCTTGTGCCCAGATAAGCTGTTTAAGGTATATAATAGGTACGATACTACCTATACTTTTTTTTTTTAATTTATTAAAAAAAAAAAAAACTTACTAGCAATGTGGGTCACACATTACTAGTATTCTTGTTAACCCCTCGTGCTAAGCTAAATGCTTGTGTTACGAGTGGGTTCACGTCGGTAGTGCAATGGGTGAGTTTCGAACCGGCAACTACATGATCGCAAGTCCGACGCCCTAGCCATTAGGCTACCGCCGCTTAAATTAATTAATATTACATCCCTTTTTACAAATACCCCTTCTTACAAACAGAATATAGGGTCATTGATCATCACGATTGCGAATTTTATACTGCCCAATACAGGTAATTGAGTTCCGGTATCGTTCCTAATTTTTTTTCTTTTTAGTATATTTAAGCAGTTACTCAAGGAGGTCAGGGATCGAGCAGTTTTATATGGAATCATAAAATTTAACCCTAAACATTTCAACTTTAAATAAATTAGTTAGTATTAAACTATTTGATTCAGACATATTTGTTAAAGTCTAGAAAAACTTTCATACAATTTGTATAAATGTATTTTTTATAGTTGTTTTAGTTATATTATTAGACATTAGCGTAGGCCCCCAGTGGGTGTTGTTTCGACCTTGTGTTGAAAGCGAGATTAATTTATTGGTGCGTAATTCTTTTGTTATCAATATGTTGAGCCCTTTACTGAATTATGATTACGTCATAACAATTATAGCGAGCCATTTTGATAGATTCATTATACCTACGTCTATAATTATTTAAATGCAGATGATGATGAAGCCTGGTTATAGATCAATTAATCAGAAACATTGATTTGAATAAAGGCAAATACAAAAATGACAGAACTAAATTTGATTTTGATATAGGAATCGTAACTTTAATTAAGCAAGTATTTAATAACATACACATTCAAAATCTATTATCTTCTGTATTAGGTCCTGGCTGTCTTAATACAAATTTCATAATTACTATAATTAAGGAAATAATTATCCTATTATTCATATTATAAATCCATATGAAAACGATTAATCAACCAGTCCAATTAACGTCAACTCTTCGGCAGCAGGGATTTTTTTTAAGAAATATGTTTATATTGCTAATTCAAAACATTCACATATAGTAGTATTTTGTTAAACTTTCAGAATTATTGCAACACTCAAAGGGCAAAAGCACAAAGAAGGTTAATTAGCTAGTGTACAAAAAAATTACAAATAATAATTTTATAGGAATTGCATGCGTAACGTAAATTGCTATCGGCACACGTACTATTAAGGCGTGACACGAAAACCCAAGCAATCATCGCAATAATGATTATAATTATTACACATCGGTATGCGAAAATTATTTCCTTCAAGTAATAATCTGCAAGTTGAGCTTACTTGTCCCCTTCGAACGAATTAGCTTCAGTAATGAGTCTAATTGTGTAAATGGAATTCTGTTTCGCCTTATTAGGCGGGCAAAGAGTTGCTACCAGTACTCGATATTGTCGACTTGCAATAATTAACTTGTAAATAAGTGGGTATGGTGCATGTTCACGTTGTTAATGAGTACCTTCTGCTGTATGATGAAACGTAACGAGTCAACTTCTCGAAATATTTATGTTTTAAGTGCATAATAAATTTAATTTAAAATATTTTGGAGGTTAATCTACTTATCCTCTCCCAGGCGACGTGGCAATGATTTCTAAGTCTTGTGCATAATCATGGAATAAAGGATTTTTTGCAAACAGAAACTTCAAATAAGTCACAAGTACGTAGATATACTTCTAGCGTGCTCAATCGTCGGTCACATTATTACTACTGGTCAAACTCAAGACTATCTATATAGGTACCTATATCTATAATAATATTCTAAGAGGAAAGTTCGTTTGTTTGTAATCGATAAACTCTGAAAGTACTGAACCAATTTTAATAATAATTTCACTAATAAAAAGCGACATTATTAACATAGGCTTATAAATTTTGACAGTACCTACGGGTTTCAGATTAGACATTGAAGCCGACCGTTAGATACCTCCTGACATAATATATTCTATTATAAAAAAAAATTGCAAGCTTTTGGCATACAGTATCTTCGCCCAAATCAGAAACCGATTCCATTATGACAAATGTAAAAAGTTCGAGGATCAAGTCACGTCACTACACTAAAAGGTACATTCATAACAAACTCAAAGGTCTGTAAAGTCATGAGCCCAGTGTCATCAATTCACAATATCCTTGGACCGCACAGCTTTCACTCCAACACAGGAAACCACTCAAACACACGACACTTATCTCACTACAATGAGTAATTTATCATAGGTTGATTTTAGGCGTTACACTTACCTAGTAAAGCCAGGAGAGAGTCTGTAACCTTGATACCAATTTGCACCACTACAAATCTAACTATCGGTGTCATTTTTTCTCTCGTCTGACCCGTGGATATGCAAATAATGGTACCGCAAATTTTGAGTACATCGACCTTGCGTGGATCGCCCACTACGAGTATGAATCAAAGCTGAATCTAGTGTAACCACATCTCGCGTTAAGTAGCTCCTAGTGACCTACTGATTTCCATAGCGCACGTGGGCGGAGCACGTATCGAAGCTCCGTAGTAGCACAAAACAGAAACGTACCAAAGGCTAACTCAACAACACATCTATATCGACTCACAAACGTAGTTTTTACGTTTACGTAAAACGGAGATGTCAAACGCTACCGAACTGCGTTCGTTTTTTAAAAATGTATTTTTTTTGTGTCCTTAAAAAACCTTTTTAAATAAATGGACTTTCTGTACCTACCTGCCTATTGTTTTTATGATTGTAGAGCGTACATCGGGGGCTCAACGATCATGTTTGTCTAGATTTATTGCGGCTTGTAAAGATTAGTAGAGTAGTTTATAAACAAAGATGGATTTGCAGTGACAGTGTTTTATCCAATTTGCATTTCTGTCACTTATTTTCGTGCTATACGTATTTTAATGCTCATACAAGACTCAAAATCTTCTATTTACTTTTTTTTCATTTGTCACTAAAGTAGGTACATCTAATTCAATATTCTACAAAAAAGTCAAGACCTAATCAGACATTACGGTATATCGCAAACTCAATCGAATTAACAAATACACGAAAAAAATTGTGGGCGCGTTGTTAACAAGAAAGTGCATATTGAACCAATGTCTTCATTAAAAGACATTTAGGCAGACAATAAAAGAGTTGAGTTTATTCCCGAACATTTATTTTTATGCTCAAAATGCCAAGACCTTCCTATAAGACGTTTGTCACTTTTTGTTTGCCCAAAACACCTCGGCACCTCCATCTCTAGACAATAATCGTATATGTACTACTTAGTTTATCTAGAGAAATATAATACACTAGATTTCATAACAAAGTATATTATTACAAAGTATATAATAATATACTTTGTTATGAAATCTGATGTTCTAAATGGACGTCAAGTGCTTGAAGATGGGAAAAGCCTGCTAAAACCTTCTATACTACGCAGTATGGTGGATATATCCTGATCCTACGCGCTTTGAGAGGAATTTGTAGCTGATACAGAAAATACTGCCTTCAAAAAAAATTTTCTTGGATAGAATTTTCAAAAGGGGAACCTACAACCCAGCTATCTACACAAATTGTTGGAAATAGCCAGTTGGACCAGACGTTCAGTAGTAGTACCACGGAACAAAGTGCCCTGCAGTTTTTCAACGACGTCACATTGACTTAAAAATAATTATCTCTATAAAACAGTTGCAATATAAATTACTGAATCATTTAACGCTGTCATAATGTCATCAAATTAATCCGTTGACAAGGGTCTGGTCGTAATAATACGACAGTTCAATCACATCTTTACAAAGAATCTCATGTTTTATTCGTAAAGTATTTTGTATTATATTCTTGATGATACTGTTTTATAGATTGAAGCGAGATAAGCGCATGATTTCAGCCAGTAACTTAATGATGAGCGATTAGCGACGGAATAAGTAGGTACGATTTATAAAAAAAAACTTGCATATTTTGACAGATTTTGGTGGGATCAAATGTCATAAGCCATAATGTCATCACGCCTGTATTCCCCGAAGGGTTAGGCAGAGCTGTACTAATGTACCTATACCCTCATTTCGCCGGTATGTTTTTAGATCCCATGTTATGATGATGATGATTGTCATTCATCATCATCATCATATCAGCCTATTGCCGTCCACTGATGAACATAGGCCTCCCCCAAAGACCGCCAACCATTGCCATTAACCGAGCACAAATCCAGACTCCGCTGCTACTGGGAATTTCTTTGAAAAACCCAATAACACTTTGCTCGACCTGGCGATCGAACCCAGGACCTCTAGCATAGCAGTCGCTCTTAGGACCACTAGAGTAATGAGGTTCTCTACCTCGGACCTATAGATATTAATATAATAAAGCTGACGAGTTCAAATATTTGTTTGATCACGCTAATCTCTGGAACCATAATTTTTTCGATCAATCAATCGTATAAATTTGATAGCCCAATTCTTAAAGAACCACGCTTCGACTCTAAGAAGCCAAGCAAAAGAGAAAAAGTTAAAAAACAGTTGGTGAAACCGAAAATGAATAATCAGGAAATAGCAGTAACAATATACCCCATATGATACTTTAGCCTTAAGTAGTTACTTTTATTATTCTAGACGTAGCTGAATTAAATTGTGAATAAGTAGGTACTATAATGCTCCTTTTTCACCTTCACTCACCCAAAACATGTACTATTGACTGAGATAATATTATTATGATATATTAATTGAAATTCGATTTTGGCAAACTGAGCAAGTGCATCAGCCTTAACACCTCCGCTCGACGCTCCTTTAAATTCATTTACAATATTAGTATTTAACGAACCGTGAAACTTCTTCATGGCACGTAGGCTGTTTTATTTTATGACTTGTGCCTAATATTATTTTATTGCGAGTCGGTTCTCACTTGACATAAAGGTTCTAGTGAAGAGGAACTAACTTGAGTAACAGTACTCGTAATAATTACTATCTCGACAAAGGTTATGCATATTGTAATTTATGCTTTTGTCTTAGTAGTGTCGCCATGATTGATTAAAATTATGTAATAAATATTCTTTATTATATGTGGTCACTAACGGGTTTGATATAAAATGTAACCATTTTTAAAGTCAAAGAGGCCACTTATCAAAATGTTAATCTTATAGAAAGGTCTCTTTAGAAGTTATGAATAAAAAGCTTTTTCAAATCATAGACAAAAAAAAACAAATAATGAATCATTTTTGATAAAATTACCAGAGATATTCCAGCAAGCGTCACGAACCGCTATCCAGTATTTTATGAGTGCTTCAAGGTGTACAACACAGTACTCGTATGTTCCTGGACTTCAAATGAATTGATATAATTATACGAGTATATTGTAAATGAATATAATTATGAAAAGTGCAAAAACTTTGCAAATGCGCAATCTACCCTTTGAGTTGATGACCAAAAAGTTTGTATGAAATTGATAAAAGGTTTTGACAGACGGGACGCCTCTATGTTCTTTCCATACATTTTATTTCAATGATTCGACTTGTTACATTACAATTTATCTAGGCTGCGTACAATTGGTTCTCAGCTACGAACTCAGCGTCAATAGTCACCCAAATTGACACTAATAAAATCAACAAAGTGACATTTTGAACATTTTTGCGTAATTTTTTAGCAGCTTACGATGCAAATTTTTGCAATGAAGTGAAAATCATCTCGACAATACAACATAACTTAATACTGTCCATCTAATTGTGTGCTTGTTTTACATGTTAGTCGTTGGTAAAATGAAAAAGAGGAAAGCACAGTTTTTTATTACATTACGCATTTATGCATTCTAAGCAATTAATTTTGGTATTGAAGAAATCTACTTAATCTCATTTAAATCTATTTTCATAAAAAAAACGGTTAGTATATATTTTAATAATAAGGCAATATACTTCAATCTATGTGTCGCGTTGAATGTCCTAAACAGAAGGTTAGACACCAACTCTAGTGTGAACTTACTCAGATCAGATAATGGTCAATTTAGTCACCTGTAGGGTACAGGTGACTAAATTGGTTTAAGGGTAATCATATCTACTGACAACATTCCCTTTGAAACCCACAACTGAAATACTTTTCATAAGAAAGAAGGATAGATAGAAAGAAAAAATATTTATTTCGGAACCTTAAAGCATAAGTGGCTTAATGGGGTGTGTCTATTTTTGTATACCTACCTAGGGATTTATGGCTTATTGCTATGGCTTTCGTAGATTCTTGATTCCTGATTGAATTAGGCCAAGTCCTTATTCAGGGGTCTTAATTTAACAGATTTAGTAAGTTAATTTAACTTAAGTATGCCTTGTCTCGCTGATTTATGCATGATTTCATTATTTGACGACCACACAATCGCAATTTTGCAATAACTTGAGGTGTGAAGAAAATAATCAAGCTTTTCTTAAGATCCATGCGATTATTTTATTCAAGTTTCTTAGATTTACATATTAAATTGTGAGTAATTTGTAATCTGAGCTGCTATTTAGTAATATTATAAACAGTCATATTGTTTATTGGTATATTAAGTCTTAATACTAAGATTTTTATGGGATGTACGTACGAACTGGTTTTACAGGCCAATGAATATTCCACCTCCTTGAATAAACCTGTGTGCACCTCTATATCGATCCTTAGTTCACATCGATAATTACATAAACCACCAACAGCGACCCTGATGAGAATGTTACCACGATCAACAAAACAAATTTAATTGATACATCAACTAGTCGTACATCCAACCAAGACAAACAATAACTTTAAAAGACCTAGGACCTTTAAAAACATAACAACTTATTAATAAACTTGTAACTATTATTAGTTTTGGACATTTAAGGTAATCATATCTACTGACAACATTCCCTTTGAAACCCACAACTGAAATACTTTTCATAAGAAAGAAGGATAGATAGAAAGAAAAAATATTTATTTCGGAACCTTAAAGCATAAGTGGCTTAATGGGGTGTGTCTATTTTTGTATACCTACCTAGGGATTTATGGCTTATTGCTATGGCTTTCGTAGATTCTTGATTCCTGATTGAATTAGGCCAAGTCCTTATTCAGGGGTCTTAATTTAACAGATTTAGTAAGTTAATTTAACTTAAGTATGCCTTGTCTCGCTGATTTATGCATGATTTCATTATTTGACGACCACACAATCGCAATTTTGCAATAACTTGAGGTGTGAAGAAAATAATCAAGCTTTTCTTAAGATCCATGCGATTATTTTATTCAAGTTTCTTAGATTTACATATTAAATTGTGAGTAATTTGTAATCTGAGCTGCTATTTAGTAATATTATAAACAGTCATATTGTTTATTGGTATATTAAGTCTTAATACTAAGATTTTTATGGGATGTACGTACGAACTGGTTTTACAGGCCAATGAATATTCCACCTCCTTGAATAAACCTGTGTGCACCTCTATATCGATCCTTAGTTCACATCGATAATTACATAAACCACCAACAGCGACCCTGATGAGAATGTTACCACGATCAACAAAACAAATTTAATTGATACATCAACTAGTCGTACATCCAACCAAGACAAACAATAACTTTAAAAGACCTAGGACCTTTAAAAACATAACAACTTATTAATAAACTTGTAACTATTATTAGTTTTGGACATTTAAGGCCATTTTTAACTCGATAAACATTACAGGGTCGTCATAAAATATTTATTGGTCACTAAAATTAATAATGTTCCTGTGCTTTACATCATCGCCGCGTCGCCAACGCGTCTCAATTGTTTAAAGCAATTAGAAACACGAGGAAATATCAATTTATTTACTTTTGTACTGCCTACGTCGTTGGTGGCAGAGAAAAACTGCTGATACTCTGGCAATAGCACAAATAATGTATCTCTTACATTCACCCTGTGTGAATTATCACTTATGGTCATAGCGTATGGTGTACTTAACCAGAAGACGCAGGTTCGAATCCTGCCCGCGGTCGTATTTTTCCTTCACTAAAATAACTTAACAATCTTTGCATGGAAAATGCCTAAAAAATACAAAAAGAGATATTATTATTATATATTTATATGTTTTAATATTATTAGTATATATTTATATATAATATGTATGTTGGTATACTTTTATTAATATTTATTAGTAGATATATTTATTATTTAAATATTGTCCCTCTTTTATTTGTTTTGCACCGTTAGCAACCCTAGTTTTAGTTCAGTGCAGTCGTGTCCATCCAAAGGTTGCCTGGAAGAAATCGCAGATCGCGATAAGGCCGCCCATTGTATATTGTCAAATACAAAAACTTTTGTATAATTTGTAATAATACTTGGTGTACAATAAGGTATAAATAAATAACCTCCTATTTAGGTTACTGATCACTTATAAGCTTACTAACTCCTACAGATCATATGAGTAATTGAACTACTGAAACTCATTGCTCGTGCTATCTCTGAATAGTGATAAAAATACTGATAACAGCATATATGCAGAATTCATTGACGCTGATGGATAACATGACCGTCTAGAGCCGACCAACATAAAGAACGTGAGACCAAACCGGTAAATAAACATATACTTGCAATATTTGCACTTACAGTACAAATTACTATTTACGATTTGTTAATTAGTATTGTATGTCGAACTATTGAACACGGTGAAGCGGGCATTGGCCGCAAAAAAACATAAAAATACGCAATTCGGTACATAAGTAATCATTGAATTACCATATGAGTTTATAAATAACTCCTTTACATATTGTAAATGTTCAAATTGAAAATGTAAACAAGCTGAAACAAAAGCTGCTGTGAGCTGTTTTTACTTCGCATTTATAAACAGTAGACGTTGAGGTCAGAATTTCCATCACAAAAATATTAAGGCATGAATATGACGACATATTAATAATTTTATTATATTTTATTAATAGCTCTGCTTAAAGAAGCTTCCTAAAATACATTCGTAAAAGCTCTAAGCATATCTCATTTCATTCATTCATTCTTCATTTTTTACTTTATTTATGAGACGGGAAAAAATACAGTTAATAATGATTAACAGAAATGGTATTGTCATTTTTCACACAAAGAAAAAGTTTCAATTTACTTACTGTATTTTTTTATAGTTGGGTACCTAAATTAATATTCAACTTTTAATATAAGTTAAGATTTATAAAAAAGATTTGTTATAATACATAATAGAGCTATTAAATTAAAGTATATACTTCGGGCCAAAGCCCCGTGTTCAATTTCCGGATGAGGTTCAACGATATAAAATTTTCTGAATAAAACATGGCCACTGATTACCAATAATAATGTACCTAGTTTAATAATAACGCTACTTAACCCGTGTAATATCGATAAATCTCACTAAAGAGAGTATTTTGCTCACAAAATAATGTTCTTATTCACCGATCCTATTACTGAAGTATATTGATGTAAAATGAAACGCATATGAGAAGAGGTTTATTAAAAAAAAATAGAGGAAGATCTCCACTGGATGCTATGAAATATAAGTTGCTGGCTGTTGCTATAGAAGATAGAACATAACATACCATTACGCCTGTATTCGCTGAAGGGCTAGGCAGAAGTGTAGCTTATACACTAATATATTCTATAAGATATATTTTATTTCTTATAGAAGATACATTGATAAATTATCGCACAGTGATGCCATTTTGCATTTAACACATATTTTGTCTACAATATTTAATATAGCTTTTAAATTACCTATTTTAATATTTCAGTTTTATCTTGTAAATGCAGTCTTTAATGAACTACATTTACTTTATATTTTGCATAAATATAAATTGCGAATATGTTTTCAGAAGAAACTGCATACTGTATATGGTTGTAACACCACCATTTTGAATATATATTCGCAAATAAAAGATTTGAATTGATTTCACAAAAAGTTAGATATAAATTTGCTGGGTAGGAATGGTCAGCGGTCTTAACCTGAAGCATGTCAGCGTAATTATAGTGCCAGATATCTGATAGAAGGTCCCTCAGATGTCACGCATCTTCAACATTAAAATGTTACAAGTCCTTTGCAAAAATCTGGAACTCAGTTATATCTAGGCGATATTCACAATATAATATGAAGCTTAAAAAGTGTGTATAGCATCGCTACACTGTGGGCAGCTTACCTAATAACCTTATACCTTAATTATTATAATTAATTACGTATATAAGCATGAAAAACATGCTTATTCTAATAAAAACTTATTAAAATTCACACTGATATGTCAATTTCATTTTTAATGTCATTATTATATCTGTGCTGTCCGGAAATGGTTTTATTTATTAGAGAAATTGAAATAGTTCCATAATTTATTCGCCTGCCAGTAGGCCGTATTCCTTTAAAATATGTTAAACTTGTGAAATGTAATTAAGGCTAATAAATCAATGACAGCGTTAGTGTTTTGTTTATATGTTCTCTGGTATCCTTTGACAGGAAAGGGAAACCTTTTAAACTATAATGTATTAATTAATTAGAATAATAGAATATTCACGAGCTTACAATATGGATTTGGTTTCGGAATACACCTACTCAGCCTTATTTTGAATAAAATAAACAAGTATATTTTCTCTGATATTTAAAATAAGATATACCTACCTATGTACCTACCTCGTTTTATAAAAACAATACCTATTAATTACTATCTTACATAACATCTTTTTTACAAGCTGTTATATATATTTTCACTTGTCCCTTTGTGTCTATAATCTAGCTTAGCTAGATTTTAATTTAGCTGAAATTGTGGACGCATGTTGTATATCGACTGACAATACTATACTTACTATGAAGACATGGAGCTAATCTGATGATGGAGCTGGAAGGTGACTATAGGAACCCTGTAATGAAACCACGCAACCCCCATCGCGTATGGACTTATTTGATTCGTCTTGTTTTTATCTTCTGATTTAAAAAATGTTTTTTTGCGAATTCCGATGAATACAAATTTCGATAATTTCATTAATAAATGTCATACGAGTATCTTTTTTTTTTTGACAATTTTGATATTTTTGGTCCCGTTTGACTTTTAGGACACCAGACTAGATCAAAATTGAACAAATCGAAATCGCTAATTATAAAATTATTAACAAAGTAATTACACCGAACACATCATAAAAGCAACCTGTCTGTTACAAAAAAATACGGACTCATTACATATTAAATATTAATTGTTACTAATTGAGAACAATATGATGGGTAACGGAGCCATTATACTCATTGACAGGCTTGCCGCCCCTCGCCCACAGCCCAGCAGTGGACTGCCCGAGGACAATGGCGTCTAGACAATATCGTGACCACTTACCGGACTCTTAACGGGTTATTAGTTATTGGAAACTGTAATGAGTTTTAAAAGTCAGATGACCAAAATTGGAATCGTGTTGGTATTGCAGCTGTTGAAAGGTTGGTATTGGCGCAGTGGTGGAGCGATAAGCTTCTACATTACGGGTTATAGGTTTTATCCCCACAAATGAGCTACTATTTTCATGAACTACTTACATGTACTTATTTTTTATTATTTTTCGACTTCAAAAAGGAGGAGGTTCTCAATTCGTCTGTATGTTTTTTTTTGTATGTTTACGCGATATCTCCGCCAATTGTGAATCGATTTTATTGATAGTTTTTTTGTTTGGTAGGTCATACTTCAGAGGTGGTTCCGTTCAATTTTGATCGAAATCGGTTGAGCAGTTTTAAAAATATCGACAAAAATCTAAAAATTGTTTTCATCGATGATATTATCGTTTACTCCGAAACATCTGTCTTATTGGAGCAAGGCGTTTAGTTGGCTTACAAGTACTTATAAACAAAACTTTACACTCAAAATAAAACAATAAAATTACTTTTAACAAAAAAGTTAAACCGATAAAAGTGAAAAAGGAAGTCGGTGGCGAAAATAAAAGCACCACTCAAATAGAAGTCACCGAGTTCCCAAACTGTTTTAGACAAAATTATTTTATTATTTTTTGAAGGCGGTTGAACTCTTTTGTTAATTAGCATTAAATATCGTCGACGTCGCCCGAAGACGTAAAATGTGGAAGAGAAATTCGACATCACAGGCGGTCTCGGTAGCTTAGTTGGCAAAGCGTCTGGTGTACTTAACCAGAGAGACGCAGGTTCACACCCTGCCTGAGATCGAATTTTTCTTCACTAGAAATTTTCTTTAATTAGAAGATTCATATCTTTGTGTACTTACATGTAGTTTTTCGGGGTGAATTTGTATGTGAATTTCGTGTTTATAAGAGCACCCGCGATATAAGAGAAATCCTAAGGCAGAATAGGATGGGCGTTCCTTTAAATGGAACTGTTTTATGATACAAGCCGATTTCTGGTTTGGGAAAAGTTAAATAATGGAAAAGTGTCTCCGCCGATTAGATTTATTTATACATGGTTAGTGGCAAGCTCGCTGCCAATATGGACCCTTGACATACCAGGGAAATGTTGCGAGAAAATCAACACAACTCGGCCTAACACTTTGTGAATTCTTCGTAATCGCCACTGACGAGTTGAAACTTTATAAGTGTCATTTACTACAACTTATCATAATAAAGTCTCCTCCAACATTTCCAGAAGAGATTTTTCTTAATATATCATCACGCCTCTATTCCCCGAAAGGTTAGACAGAGGTGTATATGTGGGTACACCCACATTTTGCCGGTATGTTTAGATCCCATGTAATAGGGGGCAAGCCTTTATTAACCGGGCACAAATCCAGACTCCGAGCTGCTACTGAAAATATTATAGAAAAACCCAATAATACTTTGCTCGACCTGGGGATCAGACCCAGGACCTCTAGCATAGTAGTTGGGCTAAGGACCACTAGACTAATGAGGCATTCAGTTCAGCAAGAGTTTCTTCTTTGTCTTGTAAATGTAGTTTAGACAATTATGAGGTTTTCGACATTATGTATGTGTGTCATGTCTGTGACTCTGTGTGTATATTATGCTATCAGATAAATTAAACCGTTTTTGCATGTAGATCACATTCATTTCATTGATTCATCATGCGCTACATTGAACAAAGGCTGTGTTCCACTTGCATGAGCCGAGGTATTACTAAAGTCAGTTTTGGAACATAAAAGCGCCTTTAAAAAACTGTCTAGATCATCGGATCGAGTTGAATGACTACCATAAAGAAGTAACAGCGAAATAGGAAGAACATTGCTAAAATTTATTTTGGTATAGGTTCGGCACAGTGCCTTTAAACAAAAAAGTACGGGAGTGTTTCAATAAATATATCATAAAAGCATTAAAATTTAGAGGCTCATAAGTAAGGTATGACTAAGTAGGTTGTTAGCGCAACTGCTGCACTAGAGGTCCTGGATTCCATTCCCACATCAAGCAGTGTCGTCGGGATCTTGAAATTTTCAGTCACCGCTGGGTTTATGGCAATAGGCTCATCGCCTATGACAAGGTACCTAAACTTACTATGTACATTAGAACATCTCAGCTTATTCTCTTTGGGAGATTAATTCGTGATGGTAGGTATGATAACTTAACATTACCTTGCCAATTTTAAAGTATTTCGGTATGTTAAGCCTCATTAAATCTCTTTTGTTTTTTCCTTCTTAAGCTTATCAAAGCCATTTTCTAAAGTTGATTTTAACTATATATCGTTAACAGTTACAAATTGTTTTTGCCAATGATTGTCGATTGAAATCTAGTCATCGTTTAATGTCAAATTAATTCAGTTATGATCTATTATCGGTTTGCTATGTTTATTCAAGTTTATTTTTGAAAAATTATTTATATCAATGGAAGAGACAGACCAGGTAGCTCGCCTGCTCGTTTGCCGAGTTATCCCATAAAAAAAAAAAAAAAAAAAAAAAAAAAAAAAAAAAAGACATTTCCACCCTTCGAATAATTTCAAATCATCATTACATCCTCGTCCTCATCATCAGCCTATACTCGTCCACTGCTGGACGGACGCCTCTCCTAGTGAAGCCGAGCTTTTCTCATCAAGCCATTTAATATTCCTCATAATTTCATTCATTCACATTAGTTTGGACAGATTCTTCGTACAAATTACAGATCACTTTATCTGAATTCATAAGTGCTTTTTACACCGTCATATCGCGTTCATATCTTCATTTGTTTATTTTAAAAGTCACATAATTATGCAAAAGGAGTCCGAATAGCGGATGTTTGAACGATCTTAGTGTTATGTGCATGCACATCGTCATGTGTCAAATGGAGCGCCGGAATTGTGTCAAACGTTGCGCCGGGACTACCTCAGGGGAATTACTTGGGAGGCCCTTTTCTTCTCAGTAAAGACCGATTAGAGTGATAGACTATAGTAGACTGGTTAAAATGCCTATGGCATTAAGTTCGCCACCTTCCATTATTTTAAGATTGAAGAAATGATAAAAAATGCTTGCTGAGTATAAGAAAAAAATCACAGCTAGGGATGTGCATATTCAAAAGCCTACTTTTTATAGCCCGCTTGCTACTGCTGGGCAAAGGCCTCCTTTCCCTCTCTCCAAGACGCTCCGTCTGTTGTTTTAGCGACCCAATCTCTCTCGAGAACGTCGAGTTTCATGACTCTTAAATAATAAAATAGCACAAACAATTAATAAATGGCTCACTAATCTAGCTATGCCATCGATTTAAAAAAAATATGTTAGAGAATAAAAATGCATATTACACACCATCACGTCTGTATTCCATAGATTTAGACAGAGGTGTACTTAATGTACACCCACAGTTCGGTATTCTATATCTATTCTATTCGGTAGTCCGGTATTTTAGGTCCAATGCAATAGGAGGCGAGCCTATAGTCATTCACCGGGCTCATATCCAGACTTGGAGCAGCTACTGAGAATTTCATAGAAAAATCAAATAACACTTTGCTCGACCTGGGGATCGAACCCAAGACCAGTACGTAGCAGTCGCGATTCTTGTCATTCTTCTTGTCATTGTCGCAAACTCAAATCTGTTATCGACAATTTCATAGCGAAACCAAATAAAGCCATGCTGGTTCTGTTTATCGAACCTGGGACCTCTAGCGTAGCAGTGTCGCTATCCAACTAACTTACACTGGCCTAATAAAGCAGTTCCAGAATCTATTGGAATTATGAAAATCAATTATTCTTTCATTTACTAGTCGGGAATGTACCGAGACCAAAGAACAAATAATCCGATGCCATATAATCTTAGGTGGGGATGTCCAAGATAAACAGTCTAATAGACACTCACGCGTAAACAAAATGGTTATGTTTCAATATGATAAAACTCTTTTTAACAGAACCTAAAACAAATAAAAGACTATTCCATTTATTCATGAAATTGTTGCTATTATATTTATTATAAATAATTAAATGCTAATAAATGTCATGAAGAGTCCAAAATCAATCTAATAAAAAGATTACCGGTAACTAGAAACACACTGTTAAAAACTATAAGCAAAAACATAACCATAATAAAATGGTTACCTTTGTTCTCCAACATTCCCAACATTGGCACGCGCATTAAAACAAAAACTTGTGAAAACTCATCACTATTACACAATTAATAAATGTAAACAAAGCAAATGAATATCTAAGAACCAATTTACAGATCACAATAGCCATGATGAAGCAAAACAGATGGAATTTTATATTAGTACAAGAATTTTGCGTAACAACGTATGAACAGGAAATACAGGACCGGTGAGTGTGGAGTAAATCGACCGACATCGACAATCATTAGCCGCGTTGTCGTACTACTAACGCTTTTTATCCACAAGACGATATGTTTTATATAGTGGCAAGTCTTTGTGACAATTGTTTGAACAAAGAACACTTTAAACTCTTCCCAAGGGCATTATTCTGAATTTGAAAATAGTCATCAATATTTTGAGGACAGATTTGACACTGACATTACATATTATAATTACTACATACCCCGGTAAAGGTCGTTGTTTTAAAAAACAAACCACATACTATCCTCAACACGAATTCAAAACTCAAATTCAAAAATTGTTCTAAACAAAACCGTTTAGACTTGTCATCAATCAAATGACAATTGACGTTGATATTTTAATTGGTGTGATGAGACATATTGGCAGCTGTCACCATCAATTATGATTGAGCTGTTAAACAGGACCAAGTACTGTAGGTACCAACGAGATCCTGACCTTACGCAACAAAAAAGGTGGGTAAACGCTTACTTATTTCATAGAATGAATTATTTAGACGGATTCGAATGCTTATAGAGTAAAATAGTACTAAAAAAATGATATTGTAGATATAAGTATTTCTGAAACAGGAAACTAAAATATGATGAATTTCATATTTCTGTCAGGAGATTAAAAATGACGACTAGACATTTCTCTGGAATAAAATTGATATTTAATGCCCATAGCAGCTTGCAAGCAATTTTCTATAATAATTACTTACTACAACTATACTTTTTGAATAGTTCCAATTCTAGCTTCTGAGCCAAAGATTTAAAATCTTTGGCTTATTTTTTTATTAAAAAAAAATATATTTAAATAAAATGAATAAAAAACAGAGCTTTCTTAGTTGAAATGATAATAATTTATTTATGAAAATAGTCATTATTTACATGAACAGACTGCAAAACTCGAAATACAGAGGCGTAATCGTAATTAGCATGAGGTAAATTAAAATAGCCACAGAGAAACAAGACAATAAAAACCAATTAAGTAATTCCTATCATTCTGATAATTCAAGCACTGGTCCAATAAATGTGGGACAACTGACAAATGTAATAACAACACGAAAGCGTATAGACAAAGCCTCATTTGAATATAAAAGTGCATCTTGTTATACAATTATTCTAATCTTGTTGCTTTAAATAACGACAAGTGAATTGCGATCTCACACTACCGGAAAAACTGGAAAGTATTTCCAATAAACGATACTTTTTTGTTGGATACCGATTTGAATACGGCGCATTGGTCCCACGGTTGATAGTAGACTCTTAGACTTTGTCATACTACGGCAATTAATTCTATTACAGTCGTGTGATAGAAGTTTTTTCCTGTGTTTATTATCGGAGAGGAAGTTCGCTATATTTACTTTCGTGTCACATAACAATTTGTCAGAAGTAGATGAAATTAGGAATTTGCTTTAATAAATAAATTAACCATTTTATTTATTGAAGCACATCCCTAATATTAGCAGTATGCATACTGTTGCGTTTCCTTCGGTGAGTGTGGAGCGCTGGAGGCGCAATTCCTTCTGTCAGGACATTTTTTCTCGTTTTCTGTTTCCCCTCCTTTTTACTTAAATCTGCAACTACTTACTTCTTCGTATCGCAGATGTTCATGGGCGGCGATGCTACTTACCACGTGGCTCGCCTACTCGTTTGCCGAGTAATCCCTTAAAAAAAAACAATGAACGATATAAATTCCAATTTTACAGTGTACATGCTCTCTAAAAAATCGAAGCGTGCTTAGTTCCATATTTTGCGAAGGTTCATTGATATGCATACCACAATATTTTTTGTTTTAATTTTTGTATGTATGCCGCCTTACTGTGACAATGTCCTTTTTCTTACATAATCGATATTGACTTAATTATACGGCAAAAAGATCTTGTACACGTATCGCCCACTACTGGTACGCAGAAAAGGCTCTTTTGTAAAAACTCACCGGGTATTCCGTGGTGTGACTCCAATACTTGACTTGGACTACTTAGTACTAATTATACAGACAAAATTATACATGCAATTATAACTCTTACTTGAATAGGAACAATACCTAGAATCGCATGCTATAATGTCGTAATTGATGCAGTACGTTGCAGTTCGACTGTACTTAATAGATAGTATTGCATTAAATGGATTGGTAAATAAATAAATGGGATGCACACTTGCTTACATTTCGAAAACAGTTACTTTGAAGTGTAATTGGAACATCACTGCAGTGTGGATAAACATAAACATTACTCATGCCCAGAATATAAATTGATAAACTAAGCTCAGTGGCTTAAGATGGTTCTTAAAATTTTACATGCACGACACTGGTTGCACTCCTCTATGAACCACGTATAATACATACATACCTACAATGCATATGATCCATACATACCACGTATAATACATACATGCCTACATTGTAACAACAAAAGGCCTGTTCAGATTTTGCCCTACATTGTAAAACTCGCATATCTATGATATAACTATTGTCTGGACTTTAAAAGAGACCATGATTCTCTGAGTTTGTTTCGACATTTCTTCTCAGAGGTCGTCTGATAGCAAATGTCGGCGCCATCTAGTTTGAAAAAAATATGTAAAAGAAAACGACTTGTAAAAGTATCTTTAAAAGATCTATTTACAGAAATAAATATCATTTCATTTCATTTCAATAATTACATGGACACAATACAAATTCTACATTAGGTCTTTTATTTCTTATTTTTCCCCAAATATCAATGGTAATAATGATGACATCGGAAAATCCATAGTATTCACGACCAATTCTGAACCCGGAAAGTCAAACGATATTTTTAGATAATATGGGGGAATATGAGACGTAATTAATGTATTTTAAGTTACCTACATTAATAACATAACATACCATCACGCCTGTATTCCCCAAAGTTAGGCAGAAGCGTACTATATGCACCCCCACGTTTCGACGGTACGTTTAGGTCCCATGTAATGGGGACCGAACCCATTGCCATTAACCCACAAATCCAGACGCCGAGCTGCTACTGAAAATTTGATAGAAAAACTCAATAACACTTTGCTGGACCTGGGAATCAAACTCAGAACCTACAGCGTAGCAGTCGCACTGACTGCCTAATTAGTTTAGTAGTCCCTGAATAATTAGGCAGTCAGTTACATTAATATAATTACAATATCATTTTTTTTATTATAATTATTTTCCCATTGGGATCATCTTTATATTATGGCGGCATTTAACCAAGTCGGAGAAGCTCCGAATAAAAATGGAATGGAATAGCCCGGTGTTGCCTATAAATTTGGTTGCGTAGGTCTGATGGCACTTGCTTCGTGTAATAATACTGATATTCAGCCTAACATAATAATAGCAACATAATTAGGAAAGGGCTAGGAGGAGGAGGAGGAACATATACGTAACCTTAACCAAGTAAATCAATTAATTGCTATAGTAAATACTTAACTACAAACCCCTAACGTAATTACATCTTTTTTTTTAATCCATATTGCGATTTTTTTTTACAAAAAAATATTACACGGATGTTACGGTGTCTAAAGCTTTAATTCAAGCCTATAGTAAAAGGCAAAGAAACCTTCTCCTAGCGCTGACTAGGAACAATCTACGCATTGTCACGAGAGCCTTAACAGGACACTGCTGCTTAAACAAGCACATGTTCAATCTAAGGCTGTGCATATACGCGAACCTGCAGATATTGTGAAGAGGTTGATGAAACGCCACTTCACCTTCTGGGGGAATGCGGACCGCTAATACACAAGCGCAATGCACATCTGGGGAAACATGTCTTGCCCCAGATGAAATAAGGGAGTTCACCCCTAAGAAAATCCTGCAGTTTATAGTAGCTGCAGGGTTTAGCGGTGAACTCTGAATCATTAAGTGGCGATCACAATAGACCGACTGCGGTCGTAGTGATATTATAGCCACAAGCAGCAAATAAAAAAATAAAAAACAATAATACTCCTTGTAATCCGTGTGTTCCGCGTAATCGCGACCTCATATCCTCACAATAGATATACCTATATCTCTCATTGACCTCCTAATACCGGAATACTCTGGCATTTCCTTTAGACAGGTACCTATCTGAACATTTCTGAGAACGAACCTCCAAACTCTCAGGGGTTAGTCATCGAAAGTTTAAAAATCATGAGCGTATCTTATTTGATCGGTATGCTGAATTTCCGTCAAATGTAACTGAATATCAATATGATATATGGACCTTTGAATGATTTTTAATAATATACAGTCTTTTTATTTCATAAGACCTTTTTCATTTGTGTATTCTAAGAATATTGGTTGTGTTTTTCCTCATTTGAAACTTATATAAAATATATAGGTTAATATAATCAACCGTGAATCCAAAACTAAAATTTTTCGGATCCTAACCACACCTAAGTAGATATATAAATGTTATAGGCTGAATAGCTAATAATATTTACTCCAAAATTATAATTTTCATATTTACCAAGGAACATGTTATAAACATCACAATATAATAAAATAATGTTATTATTTGTGAATAAATAGCGTTATTGTGATAAAAAATTAAGGTATTAATTACTTAGTATAAGGACTGTTAACTTTATTTTGAAGAGGTTGTAACAATCTGATATGACTGGCCGCCATAGAATAGCGGATTTGCATAAACAATGAGTTATCATGGGGTTTTCTCTGGCCAAACGTAATAACATTTTCTCGGTAATCGTATGTATCAGGATGTTCGAAATAACCCCTCATTTTGAATACGTTACATATTACGTGCACCAGTTAGGAATCCCTGAGAGAAGGTTGCTTTTTGTGCGTCTCGATAAGTTCACATAGGCTCTTGTTACACCGTAGCGAGCTAACGCCCGCTCCAACTCTTGAGATAGCGAAAGTCCTTTTTCTGTAACCTGGGTATGAGCTTCACAATGATAGGCAGTTGATAGGTAAGAAGACTAGGTGTTCCATGAGAAAGGTACATCATGATATTCGTAGCTTGAATGTAGCCGTGAATATTGAATTCAATTTTCCAAATAAGTACCTACGAAAGATACTCCGTCGTCCTTAAAGATTAAATAATTGGTCGTATTCCAATTGATTAATTAAATTCATTTAATTGATGACACGATGGCCCAGGAAGAGATGGCTGGACGAACTGGACACTTATTTAAGAAATTGAACTGAAAAAATATCCGTGAGAAGTGGAAGAACGGTTGGTCCCACTGCATGCCATGCAGTGGGACCAACCGGGCTGATAAAAAAAAAGTTTAATCAGGAACTGCAATATTTCCGAGATGATGGCAGCCTATAGGTTGAAATATTTGCAGTTATAAAAAAAAAGAATATGCCTTTATCATCCATCCTTTTCGTGAGATAAGGATAAGTACATATCACTACATAGTATAAAACAAAGTCGCTTTCTCTGTCCCTATGTCCCTTTGTATGCTTAAATCTTTGAAACTACGCAACGGATTTTGATGCGGTTTTTTTTAATAGATAGAGTGATTCAAGAGGAAGGTTTATATGTATAATACATACATATTTTAGTATAGAAAAGCCAATAAACCAAGCCAATAAACCACGCGGGCGAAGCCGTGGGCGGAATAAACTATAACTGTGAAAGTAATCGTCATATTTATGCGAAATCCTCTCGACTACGGTGTGATATAAACTCCAATACGTAATAGTAACTCTTTTGTTCTCATTAACGTCTCGATCAGAGCGATAATTGTTGCGTTGAACAATGCGCCGGAGTCACGAGGTACATCGATGCGTAGAAGTTCGAGTCGTGCTACAAAACTTCGGATGTAGCGGGAGTTGGAAGCGATCGGAAGTTACTACACTTTATACTTCTAAACCGTTATTTTCCGAAGGTTTTTTAGAGTGCCTCATTAGTCTAGTGGTCCTAAGCGCGACTGCTACGCTAGAGGTCCTGGTTTCGACCCCTGAGTCGAGCAAAGGGTTATTGGGTTTTTCTATGAAATTCTCAATAGCAGCTCTAAGTCTGGATTTGTGCCCGGTCAATAGCAATAGGTTCGCCCCGTATTACATGGAACATAAACATACCGTCGAAATGTGGGTGTTCATTAGTACACCTCTGCTTAACCCTTCAGGGCATATAGGCGTGATGGTATGTATGTATGTATTTTATTGAATAATGTTATGCATTAATTAAAACGAATTAAATAATATAATCATAAACCACAGGATAGATAAGCATAACTGTTCCATGAAATGTCTGATTGTTAACAGGAAACAAGTGAATTTTTCAGTTCGTATACAAAGTACCGAGCATGGTACAAGGGATTTGTATGACCTAATTTTCCTTTTACATCATCGAATCTAATTCAAGTTATGACAACCACGGAATGTACAGTATTACAGTTATTTAATGAATTATTAATTACATATATTGTAGATGGGTTAAATAATGCTGCCTCATTAATATAGTGGATTTGATTTTTAGGTCTAGCAAAGTACTATTGTTTTTATAAAATAAACTTATTGTTCACTTTGAGCTACATCAGTACACCTCTGCCAATCCCTTCGTGGTATAGAGGCGTAATGCTGACGTAGCATGACATCTCTAATCGCAGTAATGACCATAAAGTATTTTTTCAGTTATGATTTTGTGTAGACTTCTAAATAACGTGTAAAAATGCATGGCGTTAGCTTTTTTTAAAAAAAAAAAAACAGAAATATATGCGATAGTTTTTATAGGGACGCTGCTTACTTTATGGGAACTAGAAGGGACTATAGCAGTACATAGGTTTCTGTCTCACCCTTTGGGAAATAAAGGCGTGATGATACGTTTTGTTAATCGTAAAATCACCGCGAATAGCATTTGTAAACATTTTTACTACAGTGTAACCAGTTTGTAAAAATATTAATAGAAAATTTATTGAGTGAACGCGGAGAGATAATTACGGCCGTATTCTAGAACAAAAAGCAGACCCAACCCCCACCACGTCACATGTAAGTACTGTACCATTACGGAGAGTAAAGTTTAAAGCGAGTTGCATGTAATAGGCGAAGAGATTATTCCAAGCGACCAATCGAACGGGACTATTTCGGGAATGAGGCCGAGAGGCGGACTCTCGTAGTCGGGATGTTGGAACACCCCCGCTGAAATTTGAACGACTTTCGAATATGGCCGAAACGTTTTTAAAAAAATAAACTCCATATTAGGAATTACTACAGTAATGTAGATACAAAATTAAATTCAAGTTAAGTAATTGGTATGAACTTAAAAGCTAAAATCAAAGCGTTAAGAATATTTATTTTTTACTTTTTTCTGCTGCAAATACTGTAATACAGGCATTTGAGCCTGTTAAATTATATCTATTTAATATAATAGGCATAATTTAATAGGCTCTATTAATTCCAACCCAATGCACTTTTTCTAGATTAATATAGATAAAAATCGACTTTTATTTCATCAATGTTTTCATTATATTAAGTTACTTAAACTTACTTACCTACTAAATAACTAATTAAGAATTGAAATTGTTTTTTTTGTTAACACTACTAAAAGTTAAGCTGCACATGTTCAACTTTAGTTGATTTCGCAATAATATAGTCTTCTTAATTTAATTTAATCTTTAAAAAAAATGGTTTTATTTAACTAATTTATTGGACTACTCATATAATAAACTATCTTTCTTGCAAACTGCTTAATTAATAATAAAAATGGTCAATTTAAAATTATAATAAAGTTGATTAATAACCTAATTAATTGTTTATAATCAACTTCTTATAATATAACTTTTAATCTGATTATTTTATCAAAAACTCTTATGTACCTATTTTGTGACATAAACTATGGAAGCTTTACTTCAAATACCTATCTCAAGCCATCGAAACGTTACCTCGAAAAAATCACATTTACAGCGCCCAGAAATCATATTTTCACATACTTACAGGATCCGGTTCTTGCCACATGTATTTATTTGAACAAGCTATTGCGTAAGAGCATGTGTGCGCTTACGTCCTAATCGCGATCGACGTCGTATCCGTGACGTAATGGCGCATGGCGGGCCCTCTAAATTAAACAATCGGTTTTTTTCACCCTTATCATGGGGCCGCCAACCGGCCACATAAAAGCCGTGGAAATCCGTTCAGGACACACATTACACGTAACGCGGCGAACTGAACGTATCCGCTCAGCGAGATCGTGTCCTGAACGCGAATCAAATAATAACGTAAATTTAATTCAATAAACAGAATACGCACGAGCTTACACCTGTTCTAAATTTAAAATTGTGACGTGACAGTGAACTTTTTTTTGTAAGTGACAGTTGATGTGACAGTTTATGCCAAAGATATTTTTTATAATGATCTGTGATAAATCGATAAATATTAAAATGATCGATACGTGCACTTGTAGCTGCAACGGATGTTCCTCAAGGACACAAGGATTTACTTTTAGATATAGTAAGTTTTTATTCCGATGTTTGTTTATTATCATATCTTATCTACAATATCAGATTTTAATTTTAATTGAAAATCATTCAGAATACCCAGTTAAAATAATGTGCCATAGTAAAATTCGATCTTATAATTACCACATACCTAATTTATAAATTATATTCCAAACGGTTTAAATGAATGAGAAAATTACCCGATGATTTTCATGACCATTGACTTGCCTATATTTGGTGATCTAATCATGGATAATCTTACAGTTTGATAAAATATGATTCTGAAATTACATAAACCAATCTACAGTTAATATGAACTCACGTAATTCGGTGACCTAATATTTCTAGTAGGAAAGTGATTTTATGTCACTTATTCTTTGAAATATCATCACTGATAATAGAAGGAAGTTACGCGATGTACCTTGTTGAGTGATTACTCATTATGTGTATTGTGTAATGTGTGATCCCATCTCTATCTGTCGCGAACTATCACTGTAGTTAATGTTATTTTTCCACTTCACTATTGCTTCGGTATTTGAATTTACGCCATGGTTCGGCGAATGAAGAACATCGTTCGCTATTCAAACGTTTTTAGTCCGGAAATCCGCATAGTTTAAATTACGCAAATGATTGTACGATAAAATCACTTTATCAGTGTGTAAGTGTATATTGTACATCTTAATAATATTGAATAATTAGGTTACACTTCAATTACTTTCATAGATAAGATAATCGGTTACCTCGATAAATAATTAGTCATCAGACAACTTTATCGGTGAAAAGAAAACCAGTATGCGCAAACCGAGCGAAGTTATAAGTATCGAAAGTAGTGTATCTATTTTCGTTTTAAAAGCTTTTTATAAAAAGATTCACTTAGCCACATCAACAAACCAAGCCTGACACCTGGCTTTCATTCAATTATGTAAATCTCAGTAGATAAAGCGAATATTGATAATAAATCTTCCGTTTATTCGATCTTCAGCTTAGCCACAATGGTCAATAGTATTAGGTATGAATTATACACAAACTAACCCCGTCTAGGACCGCACACATTATAACAAACCATACACTTTTCTTGTACACTAAACTACTGCATTCAATTTTGAAGACGCAGAGTAAAACATTTCCTTCTGCATAGTTAACATACTGAACACTTCTGAGCTGTGTAGTGGGTATAAAATTTAGACTGTGCCATGAAAGGGGTTAAGGGTACGTGCACAATGAGTAAAAGCTTTCGAATTGTACGCACAACGTGTGATTTATATTGTGGCTCGCAAACAATGCCATTTCGCGTATTGGCAATGTCTAGGCGGCCGCAGGCAGACTCCGTGGCGGAAGCTAGTCTTTAAGTTTACGGTAAACTTAAATTAGTTGCTGAAACTATGTTGGTAAAGGTATTTTACGGTAGATTATCTCCCATATTTACATTTGAGGAACAATAATGTACGCACGCAGTAACAAACAAACACTGTCTACAAAACATTAAGAATACTGCGATAAATAAATGATATATATATATATATATATATATATATATATATATATATACCTATATTAAAAAAAAAACTTCCTAGCAATGTGGGTCGCACATTACTAGTAATCTTGTTAAGCCCTCGTACTAAGCTAAATGCTTGTATCACGAGTGGGTTCACGTCGGTACTGCAATGGGTGAGTTTCGAACTGGCATGATCGCAAGTCCGACGCCCTAGCCATTAGGCTACCGCAGCTTCGTTCCTTTATCTAAGCTCTGAACTTGATCTTGAAGAACTATTACAATATTATCTAAATCCGCGTCTATCCAGGTCAGTATCATAGCCAAGCACTTTAGATTTCAACAAAAAAGCTATTTACACAGCAATGGCAAACCTTTTATCGGTAATATTAGTGTTTCATTTTTTAAAAAGAGAAACAAATCATCTTAAGAGACATAACAGACGCCGCAGTTGACAGATCGATGGATTATATTTGCTTTAAACAACGTGTAACATATCAACGTACTAGTATTAGAGGTTAAATATATTCACTACTAGCAAACACACGCCACTCCGCTTGCTAAATCTCACACAAAACAGACCTAGACATCACTACTATTTACACAAATATTTCATATTTCCGACACAAAACAAAACGTCATTGTAGCTCAAATACGGCGTTAACAACCTCGCGAGAATTCACTCAAATTCTGCGCAAGAATTTTAGAGCTTCCTCCTGACAAACATACAGACGAATTCTTCTAATATTTTACATTAATTATTTAATGGTCAGGTAACACGTAAATAACGGAAGCCGTTTAAATATGATTTGAATTACGAAACAAAAAGTGTTATTTATAAGTGTAGATGATTTCGTAGCACTTAAAATTCAATATTTGAGACATGACGAATCGTTTTATGTTACACGGATCTAACGCTTAAACTTTCTACGGGGCATGAGTAATAACGAGCTCAAGTGACGCACTTTTGTAGGCTTTCAGTAGCTGGCGAACTTAACGTAGCGAAAAATTCGGAAAATCCGTGAGTCATTGATGAGACAACCGCCGGAAAAGCCTGTCCCACTTAAATTGCAGACAATTTAATAATAAACGATAAAAAATGGATGATAGGCGCATCATTATGTCACTAATCGGAAACGATCGCGGCCGCGGTGGGAAACTCCTATGTATCGATGAGAAAATGAATTGTTACTACACTAGGTCACTCGGTCTTGAGGTAAGAAATAGCCTTCACATACACATACATCACAGCTTTGAATGCTGAAGTTTGTTTATTTCCAAAGTTTGTAACGTTCATGATCGTTATTCGATCGATGAATAATTTATATTCTTAAAAAAAATCAAGTTAAAAAATAAAAATAGTCCATGCATAAATATGACATTTGGGAAATATAAATCACAATCTTATTGATCCAGTATTGACACTATCACTAAGGAGGCGTACAATGGCATCGCCTTGTTAACCACAGAACAAAAAACGTGTCAATGTAAACATCGAGATGCTCGCTCACATCTCTAAACCGCAGACCACATGCTGCACACAACACCCACAAAATCCTATTCAAACGACCAGTGTACCAATTAGTCTCTAATTTATTTTTATGCTATGTGCTCTTTGCGACTGAAGGATTTGTTTGACCCGCGCCGCACGTAGGTGAACCTTCAATCTGTGTCAGACGAGTCTTTCCTAGACTTGGCACACTTTTTACTCTCAGTTTACTTTCTTATCTAGTCCTTGGACTCTTTCGCTCGTTCGTCAGATGATGACCAATCATTGACAAGTGAAAAAGAAAACGAAAGTTGTTTATAAATTAAACTACCTCTATATCTAGGTGTCTATTTACATAAACTAGTTAACTTAGCAATATATTGCGATTAATAATATTATATTGTAGTACAACATTATCTCATTTTCGTACCTATACATAAAAGTACTAAACTGTTTGTTTAATTTCATTTAAATGATTTCCAAAATGTATCGCAATTTATCGCCCACGTAATAATAATCAAATGGTGATCATTATTTGGAGTAATATTCGCGTGGTTGTTTGATAATAATGATTAAATTAGTGCTGCGATCCGGTGTGCGGGGCGACTAATGCCCGATAAAAACTCACTTTAGGATAGACTCATCGATGAATCACCGGCGAAGTCTAACCGAATAATGTTCACTTGCACAAGATGTGGAAACAGACGACCGTTGAGACGCACTCTTATTTTAATCTTAATTTTAAGAAACTTGTAGATTATTACATTCTTAATGTTTAATTGATTCTTATCACGTTTACTGTAACATTCTGATTTGATGTGGAATATTAAGGGCCTTGAAATTAATGTTTTTTTTTTTAAACATGACTTTTTGCATTATTTTAAAATAAAAAAGTAAGATTCGCTTATTTATATGCAGTTTTGTTAATTTAGTGAGAGATATATTTCTTTAACAACTTCATGTTAAAATTACACATGTATTAAATACATTAAAAGAGAAGGGTTAATGAAAGCTAATAGACAATGAATCTTACTTGTTTTGCCAGATACTTAGTAGGTAGTAGAGGTAGATGACAAATAGTTAAAATATTTCAATTTCACAATTGTTGGTAATTAGAAATGATGCAATCAGTCAATCATAGCAACAAACAATCGATTATGTGAATGATAAAAACTGATAACAATAATTTTCATCACGTTGTTAGTTTGACAGAAGCATCCTGTTTGGTGTGTTAAAGGAATTGTCTTTTCCAAAAAAAAGTTGGTTGAAGGAAGTCTCCGACAGGGTCGAAGTTCAGTATCCGGCGGGCGGGTAAGGGATTTCGCATAGTGTTTGACCGGCTATTTCACGTACGGTGCCGCATTTCGGTGCCCCATTCAACGAGCGGAGGCTGCTCGCGCGCCGGTCTCGCACACTCGCTCCTCGCACCACTCCGGTGACACACGCTCGACAAAACACTACACGATTTAATAATCCAGTGCAAATATTACTACAACACTAGTGACTTCGAATTTTAAAAATAGTGTTCTTAATTTTAAGTGTTAAAAAGTTCGCGAGTGTTTCTTTTTGCGACCAGTGACAATTAGTTCGGTTGGAAAGTTCTTATATCATTTTCCGACATTTCGTTTATCGGAAATATTTTGTTCGCATGAACATGGACTTGCCCAAAGGAGCTACATCAATGCGTTGTTCATGGATGTCTTTTTAACTGGTGTGTGTTTATTTTATAATTTTAATTCAAAGCTTCGACACCTACCTCGTCTTAATTATTTGTTTGACGACCTCGAGTGTGCGGCGCATTCACGCGACGAATGTAAACAATTGACATTAAGTTTGTGGGTAAGCTTGAATTAACGCAAACATTATAAAGCTATCATATTACCGTCTACACAGATGTGTTTAATTAAGATTTTTTCTTGATTCTTAATTATTTACCTAAATTACGGCATAGAAAAAAGCAAACAGAGAAGCTTAGTTATAGGAAATAAGAGAATCAAATGCTTATAAAGATTTAATTTCCGTCATATCGTAAAACAATTTATATTGAACTTATATAATAAATTTTCTGCGTAATTATATTAATAATTATCGAATATAAAAAAAAAACAATATTTGATTGTTTGTTTTGTATTTTATGCGCTGCCATACCGTTTAACGGCTGGTGATTACATTGGGCCTTAGATATCTTGATAAAGGATAGATATAAGCTTTCGCTTCAAAAAAAAATTTTGGATGCAAGCAAATCCGGGGGTTAAAGCTAGTTGTATATGTATCTAAATAATAAAATATCTCTATTTCATAACTATTAAATACTTACTTCCTTTGAAAATAACAGTAAGCACTAAAAATCTCAAGTATCAGAACGCGGAATGATTGTGACTAATTAAAGTACCTACCTACTTACAGAAATTGATGTCTAAGCTAATTAGCTGATCATTTTTGGAAGTGAACAATGTATCGAGAATCGAGTACGGTGCTCGAATCGTGTGGGAATGTTCAACACGGGTCCGTCGGCAATCGATCAAAGGGACTTTTCGCTGAAACGCGCCGGCGATGTCATCCGATACAGACAAGCTTCGCTTTCTGTATTCCCAACACTGATCGCTTAGTTGACTTTGTTTTTGACAACGATAATTGTTTAATTTATCTCAAGCTCTGTCTTGTAAACTTGGTTTTAAAATATGTTCAACTAATTTACCCAGCTATAGGTTGCTACGGCTGAGAAAGTATAAAATACGCATGTATTTAAATGTCACGTTGTGTAAGAATTGCAAAGTAATCGGGAAAGAACTCTCTGAGATTTAAAATTTCGAATTTTGAACTTTTAGAACGAATTCTCATTTTTATAGGAAAAAAAAAACATTTCCTGTCAGATGGAATTACAATTTGAAAATCGTGGGAGAATCGATTTCTAAATCAACGTTATGACGTAGACCGTAAAAGACTTTGTTTTGTTGAGAGAAATATAATAAATCAAGCTTCACCCATATCATTAAAATTTGTAGCAACTCACTTCAACAGACCGGCAAACTAAAACATTTTTACAAAAAATATTATGTAATTACATGCTTTACAAATATTTATTCGGAAACAAAGTACCTAGACCTATTGAGATCAGTCGGGAAAACCCACGGTGGAAAAGTCACAGTTTGTACCCGCTTTTCGCAGTAACAATTATATACGTTAGCATTGTTTGATGATCTAGTCAATGTAGACGACGCTACTGACCACTCACAATGTACACAGACTAGAAAATTGTAACACGGAACAGCCACCACAACACCGTATGCCAATTGTTTAGCACGCGATTTTTTTATTGTATGGTCGCGTTACGCCGTATTTACTTAACATACATTAAATTGTCAACGACACGAATTGACCTAATGATTCACTGACCATAAACTTTGGTTTATCCTCGTCTGACGTAATGTGACAGTGTAAACTCACTGTAATGTTCAGGTGATGTGATAATAGGTGTAACTTACCTGATTTACGGTCCTGAAAAACCACACGAGACGAAAGTATGAGATAATCGGTGATCACATCATAAACATACACATTGTCGTTATGTTTTGTTTACAATAATAATATATTATAAAATCAAATTTGGAATTCCAAACTTAAATGTTAAATTTCAAAATCAGAATAATTAGAATTCTTAAATCAAAACCAAACGCAATGAATCACATTCTGCCTACTTAACGTCGGTATATTTTCTTTGTAGGGGAACAGGCAACTAATAAAAACTGCAACAAGTACTTTCTATGTTTTAGCACTCGAAGTGAACAAAGCTGTGCTTTCAAAGCCGGTGGTGCTTCCTTTTATAAAAGTTTGAAAACATCGTCTCAACAGAATTGCTTGGGACATAAAATATATTTTATGGCGTCGGCGCGAAACATCAAAACCTTCAATAACTGTCAAACGTTAAATCGAACAAGGCGAAATACATGAATATTTGTGCAGTAACAATAACAACGGGCGTGACGCTTTCCGCTGACGCGCGTGACGTCAAAATATGTCACCGATAACTTGTGAAAAGCCATTTCCACAAGCTATTAATTACTTAGGAGTAATTCGAGTCAATGATATAAAATATTGGACAAAATTTTTTTTTTCGGAAATTTTTACTTCATTTAAATTTAAATAGTTTTGAATTTCTTCTTAATTTAAATTTATAAAGCTCTGGAATTCTTCTTAATTTAAATTTATAAAGTTTTTGTTTTCGCCCAAATATGGCAACCTATAAATACATTTAATTTTCACTCTTATTACGAAAATCACGTCCCTCCCCAGGCTAATGGTCAAAAGAGAATATAATTCAAGCGGTCGCCGGTCGGCGTGAAAGTGCCCGGAGATGAGGATCTTACACATACGTGTATGTACCAACAGCACCATAATCACGCACCTTATTATTTTTTATGTGACTCCACGAAAACAGAGAGCACCGCTTCAAAAATCCCACCAAATTCGTGCCTCTATAAGTGCATCATATATTTTTCCGTTCGCATGCAACATATTCAAAGAATCTTACCAAATCGGAACAAGAATTAAAAACGTGAGCAAGTTACACAAATAGCGACCGATTAAAAGAATTTTATGTTCTTTTATCAATTCTTGTTAATAACAATCGTAAAGATAATATCGATATCACTATAATAATGATCACATATTGTCTATCATAAAATTATTTATATTAAATCCATTGTAATACCTAAAGAATAAGATTCAACGGTTCATGTCTTTGTTGCAGGTTTTCCCAAAAAGCTTTTGGTAGCTACTTCAGTACTAGTGATAATAGCAATGGTTGTGATGCCATCCGAAGCGCGGACGTTGGAGCACAAGATCAGGCATGAGAGAAGGCAGCACGACGCGCTAGCACTAACCAAAGACACGAGGATGAAGGCCGACGCCCGCGTGGTGGACCACAGGCGGCGGCCGCACAGAAAGCAAACAGTCCTGCCACAAACCAAAGACACGCAAGGATTGATGAGACTGCAGAAGAACGTCTACGCAGACCGCTTCAAGAACGCAACGAGAAAAATAATTAAAAAGCTGAAGAACACAAGGAGGTTCTTCAATGAAGAGCGAAGAGTTCTCAACGAGACGCGGGAGTACCGCGATGGTATGCCTGACTGGCTGCCCACCATCAACTTCGTCAAAATACACTTCTTTAACTACGAAAAACGCGGCGCAACCTTATCCGAACGCAAAGTGAGTCTCTTTTTGCACTGATTAATTATACACCTTAAGTTTTTGCCATGACAGTAACGCATGTTTTAAAACGGTCTATATAATTAAATTAATAGGTACGTTCTGATAATAATATAATTCAAACTATAGACTTATCCGTGATGTAAGAAATCTCGAGTGTCAAATACCTCAGATAACAGATATGAGTGAATAATTTCCGCTTCCATTAAATTCAATGACCGCATTGTACTATTAACTCGTCGTAGCAAGTTCGATTCGTCTGCCCTGAATAAGGCATATACCTATCGATAAAAGAATAAGACGTAACGGTTAATTGCAATATAAATATTACAATATTTGAAGTCACTTTCGTGCAACTGACAGTGTAATTATTACGGTCGATCACTCGTGTCGAGGGTGTGGTGGATCATCCCACCGCTCTTTTTACCCGTTCAATGTTTTTACGTTATTTTTAATTTATTTTTGAGACAAAGGATCCCGGAGTACATTAGCCGTGCTCGAGGCCTCAGCGTTGCAACTTAAATGAGGTTCCGACGATCCAAATTACATGTGGTCGGCCTTTGTACCGCGTTTATTTACTTCACATTGTACTTAAGGGCAATAACTAGAAGTTCAAGCCCTTAATTTTAAAAGCCGCTCTCGTTTGAAAATCAGTGGAGCTTTAGGTGTTTTATAGAACTTCATTACTGAGCTGTTTAACGGAAATCACTTAATCCGCGTAGGCTGAATTAGCGTTGTAGGTTTTTAATAAGGTATGCTCGTTATTCAACAAGCATTATTTGCGATTTAATTAACTCTAAGTAAAAACATCATGAAACCGACTCCAAATTAAATTATCACCCTCTAACCTAGAGCCGGTTAAAAAAAGATGACGCCGCCCACAATAAATTACCAATAAAAGTTGACCCCTACCGTCGTTTCACTCACATTGTTATATAACACATAATTTCAAAGCTAGAGGTTCATTTAAAACTGGCCATATATAAATCAGAGGCTTATGGTTAGCGTTTGTGGGAGCAAACTAAGGAGCCAGTTAAATATTTCAAGGAAATTTGCATAGATTGACACCGCATGATTTCGCTCGGCTCACGCGATCCTAAAACCATGAGTCCACACGCATCCTACACGTAGGTATCTTAGCACAACACCTAGTAATTATGATTAAAATTGTATTCAGTTCATCGGTTGCCCGTACCGGTTTCGGTTCGTAAAAATATAAAATACACAAGCAATATTTAACGAGCCTTCTATAAGCCTCTCTTTATTATTTACCGAACACACACCTGGAGTTCGAGACTTTCTGTTATGTATTCATATTGGTCACCCACTAATTAGTACACAAAAGTTAATGCGACGCGAGACAATAAGTGTGTGTGCATTCGGAGCGTCACATGTCCTTACACACTTGACGACATTCGTCTCCGCGACTTGGCGACCAAATAATTTCCTAACATAGCGGCCCGCAGACAACCAGTACACCAACCGATGAATATTAAATATTTCTAACCTATGTCTCGCCAGCCCGTCAATGTACGGCCACTTAAGAAATTTAAATATTTGACATTGGGCAAAGGAAAGCGTTAGAATTCAAGTGATCTCTTCGCTCTGGCTTTAGTTGACATACGAACAATTTAAAAATTAAATACTGCTCAAATGAGACGTTAAAATAGAGGGCTCGAAGAAAGAATATTGTGGACACACGATTTATGTTGTTGGTTCAATTTATCGGACCCTCCGAGTTAAGGCTTTTGAGTGAAGAGCACTGTGAATAATTCCGAAGGATTCTCCTAATTTGTAGTGGATTTGTTTCCACACAAATCCGCGAGTCATCGCGCGACAGCGATGGCCGGTATTTTCAGTGTTTGAATAAAGGGCAGAAATTCCACGAGTTGGAACACGGTGTGCTTTCACAGTGACAAGGGGCCGGGCTTTAGCGGTCGCTCGGTGCTAGTGTTTGTACAGTATTTACGATTTAACAAAACAACACGAAATGTTAAAAACACATTATTTGTCCAAGTGAGACGAATGTGAACTTACGATTCCGGAGTGGTGCGTTTGTCTGCGACACGTCTCGGAGGTTAAGCTCGCCTCTTTAAGGCAAATGTACTGCTTATTGTCGGGTTTTCAGGCTTTTAATACACGACCATATTTGCTCACACAGCCCGACGCTTTTATTATCGTTCGCTCCGACAATTTCTTCGGCGTCGCGCCTTCACAATAGTTGGGAAAACGCAACGGCTTGTGCTCAATGCTTTTATGAACCGTAAAATATTAACGATTAATTTTAGAATCGATTGTTTATTGCCTTCTAAATACTCGCGAGATTAAATAAAGTCTGTACATGTGGATTGGTGACTTACAAAGATTTCATAATAGAGAGAGCAATAATAAATTCTGTTAGAGATATTCCCACACTGTCACAAATATTAAAAAGTTTACGACGGATAGATAACTCGAAGTAAAATAATAAGCAGCCTTAAAATATTCGCGACTAGACAGCTGTAAAAGTGAATCATTCATTCATTCGTATGTTAGAGGAAGCTGGTGACATACGAAGCGATATAAACAAAAGCCAAACGTCTCAGGTTCATGTTCCAGGAACAATGAGTGATGAGATGAGTTCATTCATTAGCCGCTAAGTGGAAGCAGGAAGAATTGAATGGTAATGTTAGTCACAATATGAGGTTTACGTAATTTTCATTGTAAACTATACGTATTTTACAATAATGATTATTCTATTATTCGAGATAGTTACAGTTAAATGATAATTTATTTGTTATTGAAATAAATTACTACAGTAATATTAATATTAACCACTAAACAATACGCCACGTTATAACAAACTACAATTTAACACCGAATAGATAGAAGAGGGCCTTTATAATAAAATAAGAGAAAACGATACACCAACGAAAATATTGCAATTTAAACAAATAATATAAGTACAGTAAAGTGAATTAATTAATTCGACAAATACCTAACTTGATAAATAGTAAAATCACGGAAAATCGAAGCTAAATATAATATAGACGTCATTGACCATACATAAACCGCACGCATTAGGGAATTCTATAACATAACCCCATGCCTACAATGAATAAGAATAGATAAATATGTTTCATTTTTAAAGGACAATTATAAACGATCCATTACAATCACGAGGTGAACCGGCCTGTCAAGTAGGTACTTGAACATAGAGACATTATATACATAACAAAGTAAACGCATCATTGTTTATAAAGAACAGAATAATGTCTCACAGATACTTATTTTTTATTTGGAGCTAACTGGGACAGTGGTTAACGTTCTGAAAATGATTTAAGCAATGAGCTTTATTAACTAGGTTCCGAAATTTGATAGATTTATTTTTTAACGGGACCGGCTTTTCCAATTAAAGCTGCAATTCTGTCAAGACTCGCACTTGTAGCATGGTCACTGAAGAAAAAAGAAAAACGCAACAAAACTAGTGATCCACAGAAAACTCGCCGTCATGAAAATTGGAAGAGACTAAGGTTAATTACGACTTCTATTCTTTTGTATGGATAAAGTGTTGACTCAGTATTCCAAAAGTACTAGCAAATATGATGATACCTATAATATATTTCGCGATAAATAGCCATGAGCTAGAAGCTGACCCACGAATAGAGTAAAGTGATTAGACTCAATATAATTTCTAAGTCGTGCCCAAGTAGCTAGTTAAAAGTATGTAGACTTAAAAATATTGATATATTTCATTGATAAAATCTGTTCAATGATAATGAACAACAAGTCTCGTCTACGCCCACAAGAAATGAATGGTATGTGGCACTGAACTACTTGACGAAATCATCTTCAACTTAAAAGTAATTGATGAAACTGGTTGACTAGGTAAAAAATTAACACATTCGAATTTGGTTTAGATATTGGGAAAACTGCATGAGCTTTAAATCTTAAACCCCAAGAATATAAAGATAAATATAATAATCTAGAATTCTAACCTTTGTCAATAAGCAATAAGGTTCACGTAAAACCAACACTTGATTATGTCATACTGCCAGCTTTATTACAATTCTTTACGCAATTATTTAAGGTAATTTACAATAACAAATGATTTATTGCATCTCAAAATAAACGTTTGATGCAGAACTCAAGAACGCAATGATTGTTCACAACCACAAGCTTACTAAGACAATGTATGATCGTAAAAATCTAATTTGGATGTACCCACCGTAAAGTTTAGGATTACACAAAACAAAATTACTTTTAACCTAAATCTTTGTACCACCTTTTAATCTGCTCCTTTAAAAGCACAGATAAAGGCAGTGTTCAGTTATTAATTGAAAATAATCCCTAAACGACAATAATGCACTTTGAATTTCAAATAACTTATGGCCCGACTGTATTTTACGCTTATTGTCTTCTAATAAAGAAAATGGCAATTCGAATGGCTTTAAGTTATAAACACGAGGACAGAGTCGTGCCGCGTATAATAATCATCTAGAAAGTGCCATTATAGTGAATTGTTGAGTAAAATCTCTTAAATACTAGTGAAGTATAAACATATTTTCAATAAGATTGTAGTGTTAATAGCGTCATTTGAATAGTCATACCGATCACAAATGCCCACGGTACAGCAGCCTCGACACGAATATGCCGCGACGTAAACTATCCTCGATGTGACGCGCTTAATTCACACGTAAGCTTCTTCACACTATGACCCTTGTATAAAGACAAGTAAAGGTCTATTCTTTTCTGCAATCATAATGCTTCCTAGACCGAAGTAACTGAATAGCCACTGTCATTAATAATAAAATTTAGAAATTCTAGGACTTGCGACCTAGTACAGTATAATATCAGATCAGAAGTATAAAATAAGTAAGGGATTTTCTAATAATAAGTACTTGACTTAGGTTTTAACACAGATAAACCCGCGCCACTTCGATAAAAAAGGATTAACCTTCATTACGTCGTAACTCTCTGACGATGACGTAAGCACGATTACGTTTGGGTATAAGTAATTGTAATAGACAATGAACGTAGTTATCAATTACTATAATATCATAGATTGATTCATTCATTCATTGTTATCATTTGTAAATTCCAATTCGTTGTATTATCTACTTTTCAATAATTAGTTACTTAAACCACAATGATATTGATGATTAATAGACCCATTTTTTTAAACATTTGTTTCTTTTTGTTACAGTTTGCGTATCTCATGCCGAAGTTGTACAAGTCCCTGGTTGAGTACCAACACATCTTCAGACTGCTCATCAAAGTTGAAGTTGAATTCGCTGACGACCCATTCTGCAGCTACAACAAAACCCGCCATGAATTAATAGGGAAAACCCTTGAGAGACTTTACAGTACTATAGCTGAAATAAAGGAAAATATGGTATTAGTTGACATACCAGTGCCACAGGTTAGCCAAAGTAAAGACCTGCAAGTGTTAGATATGAAGGTAGATGCGCCGCAGTGCCTCAAGAACGATTACATAGCGTTTAGAGCATACGGAAACCTTCTCAACAACTGGTACTCCGAGTTCAGATGTCCTAGGGGCAAGAAGGTGATCACCAGCAACAGCAAATGCGCCGCCTACGAGGCCAAACTAAAAGAAAAGAAAGATAAAAGATACAAGAACACCGAGAGATAGAATTTAGTTTTATTTAATATTGTGACGTAACTTAATTTTCGCTTCGACTAATTATTTATTAAATTTACAATCGGTATAGTCCCTTTTGTACTTATTTATTGGTAGGTGTGTAAGGCGCACGCTCTCTAACACGACAGATGTTGGTTGTATTCGAAGTGCTTGACGAAACAATGTTTTGTTGATTAAGTATTGGGT
This sequence comes from Subacronicta megacephala, assembly GCA_958496365.1. Classification (NCBI taxonomy): domain Eukaryota; kingdom Metazoa; phylum Arthropoda; class Insecta; order Lepidoptera; family Noctuidae; genus Subacronicta; species Subacronicta megacephala. The sequence continues at coordinate 4,407,377 of OY292524.1, forward strand.
ACTTTCTCTGTGATATTTAGTATTCTGTAGATATTAATCATTAATTTATTGAAAGTTTTAGTGTTTAAGCCTTTCTGTTCAGTTCCTGTGTACTTAACTGTTATATTTTTCTGTTTCTCGTTACGACGAAGCTTTATTGTAAGGTTATTTTAATTTATTGGATTTTAACTGTCAGTATTTATTTAATTTATACTAATCTCTTTATTTCTATTGCTATACGATGAAATCTGATTTCTATGCATTAACAAAATTTGACTTAATATCTCTCTTATTAAATATATCTCGAGTATTATTAGAAGGCAAAACATGCCGTTTTAGCCAAGAAAGACTTTTAGCTTAATAGTAAGTTGCTTATTTATGTAATAAGATAATTATACATATAAGTTTGTATAGAAATGTGCCGTTAGATGTTAGTGAATTAATGAACTGATACCATATGAATATTACCTATGTTTTATATACAAGTTGCATAATTTTCCAATGATAATTTTGCTACTAGTACATGTGAAATATGAGTACATGATTTAAATAATAAAATGAAATAAATTGATTCAATCACTTAACTTTGTCTTTACTTATTTTATTTTCAATCACAACTCAGAAATGCTTTTTAGTTATTTGATATTCACAAATTGTCTTTGTATCTCCCATACTTACATAAGGCCGCTTATACACACCCGTTTCATAGTCGTGAAAACGACGGTTGATGCACCATGTGTACTGGTAAGTAGGTGTCCACACCTACTTAATTATTAATAAAAGTAACATTCTCCTCATAATTATTTTTTTAGTTAATTGTCTCAATATAAAAGAATTCGTGGTTATAGATAATAACTGAACCTAATTTAGCCCTACTTCTCCAGGCGGTAAAGTGGTGCATTTTGCTGGAAAAAAGAATTGAGACAACATAGACCTATTTTTGGTTTGGTATTGGTAAAAACCAATACCAAACCAAAAGTAGGTCTTATAATACAACAAAATCTTAAAAAAATCTTTAAAGGAAATTAATTTTCAACTCTTAAGCGAGAGGAAACAGTCACCATAAAAACCGAAGGTTGCGCTAACTGTTAATATTAATGGATAATATATTAGAAATAACCTTTACAAATAGCCTAACTTATACAAGTAAATTATGTAGTTATAGGCTCATAATTTGCGTCTAATCACTCAGGTATTCACCTAAATATTTCTCAGAATCTACGAGACATGAACATTTGATGCCTTTATATGGCAGGCAGCTTCTAGAATAGATATATACCTAATACTACCTATATGTATCCAAAACGCTTGCATTCTGCATTAAGCAAAAGATAAGTAAGCTACGTACTTTGATTATCATGTAAAGATCACTACTGCGGCTGTTGTCCAGGATTCGACACCCAGGTGGAGAATTTTTATTTTGTGTGAAATGCTTACTTGCAGCTCGGAGTTTTGATTTGCTCTAGGTAAAATAAGCAATAAGCTCGACCCCTATGACATGGGATCTAAAACAATAGTGAATAGTGATTCTACATTAGCACACCTCTGCTTAATCCATATCTATTGATCATTCTAATCTACATTATATACATGGGTTGGTTACGTCCTACTTATTACAGAGTAGATGATCCGTAAGTATTACTGTAGGATATTCTCACTTACTGTAGGATTTCTGTAAGAATTCCCACCTACAAAGTTAGTTAATTCCCTAATCAATTTGTACCTCAAGTTTGTTAGAACCATTAGAACTGAAGGAAAATAATCAAGCTAAGCTCTGAATGTAAAAACAAAGTAACAATTTTTTTTGAATAATTAAAAATATTTTAAGTAATTTTCTTCAATGAACTTGTTATTTATACATTAACAAAATTATATTCAGACGCCATTGAGATCACAGCGTCCTCTACACAAATATTCACACGCTAACAAAATATTATTATAATAGTACTGCTACTCGCTACTAGATGGCAGTACTACAACAAAATATAGCAGTGACATCTCTCTCTTGTTTTTAGAACTACGTAGCTTTTCCTAACCATTTTACTGGTAATTTTTAATGTCAATAGATGGCGCTTTACTTAAGTTGACATTTAAACTTAAGAAATTTTGTATCCACTGCAGGCGCCAAGATCCCATGATGATTTTAAAGTTGATGAGTAAGCTAAACTTAAGTTAGTCCGGTTAGTCCAGAATAATTTTCACAGGTGGCGCTCCCTGTCAGCGGTTCTTTCATTTAAATGCCAGTTTCATTATTTATCAGAATCAATCGACGTACCTATACGGATTTCCGATCTCAATATACAAGTTTTTGTTCTGCGGCTAGGTACACAATGAGAAAAGGTAATAGATAAATGGGCAGATACTTCTGCAATAATAAAATTTAATAAAGGTACTTACATATAAGTACTTGACACCAAACGCCATAAACATCGCGTGAGTTGATTATTGACAAGCGTCAATGAATTTTACACGAATTTAATTAGTTCGAAATTTTATTAGTCGATGTAAATGATTCTTTCAGTATATATATTTCTTATATTTTACACCTGATCTATTATTTTCAATATATTCAGCACCACTCAACTACCCTATAATTATAAGTAGATTCAACATAGAACCATAGTGTAATGAAATCATTAAACTATGATAGAACCTAATAGAACTTTACTTACGAATATTAGGTAGGTAAGTAGGTACTTTAAACAAATAATACCTATTGCCGGCCTTCATAGACCACACATTGATACGGTTCGGTAGTCAGCTTCCTACGGGTGTTGCAAGCTGATGCGGTGGCCAAACTTCAATGTACCTGCTGCATTATAGTCATTACTAGTACTTAAGTATATCTACTAGCTTGCCCCGTGGTTTCACCTGCTTTTCCCAGCTCCTAGAGATTAAAAAAAAAAAAAAATCTTTATTTGGAACTAAAATATACATTTAACAATTTTATGTAACGATGATGGCAGCAATAGTTTAAAACTGTGGCGCAGCCATCAGCGCCCACCTCCAGATACAAAACAACAAAAACAGTTCCAGAATAACAAGTGTCTGTAAGAACACTAAGATCTAAATAAAACTAGGATTATTATAGAAACTAAAATTGAGGTAATTAAAGTGAGATAGATTTGTGCGTGCGTGATGTGTGTGAGTAGAGGTGTGTAAGGCTGTGTGGAAGGCTGTGTGTAGGAGGGCTTGTAGAGGTGTGTGTGGGAGGGTGTGCAAGGGTGTGTGAATGTCAGTATGAGTTTCTGATGTTATATTTCCATAAGTTTTTCGGTTTCATCATAAGACTTTGATTTTAGCCATTCCGTTAATTTCTTCCTAAGAATGGGTCTCGTGAGAGGGTATATTTTTATTTCTTTGTTAATCTTATTGTAGAGCCTAGCACTGGTGTGTCTGAAGCTACAACTAACAGCGACAGTTCTGCAGAGTTCGGTAGGGCAAACTCTATCCGCGCGGCGCCCTACAGTATCACATTTAGGTTCATATTGCAAGTGTCCATGCTTTCTGGTAACTGCTTGCAATATATATAGCTGTCTGACAGTCAGGACTTTGCACAGTTGATAAAGGTCTCTTGTTGGGAATCTTATAGGCTTGCGTGCGATTACCTTTAACACTGCACGCTGCGCTCTTTCGACTCTTAGCATGGTTGTTTTAAGGGCACTACCCCATGCTGTTATACAGTATCCAAGCACTGACTGAGCCAATGCAAAGTATACTGTAATCAGGCAATCAAATTCCATGAGAGGTCTTAGCTTTTTAAAAATGTAGATCAACCTTCTCCCTCGCGACACAATTGAGTCCCCCTGTCTTTTCCATTTTAGGAGGTTGTCAATATACACCCCAAGATATTTAATATTGTCCACGCGCTCTATGGTAATGCATTTGCACTGCTGTTGTTTTGAAGTTGTATTGCTGTTGAGACACGCGTGTGCTATCAGTTTGAAGGATGATAGAGGTTGACTACCTAAGCCAGGAGTGAAAGGGATAAATTTGCATTTGTTAATGTTGAGGGTGAGGAGGTTCATAGTAAGCCATTTCATTACTACGCCTAGGGCTTTTTCTGCAGTCTTTCGAGTGTCTGATCAATCCTTACCATGAGTTAAAAGAACTGTGTCGTCGGCATATGCGATGATTTTGGTGCTTGGAAGGGATAACCGACACAGTTCATTCACGTAAATGAGGAAGAGGGTGGGCCCGAGTACGCTACCCTGAGGCACGCCAAAGGATAATTCCTCCTCAACGCTTAGGTGGTGATCAATTTTTACTCTCTGCTTTCTATTTGTTAGGTAGCTATGAAACATATCATGGGCAGAGCCACGAATGCCAACACCTTCAAGCTTTTTAAGCAGCAAGGGGATAGAGACGGTGTCAAAAGCTTTGGATAAGTCTAAAAATAGTCCGATAGTTTTTTGGTTTCTATTGAAATTTGAGGTAATCGTGTCAGTAAGTTCCAAAACTGCATCTTCTGTTGACTTTCCAGCTCGAAAACCAAACTGATTCGGGGCTAATACATTATTTTTGTTTAAAAAGTTAATTAATCTTTTATTTATTATTTTTTCGAAAATTTTTGACAAACTAGGAAGTACGGATATAGGTCTATAATTAGACACACCGTCTCTATCTCCTGCTTTAAAAATTGGGTGGACAATAGCTGTCTTAAGGACTTCAGGGAAAATACCCTGAGTCAGGGACAGGTTAAGAACATGAGTAAGGACAGGGGTAATGATATGCCGAGTGGCCTTAATAATGGAGGTTGATATGCCGTCATGCCCAACAGCACAGTTGTCCTTTAGACTCAGGATGGTCGTTTCAATCTCGGCTTGAGTTACCTCATGCAACACCATAGATCTAGATGGAGACAAGGTAGAAGTGGTTAATCTGTTGTTATCTGTAATGATTGAAGCATAACAATCGGATTGCGTAATTTTAGAGGCTAAATTTTTGCCCACACTTGCAAAGTACTTGTTAACCACATTTACTGAACGAATAGGATCATTATGGCTCTTGAGCAGTTCCATTGGTGCATTTTTACTCTGGTCCAGGTTACCTACCTGTTTAATAAGGCGCCAGGTAGCTTTAGGATTACGGATGGCCTTCTGAAACTGAGATCTTTCAAATTCACGTTTCACTTTTTTTAGGACCATGTTGCAGAAGTTTCTATAGCGAAAATAAATGTGTTTATGAGTTTCGTTGTCAGGATTTTTTTTGAATTTTTTGTATAGTTTGTCTCTATGGCGTATACATCTCAAAAGACCAGGCGTAATCCATGGCTTTACTATACGTTTTCGACTAGGAATGTTTGAAGTGCATGTGTGCGTTTTAACAGACGAATATAGTAGAGAAACCAACGATTCGGCAGCTATATTTGGGTCTTTCATTTCAAGAATAGGGGAGAAATCTGTATTGGTTATATCAGAAATAACAGCAGGGATATAGGTTTTTGGAATTGAAAGTTTTCGTATGCACCTAGTGACAGATTGTTTACAGAACAGAACAATGGGGTGATGGTCAGTAATAGGGCTATCTAACACGAGAGATGTGGTCGGGTTTGGTGATCTCAGCAAGATATGGTCAAGGCAGTTAGTTAATCTTGTGGGGAACGAGTGAGCAGGAAGTAACGCGTGGGAGGCAGCAATATTAAGATATTCATCAGAATTCACATCACCACTTTGAGAAACTATGTTGATATTAATATCACCGATAAGAGCAACAGTCGGGTATTTAGACAATTGGTGGAAAATCGTATCAAGGCTGTCAAAGAAAGGTGCTAAGTGTCTGCATGATGGAGATCGGTATAAGGCGATAAAAGCCACTTTGTTAGATAATTTGATTATCATACAGTTGGCATCCTTGAAGTCCGGGATCTCTACCGACTGCTGTAACTCACATCTGATAAAGGCGACGACACCGCCTGCAGCGTGATGCTAGATAGCCTATAGCATAGCATTCCTCATGTAGCTATCGTATTCAAAAAGATTTTCTCAAATCCTATTAGTAGGTAGTTCCAGAGATTAGCGCGTTCAAACAAACTCTTCAGTTTTAATTTATTACTAATATATCCATAGACTATAGATATATTAGTAACATACCATCACGCCTGTATTCCCCGAAGGGTTAGGCAGAGGTGTACTTAATGTACACCCACAGTTCGCCGGTATGTTTGGGTCCCATGTAATAGGGGGCGAGCCTATTGCCATTCACCGGGCACAAATCCAGACTCCGAGCTGCTACTGAGAATTTCATAGAAAAACTCAATAACACTTTGCTCGACCTGGGGATCGAACCCAAGACCTCTAGCGTAGCAGTCGCGATTGGGACCACTAGACCAACGAGGCAGTCAGCATATATTAGTAATAAATTAATAATAATAAAAATATTTTAGTGAAAGAAAAATACGACCGCAGTCAGGATTCGAACCTGCGTCTTCTGGTTAAGTGCATCAGACGATATGACCGCTAAGCCGCCGCGAGTCCCACCATTTTTTATTTACGTCTTTGAGGTGACAATTTTGTGAAATTTTTCGTCGGATATTTTTTATGAAATCATGGTAAGCGGTTGTGTGTCGATGTCCCTTCCACCATGTATAATTTTGCTATATTGAAGTACATTATCATATCACACATACCATCTCGCTTATTTTCCCCGAAGGGTTAGACAGAGGTGTACTATAATGTATGTTTGGGTATAAGGGGCGAGCCTATTGCCATTAATTGGGCACAAGTCCAAACTCCGAATAGAGAAACCCAATAACACTTTGCTTGACCTGGGAATCGAACCAACGAGACCACCCACGATCGCAGTCACGCTTAAGACAACTAAACCAATGAGGCAGTCAGAAGTACAGTATTATCTTTTAAGTCTTCTTACCTCTATAACGCAGTGGGTGGCCCTATAACGCAGTGGGTGGCCCTATAAGTGAGTGTACCAGGATGACGGCGAACAGAGAGAGGTGGCGTGACATCGTGAGGCAAACAACATCTGCCCCTAGCACCACTACTACATGACTGCCACGACCGCTCTGCCAAGAGCGAATCGGCTGAGAAGACCTCTTGAAGGATATATTGCCCGTAGCATAAGCATACCTAGCATAATCGGCCTATAATATTCCCACTGCTGGGACACAGGCCTCCTCTCGGTGAGAGAAGTGAGCCATAATACAAGACGCGGGTCCAGTGCGGGTTGGTATGGTATGTATGGTTATGGTATGGTATGGTATTGGTAATATTGCCCGTGCGGCAATGATATTCTTCACATCAACGATAATAAATACTTTCACACAAAGTTATGGTAATTTCAAGGGAAATGTGAATATAACTTTTCAACGTAGACATTCATAAAAAATATTTCAGAGAAGCTTAACGAATTAAAATGGCTGAATGAGAAACAATCAATTGAGAAACGACCTAGGCTATTTCTATCCGAAGTGAAATGACGAAACCTTGTGGTTTCATCAGTTTCAAGCTTATTGTTTTAACTTAACGATTATTATTCTTTTAACCAATTTGTATAGTAGGTTATTATAGTAATGGGTACACCATAAATTTCTTAAAACGCTACGAACATCAGTACAGACTATGGTATAACATCTTCAATATGAGCAAAGTATCACTAAAACTTATCTCAGAAGCTAGAAGAAGAAAGATAAAATATTTAACTACTTACTAAGTAAATCTGATCAGTAGTCCCATAAGGGTCGAGATTCCTTAGATCCTTCAAGAGGACGGGGAACCTCTTGAAGTCCTTGAACTGACGAACTGTATGATATTTAATAAAATAATTAGGTACTAACGCTTACGCGAATATTAGACATTGAAATAAAACTACTTCTTAAGGATTTTATCGCGTTATATTGATATTACTTAATTCCCGACGACTCGGATCCTTTACAGCATCCATGATCTAGTCTACTAGCGCGTTGTCATCTTGTGAACTGTTAAACCTCATATTGCCCTTCAAACCAAACCACATATCTAATGTTAGCACATCAATGCTTAGCGAGAGATAAGTAACCACCATGCACGCAATACGCAGATAACTCCCCAAAAATAATCCAACGGCGAAACTATTAAGTTTATTTGTAAAAAACCTTACTAGCAATGTGGGTCACACATTAGTTGTATTCTTGTTAACCCCTCGTACTAAGCTAAACGCTTGTGTTTGTTACGAGTGGGTTCCCGTTGGTAGTTTAATGGGTAGGTTTCGAACCGTCAACCATATGATCGCAAATCCGACGTTCTAGCCATGAGGCTACCGCCGCTTAGTCTCATATGCCCGTTAATTTCATTGGCAACATTGCCCTTCAAACCGAACCACATAATGTTAGCACATTAATGCTTAGCGAGAGAATATTTGGCAATACGCATGTACCACCCCAAAATTCCGGCGATGGCGAAACTTTTAGGAATATAGAAAATCAGATCAAATAAAAAGTTAAGATGAAACTTTGCGAACAAAGAAGTGAGGCCGGCTAAAACTACGCCTAACGGTGTACAACACACAATTACACGCACATATGTATTAGTTAACTACGCCTTATCTTGTCAGTCGAGTCGACAAGATAATGCGTAGTTTCGGTATTTGTGTTGTACACCGTTAGGCGTAGTTTTAGCCGGCCTCACTTCTTTGTTCGCAAAGTTCCATCTTAACTTTTTATTTGATCTGAGTATAGAAATAGAAATCACATTTTAAAAAAGCCTAACAACCAATCTAATCTTCGAATATCAGTTTTTCCAAAAATTGGATTGCGGAGGTCTGATGACTTCGAATAAAATACTGATATTCAGCCGTATCTGGTTAGATTGGAAGCCAACCATAATTGCGAAAAAGGCTATGATGATATATGTATATTTATTTAAATAGGTACATTACGCAGTCATCAACCTAATTCCTCACATTCCGAGAAAAGACCAGTGTCAAGCAGTGATAGTAAAGCGGGTTAGTGTCAGATACCTTTATTAGAAGATGAAGATAAATTAAAAATCTAAATGAATACATATCTACATATATAATCAGCCCATAACATTCCCATTCTGGTGGGACAGAGGCTTCCTCTCGGTGAGAGGGAGTGGGCCGTTATTTGGCCGGTTGGTAAATGTCACATGTCTTCGGAGTTTTGGTTCTAGGACATGCCGTTTTTATTATTATTTCCTCACGATGTTTTGAAATAATTTATTTTTTAATTTTAATCTAGTAAGGCGGCTGTCAGGTTACAACTCATAAGTCGCGCCTGTTATCACTGGGCCACCACCACTCCCTCTCAAATTAATGCCTAGATGTACTTAGTAGGTACTGCCATAACTAAATTTTCCTCAATTTTCGACACAACTTTTCGCCACACTGCGACATACACTACACTTATTTCTAAAGAACACAATTACTATTCATCAACCATTTATCCATGAAAACCAGGTTAATTGTATTTTTTAATACTTGAAACGCTCTGTTTGCGTACTAACAGCACGACACTAGTTTGACCAGTATCGTTATTACTAACAAGGTTGATGAAGCTATGATTTAAAACTCATCTAGCAAGGTGTTCTGTGAATTAATTTGTGCCTAGTGGTGTAGGTTTTGCAATTGGACTTATTTAACTATACATAAACATGTAACAGGCCGATGTCTGTTCAGTATAGCTACTGAAGGAAAAATTATATAGGGGGTTCTTATTAGAGCAACAGAAACAAAAATAAATAGCATAGAATTCAATCCGGTTTTCGCAGTTGTATTGCTGAAAGTCTAAATAAAATTCTATGTAAGTATGATTTAACTTGATAAGCCGCGTAAAAGCCGAATTATTGTAAGTAAATCCTTAAATGATTGTCTGTCACTTATAGTCACTCGACCGACGACTGCCAAATTGTTTATTTCCACCTTAAAACATTCCTGAAGTCTGTCAAGTGTCAATGATCCTTATTGGGTCGTGCACACTAAAATATAAAACCATAAACTCTCAAGTGTCCCTGGCTCGTTGACCTTGACATCTTCAACCTTAAAAAAAGTAAAAATCTTTACAGATCATAAAAAGACACCGTGATTATCTTTACGACTACCTAAATATCTGTTTAAACTGATATTTGTGCAATAAATTGAAATATATATACATAAAATTGATACCAATTTAACTGTTATGTACCTACTTAATCCAAAAAAAAATTGTTTTGCACTTTTAACTTCCAAACAACAACAAACCAAGTTCAATAATGTTTTAATAACATTATACTATATTGAACAAAATACCGACTCAATAATACAAAATCTAGTTATGAATTATATTTTTACAAAAATATATAAATAACGCCTGCCAAAGGATTAGGCAGCGGTGTACACCCACAGATTTCCGAAACTTTTTTAGGACCCATTTAAAAAGAGGCACAAAAGTTATTTTCTACATGGTGCCGTATGAACACCTACATTCGGTATAGGAAAGAACGAGACAAATAACGATAATAAAATTTTAAAAAAACAAAAACACCGTAATCCCTACTTCCCTACAAATATTATAAATGCAAAAGTAACTCTGTCTGTCTGTCTGTCTGTTACGTTTTCACGCCTAAACCACTCAACCGATTTTGATGAAATTTGGTACTGGGATAGACTAAAGCGTGAGAAAGGACATAGGCTACCTTTTATTGCAAAAAATAGTTTTGAAGGGGTTGAAATAGGGGGTGAAAGTTTGTATGGGAGTTCGTCATTTTTCAAGATAAAGCCATGAAACTTTATATTAAGGCACTTGATAAGAAATAAATAAATATTTGTTCTAGCGTTTTTGTAATTTCGACCTGTATTGGGATGAAAGTTCGTTTAGAAGTCCAAACAAAGTCACGCTTTCAAGTTTAACCCTGGAACCGATTTTGATGAAATTTGGTACAAAAATAGACTAGACCTTGGGAAAGGATATAAGCTACGTTTTTTTTTGTAAAAAAGGGGTTGTAATAAGGGATGAAAAATTTTATGGTTTTTTAGAGTTTTTCATTGTTGAAGATAAAACGATGAAACTTTGTATTTAGGCACTTGATAAGGAATAAATAAATATATGATATAGGGTTTTTGAAATTTCGACCTTTGTGGGGATGAAATAGGAGATGAAAGTCCGTTTAGATTTTGACGAAATTTGATACAAAAATAGACTAGAATAGAAAGAATATAAGCTGCGTTTATATTCCGCTAAATAATAAAGTTGGGCAAATTTTGTGGTCTACTTGAGAAAAGAAGCGGACGGAAAGATAATATATGTACCTACCTAAGGATATTTTTGCAATTTCCCGCCCGAATCGGAAAAAACTAAACACTCGAAAATCGTGTTGTCCACGCGGGCGAAGCTGCGGGCGGAAAGCTAGTTAACTATAATGTAGATGGTGAAATGCACGGAAAAGATAAATATTTATCTCTTCCGTGGTGAAATGCATCCCTCGGTCTCAGGTCTGGACCAAGTAGTTCTCCAGATCAAAGTTAAATGTTTTATTTCGACTAGACCATTCTTAAAGGTACTTTCGGAGAGCCAACAAGAAACTCGTAAAAAGCACACCACTTCTTGACGCTGCTTGCATGTGTAAATGCATACTTCTGGTTTGTCTGTTTCTCTAACATGTAAGAATTTCATAGGAAAAGTTGTTGAGTACGATAGGTAGTGATTAAATAAACATACAACAAGTAATTGAACTTGGATACGCACTACCGTTAACGATACAAACGACGATCCAAAGAAAGGAATCAGAGTCAGTACACAATACTAGATTTTATGATAAACGTTAATATCAGTACAATATAGATATCATAAAATATATAATTACTAAATTACATTACGTGGACAATGTTATCGCTAGAAAAAGCTAAGCGCAATCCGATAATAAGTATGAATCAAAAGAAAACAATATACAGAAAGACAACTTCGAATATTGTAAAAATCAGGGTCAGGGTAAAAATTTTATCGCTGCAGTTTTAATTAAAGCCGATTGTAGATTTTATTTTCTTGGACGAGACTGCACAGAGTCTTAGTCGTACGTTTTTTAAATTGAACTACCGCATCTATCTATGCTATGGTGCGTGAGCGATACGGGTGCACCAGACATTGCTCTTGCGCATAAAGCAGATAGAAAGTACCGCACCGAGGTTTAGTCGTCCACTGTGAACGGAGAGGGAAGCACGTCAACCTCGACGCAAATGTTACCGAACACACGCGGGAAATAGTTGCGTCTGTTTCGTGAATTAATTAATAATATTTTTTTAATCTCCCAAAGAGGATAATCGTGCAGAACTGTTAAATATGGGTGTCAGTGCGTGGATTTTCGTCACGTTTCTTCTGGTTTCTGCTGTCACAGCCGTACCCGCGGGAGACCACAGGAAGGCTTCTCTAGATATCGGTTAGTTTATGTTTTTTTTTACTATAAAATAATATTGATAAGTAGGTACAATAATAAGTTTTGAAGAAGCACCTCTTAAATTCGTTAATCAAATAAAGAACCATCTACTGTTACACATAATCTTGGTAATTTAAATAATAACTACCGACATTGTTTGATAAATTTGCCTTACAAAATTAGTCCAAACCATTTTAAGAAAAACGTGCACAAATTTCCATTGAAGAAACGGAATAATAACAACGTTAATTCATACAATGCGAAAATAAAGGAAATTGTACGGTGTTGTTACAAATGAAAAAAATAATTGCGCAAGATGGTACGAGAGCTGGTCCAAAACTAGTTGCAAAATAGATAAAGAACTTTTACGGCCAATTTCACAGCAAATGAAGTTGTCTGCACGCTTTAAGTGACAATGACCTACTGAAAGTGTCGAGACTTAGCGCTACTAATCGTTAGTTAAACAAAAACGGCTTTAATTGGATATCGAAAAACAGTCTTAATAATTGTAAAAACATTGTCCAAAATCCTTTATACTTTAATTGGCATTCAGAAAATTACGGAAAGTTATATTTTATAAAAAAAAATATATTAATGATAAGGAAGGAAAAAGCCAAGCAATTGTTATATAATAAATAAAAAAAGGAAATTTATCAAAAAATAATACAAATGATAAAGCAAATAATTGCAAACACCTAACCGACCCACCTAAGCAGTTAACTGAATCAATACCATATTTCCAACCAAAAAGTTTTTTTCATAAAGGTAATTATAATAATTATAAATAAGCATTAGGTATGTGTATTCATGTTTTTATTGACAAATTAAATGACCCTTTCTGCTTCGCAATTTTTACTAATCAATCTGAAAAGGTTCGATTTTGATTGACAAAATTAAACCGTTTACATCAAATTAAGTTATACGCAAAGCAAAGCAATAACAGTAATTTGTGCGCGCACGCAATAATCGCACAAATTTAGGTGAATAACTTCATAATTTGTTAATTCGTGGTAACAATAATTATAATACAATTCCAAACCTTTGGAATAAAGAGTAACGACAGCTTGACCCAGATGTCAACGGTGTACAATTTAATATTTGATAACACCGTGAAATTCGTCGGCATAAATCTGCAGACTAAAACAATCACAAAATTATAACCACAAGTATCAATTTCCCTTGTTCCTGCATTCTTAGGTCCCAAACCTGCGGAAATGTTGCTTTGAATTGCATTGTTTATAATAACTGACCTTTTGTGCAGTAAACGTCTTTTAGCCATTAATCGAGTTCAATAGGCCTTAACACAAAAAGTGATTCACGATTTGTAAGATTCCAAAATTGGATAAGAATGATTATGGTATTATTCCTTTATAGTAGCATCACTACGTAATTGTCCAAGGTGTTTAAAATCAACAATAAACACAAACGTTGGTAAATTGTTTGGATGAATATCTACCAAGGTTTCCCTTCTTCATTCCTAATATTGCTTAATTGCTTCAACCTCCAGCGTAGGACGAGCAACAATAGAAACTCCACAAGGCTCCTGAACACTTAATGTTTAAGCTGGTTAATTTTTCGACTCCATTGTTAGTTTAGCGTCGTCACTCGGAACCGTTCACTTCCGAAGAGGCTTTCTTGTGCAACCACGTGAGATACTTCACGGGTCAACTTCGCTTGTTTTTGTTAGTTTTGTTAATGTCTTCACTCATTACCATTTCTAAGTGTCGTAACAGCTGTAACTAGGCTACGAACGTTCGCATGACTTACATTGTCCACGCTTAGTTCTTTTTGTTTTGTTTTTGTACTTGGCGTGTGCAGAAATTGTCGTTGAATTGTCGTTCGGGCTCATATTAACAGGTGGTTTTATATCCGATGTTATTAGTGCCTAATCACGTTGGTGGGTTTAACGAGTATCTTTTGAAAAGGTGTTGCTCGAATCATTGATTGGTACTTCAGATTTCGAAGTTATTCCTTACCTGAGCGTTAGCGTGCATCCTTCTTCAGTTCAATACCCTCAGCTCGTCGGTCCTGACAAGCCAATATTGACAATGTGCTCCGATATATGCGGCTTTAGCTTTTAAAAAGCATTCGCCTGACCATGCGCTATGCGGAGGAAAAATGTGGTCGGCAGCGCGGCGCCACAATTTAATACGTATTTATTGGATGGCCCTCAGAAATTCCAAATTTCGCATTTGACCAGAATTTTGAACGCACATTGTTTTATTTTAGGGTGGAGTTAACCGGTTCTGAATGGTAGCCAGCCTTTTTGCATTCCGCGCGAAGAAAATTTATGATCGAAGGCACCCCTCCATATCTTTTGTCTTCATTAGAGCAGAAACGATGCTATAACTTATTTTGACCCTTGTCATAATCTGAATTGATTAACTGATTTTTCATGTTTCACGATTAATTTCAATTTAAATCGATTAAAATTTCGTTATCTACCAAGGCAGCAATTTTAATATATTGTTATTGAATGAGCAAACCTTTACATTCTATCTTGAATCTCGCAGTCAAAAGAATAAAATATTTTCCCACACTGACAGGTGCTTTAATTGTTTATAATGTAAAGAAGAAATCGATAACAGTAGCTGCGAGATAGAGCACGTTTGTCACGATCCATGTTTTATCGATAATCATCAAAATGTATTAAATCAATGAATGCAACACTGCTGCAATATTTATTACTAATAATTTTATTTGTCATAAATTCTTATTATCTTCGAAACATTGCAATCGCTGGTTACGACTAATATTTCGATTGAACGAAACAAAATATCATACGTATCATTATTATATCACTTAGTAATGTTATAATTATTGTGCAACGATCACAATCGATACTTTCCAATAAAAGTAATCGCCAATACGTCGATAAAATAATATTATATTGACAGTTTCTTTGCGTAAACATCGATATCGATATAATAAATAATTACAAACGCTAGTTTTAATAGCATCTATTGTGTTAGACATAAAATTTTGTTACTATTTTGTTGCAAAAATCTGATTTGGCCCCAATACTGAAATGTGGCGAGTTGATCATTTACATTACAACCGTTGCTAACGAGTATCGTCTACAGCTTCTTTATTTATCCAGTTAATTATAAAAATCTGTTTCGGTTTTTTCAAGATTAAATTAACAATTTCACGTCTTAACATTACAAAACGAAGGACAAAGGCGGCTCAACAGGAATGTGGCGTAAACCAGCTACACGTAATACTTTAATCTGAAGAAGTCGATGAAAGTACTTAATAAGTTTTGAAAAATTTCTTTAAAAATGCCCCCGGATTAGCAACCTGCGCAAACGCAGTTGTTTATAGTCAAACTAAGTAAACTAACACTAAGTTATTCAACTAGAGACTTGCCCAGTTTATCCTGCGGCATAATAAAAAGCCTGTGCAAATTTTAAATAATGTAGCTTTCTGAGGGTGAAAGAATTTCAGAGTTTATCGATTATAAACAAAAAATCTTTCCTCTTTATAATATTATAGTATATACATCATACATATAGGTGAATTTTTCATAAGCATTATTTTAATCTTGAAATTTAAGACTCATTTAGGCTCGTTTTATTTGTGCATGATTTTCATAATTTCTTATCCCAATTAATAGTTCTATTGTGAGAGTTTTAAAATCATCGATCAAAAAATAACTGTTTATATTTTCAGCCTGGAATCTATATTTACTTTCTTTAACGTATTTTTTTTAACAAATTGCAATCATATTTTTTGAAATCCTATCTTAGTGACATAATGTTAGAATTCCCTCTAATATAACGAGATGATGCTAAAACAAATTTAGATATCAAAGAATAAGAAGACGACACCAATAGTAAAAACACAGTGGAGGCACCCCGTGAGGACTATTAACTAACAGGTGGCATGCCTGCTCGTTTGCCGAATTAAGTAATAAATGAAAAATAAAGACACACTTGCTTAATACCTTTTCAACTCTTAGTGTTGATAAAGAAATCAACACGATCGATCGAAATATGAAATATAGGTAATTCTTGCTCTTTATGTAACATTTTTGAAATCACAATAGGTATCCACGTCTAATAATAACGAGACCCCCTTGCAATCAATCATTTCTACCAGCGCGGGCGCAGGTCAATGCTTCCACACAACACAGCCCAAGGTAAAGTGAAAGTTAGTCGAAAGTGCCACTGAGGTTCAAATGCTTTTATTGACCATTGTCTTTTTCAAGGAAAAGTGAAATTTTCTACTGTGATGAAAATTACGTCATCGATTTTTTTATTAAAAACAGGTACCCAACTTCTCACCAATATCTGCTTAGTTAATATGATTTCTGTTTCCTCTTAATAATAATACATGGAAGAAGGAAGCCACTGTCACCAAATCTCAATCAACAAAATCAACTGCCTACGTTGTATATTTTATTAATAGAACCAGGCACCTATTGAATTTCTGAATTGAATCAAGAACAAAGTCCGTAACCAATTATTTATATCTAACTCTCAGGCTTTGATGGTGGGTTAAAATTGTTATACAATATTTTTGCAATTTCACTCGCAATTGTTATCTTTACATCAATGGGTTTTAAAACAACCGTATACAATACTGCAATAGCATAACAACTATTAGCATTCCATTCAATTATAGCGTTTATGTGAACTGAGAATCACGGGGTAATGGTTCTTATGCGGCTTGATGTAACAGCAGATGAGCAAACCATCAATCTTCGTGCGTATCCATCTGTAAGTGGAGCGATTGGCCAATTGCCGCTTATATCTGTTTTCCGAGAATTTCTTCATCAACACTATTTCTTGACGATTGAGAGGTATTCTAGTCGTCTTTCGTCTGTCATTGTTCAAGTATTCTTATCATATTTCAACATCTACAAGTACATCCAGTGTCATATTCTTACTAACGAGTCAACAAAATGTATAATAATCAAAACGAGTTCAAATCATTTTCATTAAGTATGAAGTAGCTTTTTTATAACAGTCATTATAGATAGTTCTGATTTAAGAGAATCTTTTTCGTTAATTCTGTCATCAAAAGCAGTAATAAATTAAATTTAAGTTTAGTTGAGCAAATCTAAATCTAAATATGGAACCTCTTCATCTCTCTATCAAGTCAAAGGTTACGGAGGTGGAATCATGTCAAAACAAACAGGAACGCCGTCGAAGCAATAGTTGCATCACGTCGCAATGCAATTGTGTGTCACAGCCATTGTAAGCCGTTAGCGAAATGCAAAAATGTTATTTAGGCATTACTACAAGGAGAACCATTACAGCTCTTACTTAAAACATGCTATTACTTTCAATTCTTAAACTACAAAAATTATTGACAGAAACATTTAACCGATTGAAAATCTTATTGCGATAATTTTTCAATAAATAACCAGAGTTGGTGACACTAAAAATGATTTAGCACTGTCACCTTGCCTATTACTAAATCTATTATTCTCAGATCTAGAACACAATACCTAACACGCATCCGACACAATAGAAGCGATTCCTCCGATAAAATGAGTATACGATTATGATAGCAACAACCAACTTTATTGCAAAATTAATTTAATGTCTCAACGTTAATAATAACAATGTACTGTTTCAGATGGAAACTAATAGGTAGCCTTCAGCATGAAATATGATCGGAAGTTCTAATTGAACATAAGCAATTCTGTTTTATAGAGGAAACCATGTTGGGAAAAAAATTACAAAATTATGAAAACGGAGGATTGCCTTACCTAAGTAATGCTTCTTCATGTTTAAAAAAGAATTATGTTAATTTAGTTTGTCGTTGTAATTTTCTCTATTTATTACAATGCCAACTACTCAGAACACTGCTTACAACATTATTTTACACTTGCCTAGACCAATTACGAAATTTACTGGGTGTAAATAACAAGTTCAGTAGTCATTTCACGTGACATTTTTTAATCTACATACAATTTGTGGTCAGGTTTTTGCGAAAGTTTAAAATGACGTTGACGTGTTGACGTTTAAAATTTCAAAGGAGTCAAGATCTTGAAATCTTAATGAATATTCACGTGAAGTCATAATATAAATTGTTATTGGATTGTATTTAATATTTGTAATATCGCTTTATTTCAACACGCCTCGGTATGGCACCGACAATTTTGCTGCAGCGCGTCTAAAAATCGTGACTATAGGGACTGAACGCAACACCATCCTAACAATCACTATGATTTGGCAAATCCTCATTATTCTGATGCTTGAAACGTAATCGAAAATGGTCAATTATGTCAGTGCCATTCAATTGTCCTAAATCGTCATTGGTAAGAACAATAATTCTTGCGCGGCCTTCAGTTTTAACAATTTGTTATTGCATATACGCCTATACAAACTGTGAAAAGAAAACATTCAATAATTGTCCAAATTTGTTTCATCTATCAAATTAAGTTCAATCGAGGATCATCATAATTTTAATTATACACGACTTGATATACATTCTGTATTGCTTTATTTCTGTAAATAAACAAATGTGTGCAATTGAGTGACATTAGCAATTCGTTCTCTACAATGATCATCTTGGGCATGTGCTTTATGTTTACTTATGGCATCCTTCTGTGTATCAAATAAGGTGTTGATGCTTTCTGGCTATGTATGGGAAGTCAATGCCGGCAAAGCATTAACATTATATTCTTGAGGTTGTATGTTTGACTTGTTATGGGCGTGCTTTGATATTCGATGATAAAGCTTATTCATTAAGAAACTACAATAAATCAACAAGCCGTACACAAAAATATAGGCCTTAAATCGAATTGGTTTGTAGTCATGAAATTGCTTGCATACAAGATTTTCTTGAATAAAAAGTCAAGGTATGCCCTAAGTATTTGGGTCAGTTATTCTAATCATGTCGTAGACAATTTTAATGCATATTTTATAACCGCAAATATTGGTAAAAACTGTCGATACCGACTGTCGACCTTGATTACGTTTCGCTTACCCAGTAGCAAAGAACTTCTTTGTTAGCTAGTGCTAGCAAATTAGCATTATAACCCAAACTAGTTTAGAACTGGTAATTTCGAAACGTGTCTGTTTAGTTTATTACAGCAGTGCATACTTATTTATTAAATTCTGCACTAACCTTTGCTGTAGCCTTTGTTTCAATTGATATCTGATTGACGTTTACTTCATCGGTGTTACTATGAATGTCTTTCAGTTTAAAACTATACTGTATGTTATTAATAGCTAGAGATACTTCAAATGTCATAACACATTTTGATACTTACTAATTAGCGTTTATCCGAACTCATATATCCATCCATGTTTTATTACTCACAATAAATGCAAATCTAGTTTTCGTGTTCATGAAAGGAACAAAGCTTTGCTCAGCAAAGATTCTCAATGCCTTTCCATTCCTAGTTTATTACTAAGTATAATTACCGTTTTTGCAATAACATGTACAAACTATTATAAAGGCTCATAGTGTACTCGAATTATTCGCCTACAGTTATTTTATTATTGTCAAATAATTAACTGATGTATGTTTACGTATACAAAATAATAGTCACAGATATTGAGCAATGTTCAAAACTTAATGCACAATTGCACAGTGGTACAGCTTTAAGAGGAGTGTCCCTCGCGAACGCAACAATGTTGCACAGTTGTCGCTGTCTCTATCCCTCGCGATGCGAACGCGTGCCCGAGAGGAGAAACAACAATACATTTGCAACATTTTTACGCGTATTTCTTATGTTCCGAATTTTGGCGATTACTCCTATAATATTGTTAATACGTAAAAAAAAATCTTGTAAAAATATATTCACTATATAATCTGGGTTTCTTTCGAATCAGAATGTTTCTGTATTGATACATTGTCGAGAAATACTAGCATAAAGTTGGGCCGTTTTTCAACGAAAATTGCCAATGTTTGAGCTCGTGTAACTTTTTAACCGTATATTGAAATGAAATTTTATACTACAGGAACACGTATTTTAATGATAAGATTGTTACTGCAAAATTCCAAAGACTTTCATTTGTTAATATTCAAGATAAGATCAAACTACGTTTGTATGGAGCGCGGAGCGGATACTATCCTCTTAAGAGATATTAACTAAACCTGACGAAAACTTCTACAGAAAGATCTACATATTTAAGAAGTACGACCATATCGGTAGGTATGTTATTCCTAGGAGTTCTTAAAAATATTTATTTTGTGTATTGTTAGTTGCGCGTCAGACGGACGAAATATAAATACTTTTTCTTTCTTTCTTCTTTCTAGGACTTTTCAACGAAGGACCAGTAGGCACTGTATAACAACGTGAATAAGAGTTTATGTTGATTCTTTAATCAACATAAGCTTTTTTATGCTAAGTTTTTACAGCTTTGTAAAACAAATATTGCGTTCCCGTAAGATTGTCATCAAAACTTCAAACCAATTTTTGGCAAAATATATTTATTTTATAGCATCAAAAGAAAATGTGTTAATTAATCTTGACGATACTTGTGGTTTCAAAAGACGTTTTGGGTTAAAAAAAACCATTAAATTATCTTTAATTTCGAACTGCTAGCACTTATCTTTTGACGAAAAAGTCTTTATAAAATTAATAATATAGTGATTTTAAATATTAATGTATTTAATGATAAATTACTCGAAATAATACGTACAAAAGCGTCTTGAGAAGTCTATTCACATATTGCAGCTGAAATAATTTATGCTGATGCAAATGTCTTTAAATCTGAATTATCTTTCATAAACATCCTTTTTTGTCGTTTCTTAATTTCCTGACAAGAGGGAAAGTACATATATTCGATTAACTTTCAAGTGGCAACCCATCATTTTGTTGCTACGTACATACGAATCACAATTTGTACAAGGGTTTCCTTAATCACCATAACTTAAGGACTGCTCGCCATATCTGTATTCAAATGATAATGTTATTCGATCCGATATAGCTTCTGTATTTTATCTTTTTTTTAAATAACATACATATTTATGTTATTTTGGTTGGTCTAAACAAAGTGTTGTATTTTAAATCTCAGAACAAATAAAAAGTTAAGATGGAACTTTGTGAACAAAGAAGTGAGGCCGGCTAAAACTACGCCTTGCCGTGTACAACACACAATTACACGCACACATGTATTAGTTAACTACACCTTATCTTGTCGGCAAGGCGTAGTTTTAGCCGGCCTCACTTCTTTGTTCGCAAAGTTCCATCCTAACTTTTTATTTGATCTGAGTTTTAAATAAGATTTTATTAGGAATGTTTTACGTTGACTGCTTCATAAGAGATCTAAGGATGGATTCTCGGGTCGAGCCGTGTTAAGTATAGGGTTTGTCTATAAAATTTTCAGTAGCAGTTCGGAGTTTCAGTTTGTGCCCGGTTAATTTGCATGGGATTAAACATACCGGCAAACTGTGGGTGTACATTCGTACACCTCTTGCCAAACCCTTCGGGGAAAACTGACTTGACGGTATGAAGTATTGTATGTATGTTTTATGTTGATACTTAATGAATCGAGATTTTAATATAAGTAACATTTAATTTCACTTGTTTGATCTTTGTTTACTAATGTCATAAGAATAAATCGTCCCAAGAGGGAATAGTTACTGATTACGAGTAATTTCGCTAGTTACTTTTGGACATCACTGATATTCCTTAAAGAAGTTGAGGGAACTGGAAAAAAAAACTTTTATTCACAATCAATTTCGCTTTTATGATCGATTGTACTCGATCAAGTGTGGATTAAACGTCCATTAGCTTGGCATAAAAACTATCCACTGTTCAGGTATAAATAACCTTTTCAGATTTTGCTTCAAAGTCAAGTAGATTTCTTAAGCCCTTCACAGAGAATACAAAATAATAAACTGCCAGCCTCCAGGGGTCGTAAACCTTATTGACAAATGAAAGATGATCGTTTTTTTTTTGTTGCTGCATGCGTCAATACTTCATAGCATTCAATGTTAGTTAACACTTGTGGAATTCTCAAGAGTGCAGTTTAAAAAAATAGTACATTAAAGTGAGTTTATTAATTGGGTATTAAAAAACGTAAAATCTTCCTTTCATTATTCGAAATGGATAAAAATTCAATATTTGTAAATTTAATATTCCTACATTAATCTTAACTTGCGTTTCAGTTAGAATAAGGTTTAAGACGTTTATTTATCATAGAGAGAAATTTAGTTTAAACATTTGAATCAATACATAAATAAAAATACCATTCAGTAATCACCAGGTGTATTGTAATAGAACCATGTTAATACTATAGATTTATTGACGGATAATAAACACGTTAGCGTTATCAACCGACTTCAAAAAGGAGGAGGTTCTCAATTAGTCTGTATGTTTTTTTTTTTTTTTTGTATGTTTGTTACGCGATATCTCCGCCAGTTGTGGACCGATTTTAATGATTGTTTTTTTTGTTTGGTAGGTCATACTTCAGAGGTGGTCCCGTTCAAATTTTATCGAAATCGGTTAAGCAGTTTTGAAAATATCAACAAATATCTAAAATTTGTTTACATCGATAATATTATCGTTTACTCCGAAACATCGCTGTCTTATTGGAGACGTGCGTTTAGTTGGCTAATAAGTACTTCTAAACAAACTTTCCACTAAAAATTACAAAATAAAATTACTTTTAACAAAAAAGTTAAACCGCCTTCAAAAAATAATAAAATAATGTTGTCTAAAACAGTTTGGGAAGTCGGTGGCGAAAATAAAAGACCCACTCAAATAGAAGTCACCGACTTCCCAAACTGTTTTAGACAAAATTATTTTATTATTTTTTGAAGGCGGTTTAACTTTTTTGTTATAAGTAATTTTTTTTGAATACACAAAAACATATTTTTGAGGTCAACGGCTGCAACCGCAGTCAAAAGTCAGATCAAAAGTTAGGTATAAAATATAACATTAATTGTAAAATTTATGACATTGAGGTGTTTTTTTTTGCAAAATAACATCATTAGGTCCTAATTAGCTTTTAAACATATTTCCAAAACATTGATTAGCTTTATTAAGGTTATTTTTTATTATGTTTTCCTTCTTTATTAATAAAAACATTTGCGGCTATTGAAAATGGTACTTATCGAGATATGGTGTGCTTTGACTTGATATCGACTCGATAGATTAGCAGTCAGTACAAAAAATTGTTTATGTTATAATCGAATTAATATAACGACCCGATCATTGACCCACAGCGTGTTATATTGAAGAAGATTTTAACATTAAAATAATATTATGTACACGAATTAAATTTGACCTACTTACTTGGTTTTTTATAAACCAGTTCCGGCGCTTAATTACTCTCGGAATACATTGAAGTACATGACGCTCAGTTCGGGTTCAAAGAGGGAGTATCCACAGAGAGTGCCATTCTAAGCCTAAAACACACAGTCAAGTACTACACCGCGAGGAGGACGCCGGTGTATGCGTGTTTTCTCGACTTGTCAAAAGCATTTGATCTCGTCTCCTATGATGTGCTCTGGGACAAGTTGAGAGGGGCGGGAGTGCCGGCGGAGTATACATCCCTTCTCAGGTACTGGTATGCTCATCAGATAAATCGGGTGAGATGGGTCGATACTCTATCGGATGAGTACAGGATGGAATGTGGTGTAAGGCAGGGGGGGTTAAGCTCACCTCTGTTGTTTAATTTATATGTCAACCAACTTATCGAACGACTGAGCAGCACACATGTCGGCTGTCACATTGACGGTATGTGTGTCAATAACATAAGCTATGCGGACGACATGGTGTTGCTCAGTCCATCGATAGGTGGGCTAAGACACTTACTCTCGATCTGTGAGGGGTATGCGGAGGTGCACGGCCTTACATACAACTCGAAAAAGAGTGAAATCTTAGTGTTTAAAGCACCTAGACAACAGGCTCGCTGTGTGCCCCCGGTATTCCTCAACGGCGTAGTACTCAATGTGGTTGATAGCTTTAAGTATCTGGGTCACATTGTCACTAGTGACCTACGGGATGATAGTGACATAGAGAGAGAGCGTAGGTCGTTAGCGGTGAGGAGTAATATGCTCGCCCGCAGGTTCGCGCGATGTACGGCAGACGTCAAAGTGAGTTTATTTAAGGCGTTCTGCCAATCGTTTTATTCGAGCGGACTGTGGGTGTCATATACAAGCCGAGTCTATAATGTCCTACGCGTACAGTATAACAACGCCTTCAGGATGCTGTTGCGGCTGCCGTGGCGCTGTAGTGCGTCTGGCATGTTCGCGGAAGCTCGCACGGATGGCTTTCATGCCATCATGCGTAAAAAAGCGGCTTCCTTATTGCAGCGCTTGCGTAGCAGTCGGAACAGGATTCTGAAGATGATTGCTGATAGGTTAGATTGCCCCATACAGAGACACTGGATGGAGCTAGCTATAGGCAGGCGTAATTAAAAATAAATAAATAATAATAATTAAATAAATAAACAACTAACAATACTAATATAGCACGTACGCACAATCGGTTACTAACGTATCACTAACACTTATGGACTGTAATACGTCTGAAATAAAGATATATTTTATTTATTATTTATTACGTAGGTTATAATTGAATAATTTTCATATTCTAATGTTATTTGTTTAAGTATTCATATATTCGATTATACTTTGAAATAGTTATATTATGTTTTAGCTACTAGTTTTTTCTTTAGATAAACCATCGTTATCATCACGATTTTAAGAGGATAGTTTTCGCACCGCGATCCATACAAACGTAGTTTGGTCCTATCTTGAATTTTAACCAATTCAAGTCTTTGAAAACGTGCAGTAACAATCTTATCATTAAAATACGTGTTCCTTGAACGTGAAACTTAATTTCATTAAGTTTCACGTTCAAGGAACTCGTATACATGGTTAAAAAGTTACCCGAGCTCAAAGATTGGTAATTTTCGATGAAAACGACCCAACATTATGCGAGTATTCCAAGATAATGTATAGACAGATAACATAATGAATATCCTTTAACAAAAAAAAGATCTACCTAATAACTATATTAAAGGAGTTATCTCCAAATTTCGGAACAAGAAATAATACACCAAATATAGAGTCAATAGTAAACGCAACGACTATTTACTATTCATACTATAGTGTAAAATTGGGTAAGCAAAATCTGCAAATGGCAGATATTGACAGGCTAATGACATAAGAACAAAATTTGCTTCATACGCATAGTAAAATGTCATTTGAACGTGACATTACTATAGAAAGCTGAAAATCAATATAAGATACGATGGTAATCAATTTAATGTACCGAATTAAATGTGCGAATAATGTTGATTTCCTGTCTATTGCTGATGCTAAATATTAAAAAAATACAACTTATTAATAGCGAAAAAGGTGCAGAGTTACTGCACTACCTACTACGGAATAGGGTTCAATTCCTGCAATATTTTTTTGTAGGAACTATTGACATTTCTATATGTGCCATATTTATAAAAAAATACGTGACCAATGGTATGAAATACATTATCAATGTGACCGGACCTTAAACATAAGCAGACGCAATTTCCCTTCGGAAGAAATAGATACGACTAAAGTTTTTATACGACAATATTTGCATCAATACGTTCTGTCATGCAGTCATGCGCGCTTTCTTGCCAATGCGCAGTTTATGCATGGGAATTTTTTGAAGGACGTTAGTAAATAAATAAACAGACAAATTGGCTCTATCACTTCTTATATAATCGTATTTGATAATTAAATGTAAAAAAACGACATGTAAAAGTGTCTTTAAAAGATCTACTTACAGAAATAAATATCATTTATCAATGTTCAATCATTAAATTATAAATGAGACCATTGTTTATATTTTACTTCTGAGATCAAAAAGAGAAAGAAAATTACACAGATTTATAAGACCAGTAAGTTCTTTAAATAAAATTGGCATTACGTTTTGAGATTTCAAAATATGCACAACATGTACACAGGACTACACGTCAAGATATGCAAATCCAGTTTAAGCTGACCTCTCACTGAGCGAAGAGCTTTTACAACGCGAAACTGGACAGAAGAAAAATAGTTTTATCATCTTGTATCTAGTGTTGTGACTGTTGCTACCGACAGTCGTATACTACGTTTTACTACGTACCTACCAGTTCACCTGTGTGCCAGGGAGACTAATATACAGCCTGTAATATTGACTGTAGTACGTTTGGTATAGTGCTGTGCTACCTTCATTTGAGTGTCCAAATGAGTGTACAAATCTTTGATATACTTACATATTATACATCAGACAGTCCTTTAATGATTGACCATTATGTAGTATCCTCTATTTTCATCCACTGACGCACGATTTCAAAGCAATGCAGAAAAAACGCTTGGTTTTGTATGTATTATCTGTGTGAATCTGCTGTCACTGTCACGTCACGGACTGTCACCTGGAAGTCATTCCTTTTTTTCGTGCAACGACGCACACCGTAAAAACTTTTCTTACAGGATTTAAAATGTTTTTACGACTAAAATAAGCAATAAAAGGCATTAACAATAATGCCTAAATGCAAAGTAATAGTGATGTGTATATTTTGAAGAAGTTTTCAAGGATTGAAGATACGACAACGTAAATTAATAAAATATCGTTACACTCGCCCTCCAAAGAAGACTGTTCCTTACTTCAGTGGTGATTTATTATACAGATACTTACCTAGTATCACCAAAGAAGAGGTTTTTTGCAGGATCCAAGATACTTATTGAGGTAGATGATAACCTCCTACATGGAACATGCAACACAGTTGCTATTGATTCAAAATGCACGAAATAAACAATCAGACCTAAGATCGAAACTGTGGGTTCGTTTAATGGTCGTTACCATGTCTAGGATCAACACTGTGGGGTTGTTCGAAGACATTAACACGCCAAGGATTGACACTTTGGGGTCATTCACGGCGTTGTTCACTGCCTAGGACTGGTACTGGGGGACCATTCGATGGCAATATTTTGATGCAACAAGGTGCACACTACTCAAGAAGTGTTCTAATTTCGTGCCATTACAATGTAAAGAAGGAGAAAAAAGGGGGGGGGGAGTACACCAGGCCAGGGATAATAAGGTATGTAAGTAGGAAACAGTTTTATTTTTCAGATGTGGAAAAAATATTGCATAAGAATGTTCTAAAAGTGCCTGGTACATACAATAATGTTACAAACCTGAACAAATGACCAGGAAATAGGTCAACAGTGTGGTGCCATAAGGGCAACCTACTCTAAATAGTGAGATGGTCACGAGGCAGGAAAATATCTCACAGAGGTGTATTGACAAGAAGGACAACACATTCTTCTATCAGTCATTATACGGTAACAATGTTAATCACCCAATTAACTACTTATCTCCATAAACTATTTTGTATCTTGTTTGGTCATGGAATGTGCATCAACTATGAGGATTGATTTTACCATTGATTTACCTACTATTGCATACAACTGAAAGAGTGTTAACAGAAGAGGCAACATAATTAATCTTAGACACTTCTAGTAGTATTGTACAACACTGGAAAATATTGTTGGTAATTTTGTTACTAATATATATTGGGAGATAACCTCTCTGAAAAATTCTCTATAATGGCTAAATCTGTAGGACACATAAGTCAGAAGGTAATACCATAAACTTAAGTCTACCGAATGCTATACTAACTAGAATTGCAGCAGGCACATCAAATGACATCTCTGAAGCAAGCTGCAACAATGAGAGAAGGTAGTCTGTAGCAGCAGTACCAGTAGCAGATCCAGGTGGTTGCCGGAGAGCATAACTACTTCAACAATCAGTGATCAGTGTCATCACAGACATACTGGCAGGTATAACATAAATATTTTATTATAACCAACAGAAAATCACTGAAGACCTTCTACCATTGTATTGGGACAAGGAAAATGATATATCTATCATTTTGTTAAAAACCAGTTTGGCTATAACAAGCATCTGGTACCAACCTAGCTTCTCAGGAAGAAGAAAAAGCAAAGGAAATCAAAATTTGTTACAGCGGGTTATTATATCTGAATCCATAAGGATGAGGATCTCAGGGCATTGTAGTAAGCAACCAGAATACTCTTAACATTAGAGTACTGATTATGTTGAGTCAATTACTTACCCAGCGTATTATATAAGAATATTTTAAATAATATGCTTATGTTTTAAATACCACTGCAGAAACTTATCTTATAACTTGCATGAAAAGTATGTCTGCATTATGGTAATAATCAAAGATAATAGGAAGTACCTATCACAGGATATACAGATGCATTATATTTAGAACTAAAATAAATTTAATAGTTTAGCTTCTGCTAATCTATTGTACAACTACATCTTCACTTAATTCTAAAACAAATTGTACTATTCTGAGATCCTAAGGCTAAAAATTAACACCTTATCTAGATACATAGTTAATTCAACTTACCAGTGCAATTGTGCCAGTGCTGTAAAGTAACCAGAAAATTGCCTTATACACCATGAAATGACTAATTTACAGGTTTATATTTAATTCAAAACAATATGTACTAATTTCTGCACAAAAGAGAAATCATAATTTAAATTATTTAATTGACATTTACAAAAACAGTTCTTACACTGACAAACAACTCGGTAAGGATTTAAGTTTCCTAACCTCTTATATACCTAATCATTGTAATTGATTAGAGGTTCTAAGTCTTTGAGGAACTGTTCCTACATTACATGTCACAGTGATTATAAAAAGTCTCTATATTCAGAGCTTAAAACAACATACCCGCCTACATACATACATAATATATATGCCTGTTTTCACTGAAGGGTTGGCAGAGGTGTGCCAGTGTCAGTTCACTGGCATGTTTAGGTCCCATATAATATGAAATTGAACCATAGTACTTAATATAACAGAAAATCAATATACTTAGATTTATGAATCTATAGCAAATGTTAAAAACACCATTTCCCTTTATTATATCAATGATACCTATTATAGAATGTAACCTTTGGATTGGAATGCTAACATTACAATCTTACTAATTAATTAGAATTAATTAATTTTATAATATTTAAATATAATTAATAATATTAATGAATTATAATTATTTTTCTAGCATATTATGCTAGAAAAGTAAATAAGGTAATTTAATAGGTATAGGAACTCAAGAGATATAGGTAATATTGGGAAATTAAATATTAAAATTAAAATCATAAATATGAATTATGATAATAATATTATTAATGATAACATTACATTTTACACAATGTATAGTTCTGATTTATGTAGAATCACTGGTGACCATTTCTATATTCTCCAATCAATTCCTTAATAAGTACCAATGGCAATAGAATTGTATATGGTATGGAAATGTGAAAATATAAATAATTAAATATTTACTTAACACATTAGCTGCAAAGTTTAACTTAATTAGGAATAACTTGTAAAGATTACTTATGCCTAATATAAAAATTAAATATAAATAAAAAGAATCAGAAATAATAATAGATTTTATAATAATAATGTTAACAACCAAAATTATTTGAAATTTAAATGCTTAAAATATAAGGTGACATGGAAGAAGCTCATACAATAGATACTTTTACAAACTACGGGCCATTTTTCTTTTTAGGCCTTCTCAGCAATTTCCCTTAATGTACCTGAAATTAATTGTATGAGTGCCATATTGGATTGTTCAATCCTAGTACCCAATACTCATTTATGTCGATGCTTGTCTCACAAGCTATGATTGTTTCTCAGTAAAATAACATCTCGTGTTCAAAGAGTTCGCAACCGGATGCGTTAGCGCTCCGAATGCTAATATTCATGAGAGGAATCATGACCTTAACAGCTATTATAATGAATTTCATAACTAAAACAATCCTAATCACCCGTTACGGTTTAGTGTGAGTCCTATAATTCAAGCAAGATTGATCCTATTCTTAAAATTATATCTTCTTGCCCTTTGTTTCAAAAAAAAAAAAAAAAAAAACAAAAAGCTTATTAAGCTAAAGGTGTGCTCACACTGATTCCTTAAATATGTACTTATAAGTATCTCCATACAAATTCTGATATTCATAAGTTAAAGATTCTTTGAGACATGAGAGAGGTGTTAGTTTAATACCCATATTAGATTAAATTACTAGACCAACAATAACTGAATGTGACTTTGATGGTATGTTTATGTGGCTCCTTAAAGCTAGGAATAGCCTTTTCTAATAATAATTTGAACCTAGGACAAAGAAAATAGTAACTATAATAAAATATCTGTTTAATAAATCTTACTAAATATTCTTACTTACGTACTAGCTCATTACTCAATCCTCAATACCTAGTATATCTAGTTTATCTTAACCAATCATAAATCAAATTTATAAAATTCCAAATTAAACTATCTCTTTCCATCAAGATAAGCCTAAGATTTATCTTAGAAGGTCGTAGTTTATCTGCAGGCATCGAATAGGCATAGAACAAGGGAGCATAGAGATAGCATTAAAACTATTTACAGAACTTAAAAAGCCTTCTTATTCAATACTTACAGTACCTACTAGTCCTGCAATCACAGATGCCGAAAGTTAATCAGAACGATAAATTCAAAGATCTGCAACCTTAACTGACTTCAACTTTAACTGCGCAGAAATAATTATGCTGTATTAAATAAATTTAATTTTACAAGAGCAGTAAGCACCTACTCAATGAAGGCTCACTCAAGATTTTGTAAAAAAATCCTTGCTCAACTCCATATTGCTAAGTCAGACACAGAGTAAAAGGTTGGAATAGGAAATGATTAGCCCTTTGGCTCTACATTACTATAAAAATATATTATAACATAGTAAAGTGATTAAAAAAAAAAAAATATATATATATATATATATATAAATTAATAAATTAAAACCGAAATAAGACTGAATAAGTTATAATTATACTAAAAATAAAAGAACCTGTAGTATTCAAATACACAGTGAAATATAGTTAATAATCTTATAATTTAAAGTAATGAAACTGAATTTCCATTAACATAATAATGTATTTATTTTTACACATTTTATTACAATTTTAGTGAAGCTTTAAACATCTACATAATGGTCAATCATTAAAGGACTGTCTGATGTATAATGAGTGATTAAACGAACTTACCTGTAAGTGAAGTTCAATCATCATTATATGAAGACACTGTCCTTTAATGATTGGAGCAACCCACCCATGCCCATTCGAAAGAACCTATTCTTGTGTTCCCGATATAAAATTGTAAAAACTGTGTAGCTTTCAATAGAATGACTTCCAGGTGACAGTCCGTGACGTGACAGTGACAGCAGATTCACACAGATAATACATACAAAACCAAGCGTTTTTTCTGCATTGCTTTGAAATCGTGCGTCAGTGGATGAAAATAGAGGATACTACATAATGGTCAATCATTAAAGGACAGTGTCTTCATATAATGATGATTGAACTTCACTTACAGGTAAGTTCGTTTAATCACTCATTATTTATTAAGGCCCTTGTGATGCAGACATTGCAGTGAAATCAAGGGTAAATAACAAGAGTAGCGTTTTCTATGTCTAGCATGATTTCAAGAGAATTCCTTTCAAGGGAGAATAACATTAAATACCATCACGCCTGTATTCCCCTTAGGGTAAGGCAGAGGTGTACTATTGACACCCACATTTCGCCGGTATGTTTAGGTCCCATGTTATAGGGGGCAAACCTATTGCCATTAACCGGGCACAAATCCAGACTCCGAGCTGCTATTGAGAATTTCACCGAAAAACTCAATAACACTTTCTTCGACCTGGGGATGGAACCCAGGACTTCTAGCGTAGCAGTCGTGCTTAGGACCACTAGACTTATGAGAAAGAAATTTTCAATTCGAAATATGTACCTTAATACTTTTCTTACCATCGAATTAACTTTTCTAATAAATTTCGTTGCGAGTTCTAAGAGCATTTTAGTTTCCAGGAAAAATCAACCTTGACTCTCGCTGCTATTTTCCGTATACCGACTGTAGTTCACGGCTTAAAAAGTTGCAATGGCAGTGACTCACAAAGGAGGGCTTGTCCAGAATAAAAAATATAGGTAGGCCTCGTATAAATGTTATTTTCACACTTTTAACATGTGTCAGTCAGTGTCGGGAATTTATTTTTTATTTATTAATAAACGTGATTACGAAGTGCATTCGCATGGTAGGCATTTAAACAATTTCCTTAACCGTACAACTTTTATACTACATAATATATGCTATTGTAATGCCATTTTATAGGCAACATTATGAATCATAGTTACTTTACCTTTAGGTACAATATTGTTTTCAATCTTTTGAACACTGGATGTGACTTTGTAAAAAAGATTTTTTTTAAGTTGTATCTAAAAGAGAAAATTAAGCTCCGATATGTGTTTGTGGATATTTACTATGAAATAAAATGTAATACTATCATTCTAATGTCAGGAAAAATATGAAAATTTAAGCAACATCTGAACCAAGAGGAGTGGCAGGAGGATAGGAGACCTTTGCCATGCAGTGGGACGATAAAGGTCTAAAGCACTAAAGTCCTCCGTTTGCGTCTAAGCGAAACTATATCTTATTGTAACTTTTACAAGGTACAGTATACCATGCCACTATATAATATATAGTTCACACGTGTATGTATACTTGAAATATTGGTAACAGAGCAAGCGCAGTAAACCGGGCGTTGCTGACACCGCGCACAATGGGCGCCAACCTTGGACAAATGCCATTTAACTCTCGTGTCAATCACCCGTAATGTGATAAATGCTTTCACCAATGCTTTACTGGCCCCAATAATGGATCAAACATTTGGCATTTGCGATGATCGATGTAGGTCAAGAACAGAATTGAAATTATAGCAGTGACAGATGACAGAACATGTGTTTTGTGTGGTCAATGCATGTTCTTGAACGTACTTATATTTTATATCTGCATAGATGTTAAAGAGATAATAGAAGTTGTTCAGTGCAATGTAGTGGTGACAATGACCTAAGGCTTTACCAGTCAAAGGTTGTGAGTTCCAAATTAAGTACTTAAATTAAGCACGTATCGATGGCGTATTTACGCAATATTCGTAACAATTGCAATCAATGTGAATAATTTACCTCATGAAGAAAGCTTAATATACCTACAAAGATAAGATAATTCAAAGATGCTATACCAAGTCGTTTGGATTCATCACAAATACAAGCGGAAAACACCAGCGAAGGTATAAAGAACGTTAATTAGGAGTTTTATAAAAAAGGTAACATTTTTTAAAGTATTTACATTCAGTTCTAACAATCTTCACATTATTAAATGATAATTTATGTTATTATTATACAAGAATGATTATTATTTTATATGCACGTGCGAATGCACTTGATGAGTGGCCGCTTATTAAACGGTCGTTGTTCTCTAAACGTCACAAATAACATGCTTAGCATATCATTTGCATATACAATTACGACTGTTTCGTAAACTATTTCATTGCAAACGTGTATTGTACGCAAAAAATCTCCGGCCTTCGAAAAAATATGCAATCAACTACCGGTTCCCAAATCAATTCGATTTCGATGAATGCGCGATTCGGAGCGTGCACGGACGACACAGCGAAATACTAACTCACGCGAAAGTGAAACTTGGAGCATATTGGACTCCTTACGTAATCGCACATCACTTGAATCGAGATACTGTACTCGATTACACGATTCAAAACACCATTCCAGGTAACCGAGTGCGGAATTGAAGCGACTACTTAGTGAGTTTACACATCACTCGCCGATATGCCGCTAGAATACTCAGCGTGTGTGTTAAGAAATCTTTCTTTGGATGCAATACTGATTACTAATGCCTAATTTAGACAAAAACGCTCAAAAAATTATTTTGGCGTAACAGACGAATGACATTGGCCTTATTCGATGGAGCTCATTAATCACTCTCGCTCCGCTGGAGCTGTCAATGCGACTATTTGGTGTTCAATAACTATCTGACTAGAATCAGTATCACGTAATTTAATAAGATAAGAAAAACCAAGGAAGTGAGGTGGACAATAATTTTGAGCGTAACTGGGACATGTTCAATTGTAAATCCGTGTAACTGGAACGGATAACTTAAGCTAGGTTTCATGAAATGTTTATTTTTATTCAAACTGAGCTTTTGTATGCGGTGTGTTGTCTAAGTATCTCGTTGTTCGATCGTATCTCGGCTCAAGGCGCTCAACTACTTCATTGCCTTACATAATTTTTGTAATTGTAATTGCGTTTTCACACAATCTCGTAACTTTGTTCTTCCTACATCTCGCATGCTGTGACTTCGTTAACTCTTGAATCTACTATCACTATCTTTCTTCCGAGTTAACGCTTTGTCTAGCTCCATACAAGTAGGTATTATATGAGTAATTGCGCGCCCTAAATTAAACTAACAATGAATATCAATCAAGATTAAACGCCCATTGAATGTAACGTATTTATTTAAATATACTCGTGATCACTTATTTTTTACTGAATGGCATACCATAACATTATTTATTTAAACTTACCTTCCTGGCTAATTAAATTGTTTTTATGTACATATAGGTAAGCAGGTGTGACCTTTAATGTACATACAAACTTATATTATTAGGTAACAGTCCCCACAGACTATAGACTAAAGTTTCAAACAAATTAAGTCGGATTGGACTGCAGTATTATGAAATCTGACCGCCACTGTCAAACGATTTGCGGAGTTCATTTGTTTGTTCTGGTAAGTTGTAGTATCCATCCAAATGAGATCTGAGAAGAAAAACAAAACTGCTAAGTACTGTTGGACGGGTCGACGTTTTAAACCTAGCATACAGAACACCTCTTTGTAGCGACCTTTACCTATAGTATTCACTGCAGATACTACGCATCGGTAGTAAAAATCGGATTACCACTTAATCGAGTATTAATCGTTAAATTGGATTCGAGTCAGAGCACCATGGCCATGACACCATGAGTCATCGTACTAGTATTCAAAATGCCCTTGGTTGGAATTATTCTTTAATAAAATTACCTAGCTATACCATTTAGTAATAAAATATAGAAGCATCTACAGAAGGCTCACATCTAAGACGATTTGTTCGAAATAAGATCGACTTTACAACTCTCGTATGACGACAATCACGTCAAATAACAATTCAACAATCCTTATTTTTCCTAGTCTACGATTATCTCTTTTATAGGTACTGAAATTATAGTTTAAAAATGCCACAGTATACCTGTCAGTTCTTTTCTGACGGCTTGATATAAGTCCGCCTGACTCAAAGCGGCGGTAGCCTAATGGCTAGGGCGTTGGACTTACGATCATATGGTTGCCGGTTCGAACCCCACCCATAGCACTAACGACGTGAACCCACTCGTAACACAAGCACTTAGCTTGTAAGTTAGGTTATGGTTCGCTCGATGAGCTCTCAATTTATTTCAATCTAATAGATATGTACATACATACACATACCATCACGCCTGTATTCCCCGAAGGGTTAGGCAGAGGTGTACTTAATGTACACCCACATTTCGCCGGTATGTTTACGTCCCATGTAATAAGGGGCGAGCCTATTGCCATTAACCGGGCACAAATCCAGACTCCGAGCTGCTACTGAGAATTTCATAGAATAACCCAATAACACTTTGCTCGACCTGGGGATCGAACCCAGGACCTCTAGCGTAGCAGTCGCGCTTAGGACCACTAGACTAATGAGGCAGTCATAGATAGATGTGTACCTGCGTAGTTAATCAAATTTATTTTATCTAAATACTTATCTTTAAACGCCTACGCATTCTAGACCTACCGGTGAGCATTAAAGTTCTATTCACGAATCGAGTTGTAATTATTTTTGTAAAATAAACCTTTTTATTTATTTGTTTGGTATTAATGCTTTAATTGGTCGCGTCGCAATTAAGAGGTTGTTCTATTTGTTTTATTCGAAGTTTTCATTGCTCCCACATCACGACTTTGCCGTTTGCACGTTTGTTATTGCGATTACTGTGCCTTTTATTGTATTTGTTTTGTTTAGTGAATGTGTTTGTTATAATTAGTTTAGCTGTGCGTGAATAATCTTAATTAGCGGACAGAATAATTATGAATTATTATTGAAGGTTGCATCAATCACTTCCATGTGCTACATTTAATTAATGCGCATGACTGTTGAATCTAATAAATTTATAATAATAATGAAAATATATAATGCAAAAGTAATGTGACTATTACGATCTATCCTACAATATTATAAATTATTTTTATAGCTAATATAAACTCATACTTTGTAACATCTATTAAGGCGATGTCACTTTGTTCATTTGTCTTAACGCACACGCTAAACTCTTTTCGCTATCGACTTTTAGCATTATAGTTTTTAGTGACGTATTTAATGGTAAGTGGAAAGAGGGTCACCACCTATTACTTGGTACCTAAAAACTGTGGTACACAGCAGTACACCCATGGTTTGCAGATACATATATATCTTTCGTAACTAAGTCAGTAACGGGTAAGTAGATAAGTCTTTTTGGGGGTTTGTGATGAATATAAGACCAATTTCAAAGAGAGGGGCAATAGAGCAAGGGAAGAAAAGTAGTTTTTATTGCTAAAAGTCTTACATACAGTGCAACAGTTTATGTCATAAAAAGAGTGTGGTTTTATGACAGAATTATATAACAGATCATTTAAGTACCTAATCTGAGGCTGTTGAATCGTAAAATATTATAAACTGTTACATAATTGTAGTTTATTATTAAGAAACATTCAAGTAATTATTTCCGTATTAATTTGAACAATCATAGATATTACTCTAAAAAAGAATAGGAAGAACAGATTTGACGTAAAAAAATTCTTAAGAAAAATAAAAGCATAGATTTTCCTTTTTTAATGAGGTTAAAATTAAGCCCAAAGACACACTTTTGCAGGTCTATTTTTTATTTATTTCAGTCTACAAAAGTAGCGGAAAGTAACAACTCTAGAGAGAGAGAGAGACAAAAATTCTCAAGAAAGGCATCCAGGTCATCCCGCCATCTCCTCTGTGGTCTGCCGCGTTTTCGGTTAACCGTCTCAGGGCTCCAGTTCTGTGCAATAAAAGCCCATTTATTATTTTATTAATTGAATATTTAAATTAAATATATAAAAAAGTAAAGTGTAAAATACGTTTATAAAGACTATGTTATTGTGAAGAGCCATATAGGTATAGATCTCCAGTTTAACAGTGATTAACGAGTCGACACCTTGACGTTGCACCCAGCCGTGAAGGTGAGTTGATATCAAGGTGGTATGTGAGTGACAACCCCTATATTTTTCCGTCCATATTTTTTTCAACATCAACAACAACCTCTTAATATTAAAAATTATGTTATGTCTGAAACAGTTTCGGAAGTCGGTGGCGAAAACAAAAGAACCACTCAAATTAAAGCTACCGACTGCCGAAGCTGTTTACCACATACCTAACATTAGACGGAGTTATGTCCAAACATACATAAAAAAACATCCGAATTGATAACCTCCTCCTTTTTGAATTCGGTTAAAAAGGAAAGGAAGAAATACCTAATTTATGGGACACTTATATACTTTACCTTAAGTAAAATCGAATGAAATGTTTTCGGTACCGCGATGCTTTTTTAAATTTGGACGTGTTCAGCGACCTTCTTTGCTGATCGTATCTACTAGGTTCAGTGTGAATACTCAAATAATTACTTAAAAATAACTTAATTGTGCGTAACTACCGATTACAAAAAAAAAATACTAAATAAAATTTCCTCTACAGTTTTACAATAGACCAGTTTTATGTTTCCGTCTATTTACGTAATTATTTACTCTCGCGCAAGCTCAAGAGTGTAAGTAAACTGCTAGAAAAGAAAATCTCTTACGAGTATTACTATTTACCGATAACTTGAAAGTTGGGTTCGAGGTGTCTTG
Organism: Subacronicta megacephala; assembly: GCA_958496365.1. Classification (NCBI taxonomy): domain Eukaryota; kingdom Metazoa; phylum Arthropoda; class Insecta; order Lepidoptera; family Noctuidae; genus Subacronicta; species Subacronicta megacephala. The sequence goes on from OY292524.1 coordinate 4,445,491, forward strand.
AAGTTATGAAGGCACGGCATTTCTGTAAATTACGTCAAAAGAATCTTGCATAAAACCAATAGTCCAAAAACATCAGTTGTGTCTCTAAAGGGTTAGGGAGACCCACCACACTAACAATTCGCCAGTATGTTTATATCCGCTGTGGAAGCAAACTTATAACCATTAACATAACAACATAAAATACCATCACGCCTGTATTCCCCGAAGGGTTAGGCAGAGGTGTACCAATGTACACCCACATTTCGCCAGTATGTGTTTAGGTCCCATGTAATAGGGGGCGAGCCTATTGCCACTAACCGGGCACAAATGCAGACTCCGAGCTGCTACTGGGAATTTCATAGAAAAACCCAATAACACTTTGCTCGACCCGGGGATCGAACCCAGGACCTCAAGCGTAGCAGTCGCGCTTACGACCACTAGACTAATGAGGCAGTCTATAACCATTAACAGGGTATAAACCAAACTCCGAACTGTTCCTGAGAATTTCATAGAAAAACCCATTAATACTTTTTTCGATCTGGGACTCAAACTCAAAACCTCACGCTACGCAGCAGCGACTGCGACCTCTAAACCGATGATTATATTATATTTGTAATCTTTTTTTGGTTGACACCCAAAAAAGATTAAATTATGCTAACGACCCTCAACTCTTAAACGCTCTTAATCGGAATATTTAGCATAAAATTCGTGCATAATGCGCGAAAACAGCACCCGCAATAATATGGAGCAATCCTTGCGAAAATAATTGAAATGAAACTAAGCTATAACCCTGAAGAATAGAGATTAAATTTGAATAGCAATTGTTCTCTAAAAATGCCATTTCGACATTTTAATCACTTGACGGTGGATTCACTGTGCGCTCTTGAAGACATTAATGACGCTGAAACTATTTAATTATATTACAATAAATTTTATTCATTTCCAATTGCACCTGAAATTTTAGGTATCAACAAAGAGAAAATTAGTCATAAAATAAGATTAGAGTTTTGCAATAGAAAGCGACAATTATGACTACGTGAAACAATCACCAAAAATTATGTTATGAAATTCATGTTTATTGGTTTCTAAACGTCGTCTATTATGTTTCAAATCATACTAACATGACCACAAAATATAATATCGGTAGTTAATAATAACGTGGTTTTCGATCGAATCGAACCTTCAGTAGGTTTTGTTATCATGGCCATAGGCAGCAGGGGGTTAGACATTTCTTTGAATTTGATTGAATTTGTTGCTTATTATCACTGGTCAAGAGCTTGACCCTCTGATTTTTATGATATTAGTCCGACAAAGTTTGTCATCTCGTCAGTATGAGAAGGAAGAAGACAAGGCGAGGTAGATAATTTACTGACGTCAGATAATAAAACAATAAGGTACACTCAAGGGCGTCGCTTGGATTTTGTTAAGGGGTTGGGGCAGGCGTAAACAAATCATACATACATCTAAGGTTGTACATTACAGGTACGGGCATGGGTACACTAGTGATAGCAAACTTATATCATTTTCATAATTTGTTTCGTCATCTCAAAATATTTTGGGCATAGCCTTTTCTTTGTTCAGTCTATTACTGTTACTGTCTGGAATAAAGTCTCCCCCAGATCCTTTTTAGGCACTCATTGCATACTCCGCTACGAACCAACCCTCGTTGTACCCATCGAAGTCATCCAGCCACTTCTTTATGTGCCGATCTCGACGGCAGCGACGCTCTTCATCTTCATTGGAAACTTTTGCGCAGCGGTCACTGGGCACGGCATTTATTTTAATAAAGATTTTTTCGTTTTGGTAAGAAAGTTAATTGTAAACGGACCTAATAGTGCCGGAACGGAGACACAAATTAGTAGAATTCGCGCGAAAGTTATTATGGTTTTACTTCCATTAATTACCGAGAGAAGTCTATTGGATGGCACATCATAGTCACGTTAAATTTTAATATTTCAAGGCAGTTAGGCAAAGGTGTACTAATGTACACCCGCACAGTTCGCCGGAATGTTTTAAGTCCCAAGTAATAGAAGGCGAACCTATTGCCTTTTTTTTAACTAAAGCTTACTAGCTATGTGGGTCGCACTATTATATTATACACATTACTAGTATTCTTGTTAACCCCTCGTACTAAGCTTAATGCTTGTAGGTATTACAAGTGGGTTCACGTCAGTAGTGAAATGGGTGGGTGTCGAATCGGCAACCACATGATCGCAAGTCCGACGCCCTAGCCATTAGGCTACCACCGCTTCTTGCCGATTGCCACTAACCGGACACAAATCCAAGCTCGGAACTGCTGCTGACTAGGTGCTACTTTAATTGAAAAACCCAATAACACTGCTCGACCCGGGAATCGTACCAAGGAACTCTAGCGTAGCAGTCGTGCTTGCGACCACTAGACTAATGAGGCATTAATAAATATTGCGTAATTTTAATGTTTTACAGAACCAAGTAGCTGCATTGCCTTTTTAATAAGGTGCGCAGGAGCATACCGCGGTGCGGTTTAGTGGTCGCCGCGCATCGTGACAATGTTGTTACGTAACAAACCTTGCCTAATTAAAATTAGTGTTGCAACAATGTCACGCTTTATCTTAACTTATCAAGACTACTTTGTTTGTGACATTTGCATTTATAAAAATATTTTGTATGTGGATCTTATTAGTCTAGTTGTTGTTAGCGCGACTGCTACACTAGGGGTCCTAAGTTTGGATGCCAGGTTTAGCAAAGTGTTATTGGGTTTTCCTATAAAATTCTCAGTAGCAGCTCAGAGTTTGGATTGGGAATCGAGCCAAGAACGCTCTACACCACCACTAATAATAACAAAAATCTAAAAATAATTTATATCTATTTCTAGCACATAAAAAAGTTACATTCTTTATTTTTAAAAGTCATGACGTTTTAGTATTTTCTTTTTATTTAGATTTTATTTTCTCGAATAAACGAAGTCAATATAATAATATTTTTTTTTTAAATATTATCAACACTCTTTACAGTAGAGATAAATCATGTACTGTGGTACTTACCTACTTTTACGCAAGATATCGAAAGCTATCGTAAATCAAAACGACGACCTTTGTAATTACTTCAAGCAATTTCCCATACATTTCCGAGACCATAAATATTCTCTTAACAAGATACAAGACATAAATCTATAGGTTATTACATAACTTTATTATAAAATGGTGATACATAACGCATCTTATTTTTTTATTACATGTTTCAAGAAGAAATATTAATTAAACTTGGGACCACTTAAGGCGAAGATAAATGCTAATGTTAACGTACTTATTCATGAAATATTTTTAGCGTAATTTTATGTACCTACCTACATATTTGAATGGGCCTATTCGTATCCTATGGTTTTCAGTAACCACACCATAGTATTGCTTTTAATAGGATATTGCTTACCAATGGATTCCATGACTTTGACACCCCTTTTGCATAACTTAAGACTAATTTTATGTCTCTACATAATATGTAGAGACAGGCAGTTATATAAATTCCTATGTGTATAAATTATGTTTAGACATATATTAGTTATTACGAAATTTAAAAAACTATTAAGGGTACAGTACAAAGTCTTATTTAATTTTAATTTGATCTCGATCGGTTTCTGCCAACGTGGTATAAAGAAGCCCAGGATAGACAATCCTTGACGAAGTTAGGAGAAGCCTTTGCCCAGCAGTGGGACACGAACGAAGCTACATAAAAAAATACCTAGATACCTTAAATGATGTGGAATATCCTTATGGATTGCCACCTGGTGAAACGGCAGGGTATGTCGAACTGATTATCACCATCAACTCCTTTTACAATCTCACTGCTGGGCACGGCTCTCCTTTCAGTGTTAGGTTAGGTTTTAATCCAACACGCTGGCCTACTGTAGTTTGGCAGGTTTCATACGCTGTCTTGAAAATCTCTCAGGTATGTCGTGGGGCTATATAATAAATCGAGCCCTATCTGTCGCACTCCTGTCTACTAAAACCGGACTTGCCTTCTCGTGCCCTAAAATCACTGCACTGATCCGGTACAATCACTAGATGAGATCAGTGGGGGTAACCACCATGACGATTTGTAAAGTTAATATATATCTATCAGAAAAAGTTAGGTGCGTAGTACCTACCCGCAAAAGAAATATGCGAGAATCGTAGCAAAATGCATTCTTTGGTAGAAACCAAAGAATGCATTTTGCCATGCTTTTCCCATAGGGCATATAAACAACATGTCTTTTATATAAACAACATTTACATTCACTAGTTTACCTCAAACTTTGTAAGTATGTATTTACAAGTCTCTACTTCATTATTAGCAGATTGATATGATTAGTCCAATTTGCTTGCTTGGGTCAAATTACGGAGTATGTATTTGCTGATTGGATAATACATAAGCCAATGCGAAACAATTTTTCATTTATATACGATCTCATTTCAAACTGATCTAATATTATACGTGGCTATTCCATACTTTAGCTTCCAAGGCCTCCAGGTATTTTCTTTGCCAAGTAACCTCATAAATAACACAATCGTGTTCTTAATTACACAAAACGTTATACTCGCGTATCTGACGTATATAAACAACAAACTTCAAGGCTTTGTTTATTCTATGCTGTTTCTACTAGCACACTGTCCGAAAAGGTATACTATGTATTGTACAGGTCACATATTATTTATTTTTGATAAATACTTACAATTCAGTGCATATCGATGATAATAGTAACTGATAAATGCATGACAACTTAACAATTAACGCTTCTGATGCTTCTATCATTCATTCATCTATGCGATACATGATGATGACAAAACTAATATTGTAATGACGAAAGTTTTTTTGTTTGTAATTGATAAACTCTGAAAATACTGAACCAATTTTGATAATTATTTTCCCATTGGGAAGCTACATATTTTTTTTAAAAAAAAAAGCTTACTAGCAATGTGGGTCACACTTTACTAGTAATCTGGTTAACCCCTAGTGCTAAGCTAAATGCTTGTGTTACGAGTGGGTTCACTTCGGTAGTGCAATGGGTGGGTCTCGAACCGGCAACCACAATCATGTGGTTGCCGGTTCGGACCGGGCGGGCGGCCGGGCGTCGGACTTGGGATCACCCAAGTCCGACGCCCTAGCCATTAGGCTACCACCGCGTATTTATAATTGAATTAGGCTATTTAGATATCCCGGGACATAAACCGGATCCTATGCGAGCGAAGCCGAGAGGAACTCTCTAGTCAAAAATAGTATGACTAAAAAGGCTATTTATTGTAAATCCGTCTTTCAAAAAGCGAAGGGGTAATCAAAATTGGATTTACCAGTGTCATCTCCCGTACAATTTGACCTACTTAATGTAGCTAATGCATATGCACAGTCACTGTAATTAAAAAGTTAACTTGCACAGAAACATATAGCAAGTCGTAAGCGCATATTAAGTTATCTAACAGCCGCAGACGTGAGAAAAACGGAATTAGCGATTCACTGATCAACGTAACGATCTCTTTGCAATTTAACAGACACAATGTGCTTGTGACTACTTCCGAGGCGTTGATAAATATCTTTAGATGATTCGATATGAAACGAATTTTGTTGTGAATGTGACCGATTTTATCTTTTCAAAAAGCACGTTCCACTTTTTAGATCAATTTGCTTCAGTAGTGATTATGTTTGTGATTACAAAGAATGTGTTGATTTTATTCTATTTTATACTACTACACTATCAGGAACGATCTTTAACCTCCTTTAATGAACATAGTTTTTGGATAGACGATACTTACCGTCTCCTATATAAATTAAGTATGTTATAATATTCTACCCAGCTCTACTGCATCAATACGAGTAAAAGCACGTATGAAAATAATCGTCAAATTCGCAGCCCTATTTGATCAGGGTTGGCATTTAATTAGGTAATCAAGGTAAATTAGGTAATTAAGGTAGGGTTGATTGTTAATCAAAATCTATATACATATTTCCAATAAAAAAACTAACTTGATATAAATAAATCTTCTAATTCTGGCACTTACGTGATTATACAGGTATATGAAAAGAACATGTCACTTTCTTACAGCGTGAAATTACAAAGAACAATAATAGGTACAACTTTATACCATTACAATGTATTGTTAAATTGACCAGTGCTGGCATAGAGTTTAACTAGGGTTTATGGCTTTATGGTTGCATAGCATAGGGCTTGCAATTTTAAGCCACCCTTACACATAATTACTGTAACCCAGTTTAGTGTCTTGTATTCACAAATTATTTTGGAAATCAGGAAACTACACTACGTCAAGTCACTTTCTCCTTCCAAACACGTGTAGAAACACAACAATATGTTCATTAACATGTAATTTACTTCACATTTCCAGTTACGTATGTCTATTTACTCACGCTTAGAGCTGACAGCTGGTCAGGAAAAGCTCTAAACAGGTAACTAACGAGTTATAACCAGCTTTTATGAGGAAGCGGAATTTCATTCCACCATCATATATGTTTATAGGAATCAGAACTTGTTCCCATACTAATCGTACAAGATCGGCTTTAGTTAGGGTGCGTACACAACACGTTTAGCTAGACTCATTAAGCTGTGTACACATTGAATACTTCCTACTTGTTTTGTTTTTCAAAGGCTTGCTTCCAATTTCAAATCCCTGATAAGCCTTTTTTAATATCGTAGCGAAAATTTTACAGCGCCGCCCGTGAGGGCCTACGCACGTACGTACTTTATTATACTTAGTATTCTGTTGTTTATATTTTATAGTGTAGCTATTTGTTGTTCCAAATCCAAAATCATGTCCTAAACAAACTAACAAAAATAATGATGTACAAAATAATGTTTACTAAGGCAATTTAGCAATTCATTTTAAAACAAAATCGCATTCCATATATAACCAAAAATAACTTATTATTTCGTGTACTCAAATTTAAAAATAATTTTGAAGCTATTTTAACAACTATCTCTCTTCGACAACCCTACAAGTAATCTAAACTAGTTTTTCTTCTTAGTAAACATAATGATTGATAGCTCACGTAATCCTAATAGTTGCCAGTAGCTTCTGTGCTACCGTAAGCACGAAACTAATGGATTACTGTCAAAGACTTAAAGCTCAATGCATATTTGTTGTAGAAAATTTTTGGAAACTAATTGTGATGCCATCTGGATTTTCCATAAAATAAGTGGCTTTCTTAAAAAAACGCGACGCACGACAAACGCGCTCATTGTACACGCGACTTCACGTCACACATTTAGTGTTAGTTGATATTCATTGTATAGGCTTTCAGTACAACGATGGGTCAGCATAAACTGGGAAGGAGGTCAGTACAAACTGCCAAATCAATAGAAAAAAATAATAGAAATAGAATAGAAATCAAGATATATGTATTCTTGCACAACCTCACGGACAGCGCCACATACGTGTACAGGTCTCAGGGTGACATGATCATTGAACATGACTTTGGTTTTATGGCAGCGGATGGATGCGAGCTGCCCAAGACCAGGATGGTTGGCGTTCTTTGGGGGAGGCCTACGTTCAGCTGTGGACGGCGACAGGCTGATATGATGATGATGATAGAAATCATTTTTTTACTAGCCTCTTCTAATATTAGATCATTTTAGACGCTAAGGAGACATTCAATAAATCATTTTCAAATTTTAGTAATAATAAAATATTAATTAAAATCGTATGTAACTCGTACATAAGTATAACGTACAATAATAACTTCAAAGTGTCAATGTACTGAACACAAACTGTTGTGACTCACTATTTGACTAAGAAATATTGCATCGATGTCTTTCGTTCGAAATCGAACAACATCGACGACTAAATAAAGTATTATTTATAAAATCCATTCAGAATCAGTGTTTGAAAATTTAAGTGGCTATCTGTAGAAATATACTTACAAAGATTTTATGCTATCCTTGTAAGTGTATAATTTATGCCGATTTTGCCAAATATCCCAAGGAAAGCTCAAAGAATAGAAATAAACTAAATATTCTATTAATTTAAAACAGCTGCTTTCTAACCGTGATTGCAATAAAACGTATTAAAAACCTTACAATGCGGGTTTTACCATTGCTTATCTACTCGTATAAATCCACAAGCTTATACGTAGTAAACTAGCGGTAAATAATATATGTATATACATACCAACAGATTATTCAAACAAATGTCATGATACTGCTATCCAGTGTTATTGAAGAGTGATGACGGTATTATACCTCAATACATCTGCTTTGTTACCACAGAGCAGTAAGGTGATAGAAGAAAAACGCAAAAAAAATACGAATTCTGGATGCGGTGTCTAAGAAAGCCGACAATGTGATAATTAAAGTGAGGCAAATATTATTATATTTATGTTAAAAGACATTTCGAAAAAGAACTTCCTTGCTATTTAAACAAGAAGGCCGAGGACGAATTATTTATACGGAACTTGAAAAAATGAATCTAAATTACAACAATATCAATTATTTAATTTTTACTTAACATACTCGTAATGTTCAGTCATATTTTAATATAGCATAACATTGCCAAAAAATAGTATGAATGGAATGTTTAATTATTTAAAAAAATATTAAAGTCATTTTGTGCGCAGAGCTGCGATTGTTTTAAATGTATAAATATTTTGATCCGAAAATATTCAATCTTAAATCGTTCACGCGCCATAGTCTGAATGATTTGATTGATAGATTGAGACATTAACAATTTTATAAGTCCTCCATTGTTTCTTTACTCTGTGTTTTTGACGATTGAACTAACATGACATCGAGTACTTCTATCTGACACACATTAAGAAATAACACCATCGGTAAATGGAATATTTCTGTTTGCTCATAAATTATTGTAATGTAACGGGAATTTAATTCAATAAGATTTATTAGGTAGTATTGTTATTATGAAGTCTTATTCATGATTACAATGTTGTTATAAAAACTGTTATTGTACTCAGATGATGATCATTCATTTCTTAACAAATTAAAACAAGTGAGTTAGCTTGTTACAAATTAACAGTTAGGGACTTTTTTTCTTGGAAGGTCAACTCAAAAGCTCTATCGAATCCATAACCCAATTAAATCTCAATAGACCAACTCAGACACCTTTCTATATTTTTTTCATGTATGCAAATCACTTAATTTGTTTCATCGTTTCTACTTAGGAATCCTCTGGTAGGAAATACTCAATCAATCAAGCAATTAAGGGAAAAATAATGTCAATAAAACCACTTATTTTTTAAAAGCTTACTAGCAATGTGAGTCGTACATTACAAGTATTCATGTTAACCCCTCGTGCTAAGCTAAATGCTTGGGTTACGAGTGGGTTCACGTTGATAGTGTAATGGATGGATTCCGGCAACCACATGATCGCAAGTTCGACCCGCCGCTTGAACATGAACATTAACTTTAAAAATTGTATCTAAAGATACGGTTAGATATATCTAAAGGTACCATTTCATATCATTGTTTATTTGTAAGACTGATTGCTCCATCATTCCATCAAAAACAGGGTGGGGGCTGAAACACCAACTCAACTTTCCCAACCGTTTGTTACCCCTGACGTGCAAGTCAAGAGTCAAGAGAGGGCTGTTAATCAGCATTTGCGTGTTGAGTACTAGGAATCTGCCAATAATAATACACTATTACGATTGGCGATCTCTGAACCTAACACTTTATCGCATTACACAGTTTCAAGTGTTATTTGTAGTGTAGTTATCTATGAAACATCTTGAATCTTTCATCTTGGAGATATTAAAGGCCTGTTGGAATATAATGTTGATTGTTTAAAATATTTTCACTATTATTTTCCTTTCGCCTAGTGATACGTAAAACCAAAGCACCTGTACCCAACATTGGGACACAAAAGTTTTTGCTATCATAATTTCTTCTTAACGATTTATTTTTCGTTGCTGTGGTCATTGCTTTTTTCTATTCCTCTACAGTATCTACATCTAGTCTGTGTATATCTTAGAGCTACCGCATTATTCTTTCCAAAATGAGGCGATACAGTAAGCTTGGAATGCTTTGCCCCTTCCTATTCCTTTAATAGGCTTGGCAATGCATCTGCAACTCGTTTGGTATTGCAGATATCCATTGGCAGCGATGACTACTTACCATCAGGTGTCTCGCCTGCTCGTTCGCGGAGTTATCCTATAAAAAAGCGGTCTGGCAAATTCTTCATTTGTTAGCATAAACGCGTAGTGTGAACACATGCATTATCGCATGTCCTAAATAACCACCAACCACGACTAAGTTCCCACAGTGAGCTATGACTAGGCAGAGTACACGCGACCATTGTTCACTGCGGTCAAGGGCACGACGAGCTCACACTCACCACAATATCACTATATACGAAGTTATTTTCTCTTTATAATAAAACCTCTCACTCATATCATTAAAAAATATTATACATACACATAATTATTGTTATATTATTATACTATAATTATAAAAACATATTATTTAATTGTTGTTCAACATTGATTGATTACAGAAATTGATGTGCTTAGGTGTTGCGTGCAGTAAGCTATAATGCATTCCCTAAATCCTTATTTAAAATTATAAAGGTGGTCCGTATCGACAGAAAGTTTAAGAACAACTGCCTTATTATCTAAGACTAATACATATATATATAACAGTACGCCAGTGTGTTAAATCACATTTAATATGGACCAAACTTATTGCCATTAGCCGGGCACTTATCCAAACACTGTGCTGCTCCTGAGAATCCAACATTTGTTTTATCGATCTAGGAATAAGAACAAAGAGGCAGCTACTTTCACCACTACTGCTTCTTTCATTAATAGTGGTATGGGCTGCTGCTGGTATGAATTGCTCTATAAAATTTTAAAGTTTGCGTGCAAAACCGTCGTATTGTTAATTGAATTTAATTATATTTTCACACCTCAATTGACTAATATGTCCTTGAGTTTAAGTGAAATAGTTTCTTATGCATGAAGGTTGTTTTGTTTTCACAGATAATTGAAAATAATAGAGTTGCAATTAGTTAATTGGGTTTAATTGTTGCGGTAGCCCGAAGTTTAGTTTCGATTTTCACTGTCCGTGAGTAATTTCCCTTAATCCCGTTTAAGCGGATGAGATAATTATAACATATAAAACAAGTCATTTCAGCTACATGCTGACACCATGCCTGTATTTCCCAAAGGATCAGGCAGAGATATGCTAATATGTATACACCACCGTTCGCCGGGATTTTAAGACCACATGTAATAAGGGGCGAACGTACTGCCGTTATTGGGCACAAATCCAAACTCCGAAGTGCTAATAGAGGTTCATAGTCAAACCCAATAACACTATAACTCAAACTGGGAATCGAATCCAAAACCTCTATCGTAGCAGTTGCGCTTACGGCCACTACACTCATGAGCTAAAAACGTTATATTATGGAATATTACAACAATCATTGCATCCTGTAAATAGCAGCGTGTGAAAGTTATACATTAATTATACACGATTATTACAGGCAGGCTGCAAATGAAACCAGCGCTGCATATGTTGATACCGATCGAAATACCAACTATGTGTTTAAAAACTGCAACATTGCACAAGTGATCGGTTGCTGACCCATCGCTTGCAGGCAATTTAGCAACCCGCTTTCCTCACTTGAATCTTACAACTTGGTCAGAGCAATGAGCAACTGACTAGACTTGTTTTAAACACTTAGGTCAAATGAGGTATTGACAAAGAAGGTTGGATGCAACTTTTTTTGAAATTAAAAATGGAATGCCATCTATTTCGATGACCGTTAATTTTAAATGCAATCGTTCGAATTCGGAAGACGAACGAACATTTGACGGAATAATTTTGATTTGCGTTCCGGCAAATGATAAAAATATTACCAATTAGAAAGCCAACGAGCAATTAGTCCAAGGTTAATGGATAGCGTAAAAAGCCATAGTAAAAAGTAGCGTGACTAATTCTGCGCACGCGCCATTCCGCAACGCACAGCCTACGATTATTTTGTTAGAAAAAATGCCGGAACAATTTGACACTATAGCTGGTCACGAAACAACGCATTTGTACATATATTTTTGTAATGACTGCGTTTGTTAATCGAATATGTGACACCGTTGGTTAATAGTAATAGTGCTCGGAAATTTAAAAATCAATGAAATTTGGGGTCATTCGAATAGTATATTAATATAAGGGACATAATCACAGTCAGAGACTATAAATCTATACTAATATGATTTGTTTCTTTGTAATCGATAAACTCTGAAAATATTCTACCGATTTTAATAATCTTTAAACCATTACCTATGCTTTATCCCGCAGAATAACTTGCATCCCATGTCGCGGGCCCATACTCCAGCCTATAAGTATATAAAAACGAAATAACTCAAAATCTCAGCATTTTTTAAATATAAGTAAACGAGATTAATCAACAACGACTACTAGGCTAGAGGTCTTGGGTTCAATTAGTCGAGCAATGTTATATGGCTTTTCTATTAACTTCTCAGTAGCTCCGTGCCCGGTCAATGGCAATCGACTCGCTCTCTCATCACATGGGATCTGAACATACCAGTGAAATATAATTAGTACACCTCTGCCTAACCCTTCGAGGAATACAACTGTGTTGGTATGTTATCAATGCGCGGAGCACATTAAAATCATTCTAATGTCATTCAGTCGTGGTAAACATAGCTGTCGTCTTAAGTAAACAAAAGTCCAGTTTTAAGTGCCATCTACTTGACATTCAGTAAACTCTAAACATTCGTCCAATAGTTCAAGGACCTCGTTTTCGTGAGTTCACAATGAACAGATAAATAATGTTGAATGAACGATACGTTCGCACATCATCGTCTGACATTCACTTGTTTAGCGTCTATTACTATACCGTTTTCTGTAAATAATATAACTAACTGATCAATAATAAGATGATATGTATGAGGAAATCACTTATTATTTTCATAATTTGGTCGTTCGTCTTTAAGGTTTTTTTTTATTTATAAATGTAGATATTTTTAAATGAACATAATTTGTGTCTATATAAAAATATTCGTTACAGTCCGTCAGTATCTCGGAACAGTCAGTACCGTCCATTCATACAAGTTTTTATCTGCACAAGTTAACCAAGCAGTCTTTGCCATATAATAATATAACCTAAGAGTTTCTTGGCAGTGGGCGTATGTCCAACAGAACCTGGGGTGACTTAGCGTAGTCACCACGTAGACGTCGCGTAGCCAGTTCAATCATGTGGCGTAGCAAGTGCGTAGGATTCATGTAGAGGCCTCATAGCTACTGCGTTGCTGCCGCGTAGCAAGCGCGTAGCCGGTGCGTAGCCAGCGCGTAGACGCCACGTAGCCAGTCGATAAACGTAGGATAGGGTCTTCCCGAATGTCTTGTTGATGCATATGTTTTGACTACCTACGCCGATAGGCTGCGCACATAGCCAATGGAACGCTATGGGCTAGTTCAACGATCAAGCAATTGGACAACTATTAAAATTTCATTTGTTTAGATGTCCAATAATTATACATGGAAATACTTCCCACGGTACTTCCATACCTTACTTTGAGGTATTACAAGTAACCCTTGATTTCGGTAGTATGTTCATATATTTTGTTAATAGTAGATACGTATATGAATAATAATTACAATGCCTAGACTGTTATAATAATTGCCAAGCCTTTGAATGCGTACATAATTTTCAAATTTATTGCTTACTTATTCTGCTATAACGAGTGAATTCAAAAATAAGTAATTAGTCAAAACAATTTAAAAATAAGAATTTTAATCAACAATCTCACTAAATATTTTATATTCGATTGTCAGAAGTCATGATTGTATTTTAACAAGTAAAGTTATATAAGAATACATAAAACAGAATTATGTAAAGGTCAGACAATCACTTTACAATAAAAAACTATTCTGTTTTATGCCTGGGCTACATCAGGATACACAATGTCAGTTTTTTTTTGACGTTTTCGTTTGACTGCCTCGTTGGTCTAGTGGTCCCAATCGCGACTGCTACGCTAGAGGTCTTGGGTTCAATCCCCAGGTCGAGCAAAGTGTTATTGAGTTTTTCTATGAAATTCTCAGTAGCAGCTTGGAGTCTGGATTTGTGCCCGATGAGTGGCAATAGGCTCGCCCCCTATTACATGGGACCCAAACCGGACAAATACCGGTGAACTTTGGGTGTACATTAAGTACACCTCTGCCTAACCCTTCGGGGAATACAGGCGTGACGGTATGTCAGTTTCTTTATAATCATAAAAAAAAATCTTTTCCGTTTTACTAGTTCTTTTTTATATAAAGATAAAAGTAGTTTAGCCACGGATGTAAATACCAGTATCGCATAAAATACAACAAGTACTGTAGAATAAAAAGCTTTAATGGGAAACTGCATCAGAATCGGCCCTTTGCAGCTGCGCGTGATCATCGCGACATTCAGTTGTGTTCACGACCTATCGTAAGCGTTCGCAACACTACAACACATACCTTGGGGCTTTGTTTGAAGTATACGCTGATTATAGCCATCAGAACATACAATATCAATCATATAAATATTTAAATGGTAAAATATAAAATATGCTTGCTATAAACTGTACTGGGTCGTTGAGCTGCCTAAATAATGGTTGAGCTACACCATGATATATGCTCACAGGACCACTCAAAAGGCATGTACAGATAATTTCCCTAAATTTAAAATCTCGTCTGTACTTTAAAAGAAACCATTATTACTTTATTCTCAGAGTTCGTGAGTTGTCATGCATACAGCATGACAAAGTTGGATAAGAGACAAAACAACAAAAGTAGAAATGGATCTAGCATCTATTAAAAAAAAATATGAAAATTACATATTTGACAACTTTGCGTGCTGGTGGAGCTATTGTTGAAACGACAATAAACTTCGCAATGTTGTTACACTACCCACTACTGTGAAATACGTACCTTGTACTTACTAAAATTTTCATACCTATAATAATATTGTTGCTAAACATTTTGATTCATATCAACCATCTAACGACGCGCCCAAAACTCCAACTGAATATTTATTAAATTATCTTGCAAACTACGGACCTTGCGAGATGTGAACTTTACCAGAACCAAGTCTATTGTTATTGTTATATTATCAAAATTAAGTTTAAACTTTAACAATAGTTCACATGGCAATAATAGAACAACTATCTTAAGACATTGATGGTTTTTCTCATGGGCTTAGGAAACTATTGTGTCAAGTGGTGACATCTTATTCCCTTGTTTCCAAACATAGAATGACAATCTTTGAAAAATTACGTCAAATGACATCTGTGTCTATATTATATTATCAATAAGCGTATTTAGATTTTTCCACGAGACACTTATAATCAGAAACTTATACTCTCAATCTACCCTAAAAGAAATTGAGTGTAGTAGGTACGAGTACCTACTATATAAAAATTATACCTATCTAAATGGTAAAATGAATTCAAATACGACGAAACGCTTCGAGCAAAGGTAGGTAGTGCCCTGCTTCAACTAATCTTGGCGAAGGCACTACCGTGCTCCCAAATTAAAACATCAATTTACCATTTTTTTAGATTAAAATGAAGTATCAAAATCTATTGAAAAGCTGTAGAAATTTCAAAGACATTTTTAATCTACTTTAAACATTTATTAAACATCGCATTGTATTGTAACAAAGGTAAGTCAAACAGCTACCTAGGTACGCTTATTTACTCAAGCGAATCAAACACGAAATATAGAGTATAATATTTGGTGTTTGTTGTGGTTACTCAAACTGCTAAATATCTACTACAATAATGTTCATAATTGCGCGTTACATTTCAAATTTTATCATCGAACTTATCAGGAGGTACATCGGTCGCGTGTCAATCCATCAAACCGTGACGCTCTGTTGTAAACTGTGACCTACTGTTTCGAAAAAAAGCAACGGTTGCTAAGCAACAGCCTTGGTGATTTCTTAAAGCATCACGAGTTAACAATAGGACTTAAATTCTGTGGAGTAAATACGGTTACAAAGTATGGCTAACTTTACATCAAACAAAAAATTAATTGGGAAAATTATTTTTCTGTTTTTTTTTAAACAAAGTAGGTAGTAACTGATTTTTAATTTGTTTTACGGATACAATTTATTTTTGTATCAGACAAAGGATTGTTTGTTGCATTTAATAGGTATAATTTAGTAAAAAAATATAATAAGGTTTTAATTTAATTTATTTAAAAAAAATATCGATACTGAAATGTGGAACCAAAACGTATACAGTTTGTTCGAAATAAGTAAGCCGATTGGAAGTTGTCTGCAAGTGGTTTAGAAGTGGTAAATTTTAATAGAAAGAGTCTGTGTAAAGATAATTAGAATCGTTTAAGTTTCACATTTCTAATTATTTTGTTTACTAATATCGATATTTATGTATTAAAACACTTAATTAAACGATTTTATCACCACAGTAGTTCGGAACGGCTAACTTCCGATCGGCTTACTTATTTCAAACAAACTGTAAAGCAGTGAAATTACTCGGCATGAACATAGGTTTTAAGATAACAATGCGCGCGCGCGCTAGTGATAGGACTAGTGTCTATACGACATAGAGGTTAGCGATCAGTATGCCTGTTTGTCAACTTTTTTTTTAACTTGGTCTTTGCTGTCGTTAATGGGCAAAGACTTCACCTAATTCTTTCCGGTAATTGAATAAGTAAATATTGGAAATTAAATGCTGGGACTGGTCAACTCAAAGCAGCTAAAGCTCTTTCTTCAAAAGGCTTTCCCAGATTTTGCCCTGCTCAACACTCAGTTATTCTGTTAAAACTGAATTTGGACTTTAATAGAGATTTAATAGAGACCATGATTTTCTGTTTTTTTTTCTTTGAGTTTGTTTTTGCAGAGGTCGTTAGGAATTCTGACGCCATTTAGAAACTCCATCTACATGAGCGCAATTTATAAAAAAAAACTATAAAGGTGTCTTTAAAAGATCTATTGACACTGTTGACAGACATAAATATCATACATAAAAAAAAACAATTAAAATACACCCATCCACCAAGGCATCTCAAGGTATGAACAACACTTCATACCTCTTCATACACATATGAATTAATCCTTGTTATGATCTCTCATTGTTCTTAGCTTGATTGACATTCCCATACAATGAAGATGACGGTGTATGATAACAATTTGTGTAGGTAAAGAAGTAGGTGGAGAAAATCCTTGCAATATGCCTACACCCAAGATATACCAGTACCAATTAATTATTATTTACATTAATTATAAGCAAAAGATACACATAACTACTTTGAAGGAAAACCGATGAATAAGGATAACGGTATTCCGTGATTTCCGGTTACCGATATCAGGGTAGAAATATATAATGATATACTATCAAGCCTACCGGCTTGATAGTATATCATTATATATGTAGGTACTTCCCAGGGGGTAGGCAGAGGTGTACTGGCATAGTAAATCTATAGTAAGTCACATCTGGTGTGTGCTTTCCGCTATTATATGGGCACAAACCAAATCCCAGAATTGAAAAATAATCGAAGATTTGGTTTGTGCCTAATCTAGGAAATTAAACCCATAACCGCACTCTCAGTATTAGTAACTTAGGATCACTATACCATTGAGGCAGTTAAAATATCAGAAATACTAACATTTAGATGACCAAAACCTTCACCGCCAGATTGTTGGGTAAACTTCGTGTGTGTTTTAAAGTAGATTAGTGCAAGCATGTCATCTCCTTATCTAAACCTTACTTGAACAATTAATACTTGTACTTAACTATTTCTACTTTCTTAATGATTTAATTTATAAACATTTCTTTAAAAAATTGCCATCGATTGTCTTTCGGAACAATGTGGAAAATGGAAAATAAAATGCAGCGCTTTGAAGCTTAAAAAACGGATTGACCAATTTGGTTACCCGTGTGTCAAGAAACTAGTAAGAATCTAAGAATAAGTGCAAACGAGGCGTGGTCTCCTTGACTTACGATCTAAACATGAAGGCCCGTAGTTTACTGATTCACTTCTTACTCACTGCTTGTGCCCTAGTACCAGTCATCCGTTGAAATGCGCATGAGGTCAGGTCATAGAGGTTGGTATCGCTTGACAATTTTAATGCTGCTTAAGGGGAAGTACTTTTTATAATGATCATCATCATCATCATCATCATCAGCCTATACTAGTCCACTGCTGGACGTAGGCCTCCCCTAGTGTGCGCCATTTCACCCTGTCCTCCGCTTTTCGCATCCAGCTTCTGCCAGCCACCTTTCGCAAATCATCACTCCATCTTGCCGGAGGGCGTCCTACACTACGTTTGCCGAGTCGCGGTCTCCACTCTAGAACACGTCTACCCCAACGGTTGTCGGTTCTCCTACAGATATGGCCAGCCCATTGCCACTTCAGCTTGCTAATCCGGTGTGCTATGTCGGTAACTTTGGTTTTCTGTCGGATAATCTCATTGCGGATTCTGTCCTTCAGAGAAACTCCGAGCATAGCACGCTCCATAGCACGCTGAGCGACTTTAAAAACTTTTTATAATGATCAGTATTATTGTAATTATTATCGTAAAAAATGAGCACTTTTTTAATACTGTTTTGAATGAAATATTTTTAGGATATTGAAAAAAAATGATATAATTGAATTATAGTTTTTCCCAAACCATTTGTTGACTAACAACCCTTTAATTGGTTGGTATTATTTCAGCAGATATAAGCAGACCATCTGTCTACATTACGGAACGCAATAAAATTGAATTGAATTGAAAATGGGAATGTAAAAAAAATATAAGCGCGTATAACTTGTCTGTTTAGATTGTACCTTTCGTTAAGGTATAGATGAACTAGACATAGGCACACGCAAACCTAAATATTTTCTACACAAATGGACAAGATTCTTCTGAATGTTGTTTAAATGTTTTTTAGTATTTCGTGCCTAAAATGGAACTGATAGGTACCATTTTTTTATGCAAAGTATTTTGTTTAATATGTTTATTATGTAACTTGTTAATTTTGTCTAACCTCGCTGTTTATACAGTTGATATGAATGCAAAATTGCGTAAAACGAATCTATTTCGAATTTTACGATTATTATTTTTCAGTAACGTCAATGCATATAAATGCCAAAGTCACTCCGTCTGTAACCTTGTCATTCCTAAACCACTGAACCGATTTCGATAAAATTTGCCGAATTACTGTATGATGCCACCGAAGAGTGACACCGTATTGTATTTTAAATACCTAAGCAAAAAGTTAAATAAATAATAAAATTGTTAATGACATGTCGATAAAGTTATTGAATTGGTAATTATTTATCACTTAAGGACCACCCTGATGATTCACGAAATTGTTTGAATGTGTCAATGGCGCAAGAGTCGATTATATTCATAAGTAAACACGCTTCAATGAAGTTATGATTTTATAATTACTGTTCTGAACTGAGTTCTAGTTGTGTAACTGAATTTTGTTCTCAGTACCCAAAATCTGTTTGAGTATTATGAAATCAAAAACGAAATACTAAGAAAAAAAGGTTTTCTCGAAGCATTTCGTTCTTAATTTCATATAACTAGACTCAACTATCATTAACTACTAAGTTATTTATTTCTCGTAATACTTAGATTATTTGGGTATACTTTTACAGGTCACTTTTTTTTACTGCCTCATTAGTCTAGTGGTCCAGAGCGCGACTGCTATACTAGAGGAGATTACGATCCTGGATTCCATTCCTAGGTCAAACAAAGGTAGTTATTGGGTTTTTCTATGAAATTCTCAGTAGCAATATGTATTGAAATGAAATGATGAAATGAAATAAAATGAAATGATATTTATTTCTGTAAATAGATCTTTTAAGACACTTTTACAAGTCTTTTGTTTTCATTTTTTTTAACTAGATGGCGTTGTTAAGTTGTATATAACTATAATGACTTTTAAAAGTAAAAACAGCTTGGAGTTGATTTATTTTTCTTCATTTTCCTAAGCAAAATGTCACATCAACTTACAACAAGTCATATGACAACAGTTGAAGCAATCCGTGTGACTAAATGCTGCAATTATATTTATTAAGTGCAATCATCGCAATAGTTACGCACTTATTATCTAAGTAATTACGTTCAGTAGGGGAACGCGCTAGTTGACCCAGTGATTATTAAATGCCATGATATTTTCTGTTACTTTGTTATAGAGGGAAGCGGAGCATTATCTTAGGCTTAGGTTTACTCAAACAGATGTACTAAATAATGGGAACATTTGAAAAACGAAAAATATATGCTTTATGCTAGTATCTACAATATATATATTTCAAACACGCAACTAGGCTCTAAGTAAATCGTAATTACACGCTTGTTACTGCAAATTCGAACAAAAACTTTCAAAAAATTCAAAATATCCTACAGACTATTCATGGTATGGTATAGCTCGCTACTTTCCGCAACTCCACGACAAACCACGAACGAGTATTTTGCATGTCGAAAAATAAATGAAAATCTGTATATAAATACTTGAAGAATTGAGAATACATTGCATGCAGTTCATGTGGATGAGTGCAAAAAAATATTGGTCTGGACGCCCGACACTCCTACTACCATCCCTTGACCATCATTCAGTAGTTGCCCTACTTAATCGTAGTTTAATATAATTAATATTAGACACTTTATAAAACACCATTATTGTATCTAACAATTTCTTAGACATTAATCACCGTTAGTAGATTGACCAGTTATTGGCTCGCCGACTGACTCAACACAATAAAATTACAGTTATTCTAACACTGCAGATGAATGTGTTAATGCCGCCTTTGAATGCTTTTTTATTAACACATATACAGTGAAAATAAATGATCAAAGAAATACATCCGTGTGGAGTAACTGTACGATAATTTATGAAATATCGTTTTGAAAAGCGGTTTCTTGAGATTCCTAAACAATTATTATTTAGCAAACAGATCATACTGTATTCATGTGCATATTAATAAAGTTAATTAGCAGGCGCTTAAGCGGTGAAGGAAAACACTGTGAGGAAACCTGCATGCCTGAGAAATTTTCTCGACGGCTTGTGAAGTCTGCCAACACGCAGTAGGCTAGCGTGATAGCTATATCCGAGACCCGTGCCCAGCAGTCGGACGATGTAATGGGTTGATGTTGATTTTTTTAAATCATACTGATTACTTGAAAAGACTTGGTGCCTTCTAGATGTATGATTTTTATAAGAAATATCGCATAAAAAACCACTAGAAGAGAAGGAATTAAGTAAGGAAGTAAAAAGGCGTATTTTTGTTGGTGCATCATATATTTTTTGTAACAATTCGTTTCCTGTTTTTCAGGTACGTATCCGAAATGCACCAGTGACGTCATGGCAGTGAGTTTATCAATACGCCAAATTGTTTAGAAAAACAGCATCGAACTTCAACATCATACTGAGATCATCCAAAAATAATATCACTATGATCTGACCTCCTAACCTTAACGCATACTTGGCTCCATTTTATTAACTTATTGACCACCATTTTATTGACTTAACAAAAAGCTCTCGAAAAATAACAAAGTAAAGCCTCTTGCATAAATACCTACACGCACAATACGTTTATAAATAATGACCTTTTAAGAATGTTTTACTGCATTACGTATACATATATATGTATACATGTGTATGGATACGTATATGTGCGTAGATAAGGTAAAAGCTAGTAGTGTCGTTGACATTTCAAACTATCTGCCAACAGGGTGTAATGTTAAAAATGTTTGAAATTAAAGATACAAAGAGCCTTAAGTTTACGTAAGTATGGGTGTTATGTTGAAGAAAATAAATATAGATAGATACAGCCTTATATATGAAAATCACCTAGTCACATAAGGCATTATGTCAATATTTTGGTCTTATGCAGTTTTTTTTGGTGACAGAATTGATACCCTGCTTCCTGTAATATTTTTTTTACAATGTCTAAATTTACTAATTATTACTTCAGAACCCTACACTTTGTCTGAAGGTCCTTTACCTATACACAGGATAGCATGTGGTTATTTTACAAAATACACAATCATAATTACCTATACGCCAAATTCCCCAAATTGGAGTAAGTGCCCGTCAAATTAAGTGGCCGTTAATTTCATACATAATATTCTGTTCCACTATCTGCTACCTAGACATGGTGTTATCCCTTTAAGCTTATTACATTTTCTCTTCTCACATTTTTTAAAATAAGCTATGTTTTTTCGTAGGCCTTATTTCGATTTAAATCGAAAATTTAACTTCCGTAAAAAATATGATAAACACAAATGCCACAGTCTAAAAATAAACAGCTTAACTACACGAACAACAGTAATAGGTGTTAATTATGCTAATAAATAATCTTATAAACAAGACATGCTGAATAATCGGCAGAGGAATCCTTAGAATACCAATTTTAAGTGAAGATATACAGAGGAGAAAGCTTCATTGTATAACGAGTGATATAACTGAGGCATGGTATTCAAGACACACAATGTAAATGTCGCGACCTGTAAGGACGCGGTCAGATTGTCACTTTTGTATGTACACACGGCTACACATCAAGTTACCACAAAATGTCAAATTTTCTCAGGCGATTTTGAACATAGTCATTAAGACTGTAAGGTTTAAAATTATTCGGAGAAATTTTACAGTTTTGTATAACCGGATGTGCTGGCGACTGTACCTATTATCGTATACGCTATGGGGTCGATAAAATATCAGTGCTTTGGATCGTGGATGGATTCAAACAAGTTGATCAATGAGATTTCGTTCGTGATACTTTTACTGATGAGTTTAGTGGACAGAAAGACAGAAATTTACTGAGCTAACCTAATTTAATAAGCTTTATGTGTTATACATGTAATACTAGCTGTACCCCGCTGTTTAAAATTTGCGAGTGATTGATTTCATTTCTATCACTTTAAATTGAAAACCAAATTATAAAGGATATAGGCATTTTCTTTTAAATAACTGAAAGACAATAACCAACCATGTGATCTAGCCTTAAGGTGCAAGATTTGACCTGCATAAACTTAATCAATTTCTGCAATGAATTCATTTTACTACCAACGGAACAGGAGTTTAAACTACTTACTTTTGTTACGTAAACTTTATTATTCTATAAATTCACTTTATTTTAAACCTGATTTAAGGGATTGTCTTAAAGTAGATAATGCAATATTTTTTTTTGTTTTAAAAGACATTCCACGGCACTTAATTTGGCGAATTACATTTATGATGATAGCGACGCATTATATTAATAAAATTAACTATGAATACAGAAACTCAGTGAAAGTTAAACAGTAATAGTAATTTTACCATATTTCTAATTGTACGCTCGGCTACACATTAGGCTATAAAAAACCAGTTTACGCTGGCCTCTTATTGTATTGGAAGCCTAGACAATGCTAGATCAGCTTAAACTGGTTATGTATAGGTTGACCTGTAGCCGTGCGTACCAGTTATTTTAGTAGGATTCAACGACATTTTTAATACTTAGTACTGAAGTAAAAAGACTGAACTTAAGTTCCTAACATAAATAGGTACTATACAGACCTACTATAATGACATGATCAAACTGTTAAAAAAATACTTCTTGGAACATAACATACCATCACGCCTATATTCCCCGAAGGGTTAGGCAGAGGTGTACTTAATGTACACCCACAGTTCGCCGGTATGTTTAGGTCCCATGTAATAGGGGGCGAGCCTATAGCCATTCACCGGGCAAAAATCCAGACTCCGAACTGCTACTGAGAATTTCACAGAAAAACCCAATAACAGTTTGCTCGACCTGGGGATCGAACCCAAGACCTCTAGCGTAGCAGTCACGATTGAGACCACTAGACTAACGAGTACTTCTTATACTTTCCTATCTATTAAGTCCGTTTAGTTCTACAAAAGGATAATGCTGTACCGTGCGCTCACAGCCTAAGATTTATTACACTGATCTAAGAATGACACCTACGCTAAACTGTTATCAGTTTTAATGAATATAACATTATAAGTATAATACTCAGTGTACTTTCTCCTTTTAATCTTCATTCTGTTAAATGCATCTGATTACTATTTGAATGTGCCTTTTAGAAAACATTTACTGGAATGAATTACTTTTGTCAATGTCAAAGTAATTATTTTTCTATATAATTAAAGTCTATTTATAACAGCTTGTACCTATATAAGCTATTATTTATTCTCACAATATTTTCCTGTTTTATGTACTTATACAAAATACAAAAAATACAAAAATATTTATTTCATCTCAAACATTGTGATCATACATAAATTGAGGCAACTCCAGTAAGTGACAGTAGTACTTGTGTTGGAGCTGTCTCGCAACTTCCCTTATATGCTAAACAATGATGAGACCTGGTTTTGACAGAAAAAATTTAATGCACTTATAAATCACTATCGACTAAAAACTAAATGACCACACTGATCTACTCATCAAACTATCCCATATGAGCTGACCTCTTATTGTACGGAAAGGCCATACAATACGAGATCAATTTAAACACATAATGTATAGCTTGATAATACTCACATATAACTACCTCATTATTAAAATTAATAAAAAAAAAAACATAATATAATCTACTTAATCAATTAAAATTTTATCAGATGATAATTTTAATATATTATAGTGTTAAATTACTTGTTTATTGTATCTAAAGTTATAATTTCAATAATTTATAATTATGTTATGTAAAGCCGCTTTCTGTGCATGTGGTGTTGACCTGTAATTAATTGTTGCACTTGTAAATGTTACTCTAGTCATTAAATCAGAAATGTATATAGTGTAAACAATTGTTGGTCAACCTAAATAAATAAATAAAAAAATGTTCTAGTGGTCACAAGCGTGATTGCTACGCTTGAGATCCTGGATTCGATTCCTAGGTCAAGCAAAGCTTATTTGGCCCGGACATGGCAATATGTACATTTTGGAGGTATGTGTAGATCCCATCTAATAGAGGGGCTCTTTTAGATGGGATCTACACATACCTCCAAAATGTGGGAGTACACGTCTGCCTAACCTGCCGGTGAAAACAGGTATGTAGCATACATTTAAACTACTTCCCAAACATTTATAATCACTTTCATCAGCTCACCAATACTTTATCTTCATGTTAGCTAATAGTTTATTCCGTATTTTCCCGACCTCGCAGAGATAACGGTCATCAGGTTACGATGATACGATGTCAAAGACCTCATTGGCCCACATCACAATATATTGTTTGTTATATAATCGAATCAATTAACATAATCTTTCGAAATGTCATCTGAATCGATAATCGGTTCTCACCCACTGAACCAGTAAACTTTTTATGTTTATTGTTATTTTAATTCGGTGTTTGTTTTTTTATTCAAGCTTTTCGTATACTTACTTAAAACGAAAAGCTTTTACGCTATATTCTTGAGTATTTTAGCATATAATTAAGATACTATCATCCTGCATAATTATGTGGACCGAAAAAGACTATACTTAAAATAAAATTCTTACAGATATTTAAGACCCAATAAATTAAATTAAGTTCGTTTAATATGCGTATATTTGTATTCTATAGGCACTGTGTCACAATTCATTATTTAATATACTACTTGTTGGTAATTTTCTGTAACCATTTTCGTTTAAATCAAATTGAAAAAAAATTGTTTACTTTCACGACACTTTTTGAAGGAGCACATTAGCACTCTTAGGCTGGCATTTTTCCATTTGTAAGTGCTTTTAGGCCTCGCAGGGAAGCAAAAAAGGCACAGTAATGAAAACTCCCTCCAATCATAAAGGCATTGATAACTGTCATATTTATTTCTTGAGTTCGTATGCCTTATGCAGTTACATTTAAGTCTTATCATCCATCGCACATTAATTATGAATTGCACATAATATGCAGCGCATATTTTATGCATTTATTCTACACATTCATTACATATTTCATTTGCGTACACATTATGAAATTACGTTCGACACGCAATTTCTTACAACGTTACTAGTAGAATACTTATGCCTATTTATTATATTATTCATTTTGCACACACATATTTAAATGTAATGTAAAGAATAGAGGATGTTATAATTAATGTATAGTCAAAAAATGACTCTTTTTGTGGAATATAAGCTATTTTCAAACAAGTAAAGATCACTAAGACCCATCACATCCGTAATGACGTAACTTTTTTGACACATTTCTAGAATAAAAAATGAATTGTACATTATCTGCATTCTCCTAAAGAACATTTTGCAAATGATGATATCCATGCAGAAAAACTTCTTCACGATCGTGATTCATACCCAGACTGTGAAATTTGGTGAAATTCGCTATTACGTGACCGGATATAAGATTTTACGACTGAATACATATTCGTTCAAGACCTAATTTGGTCATAGCCAATTTTGGTTTACCCTTAAGGCCCCTGCCCACCATATCTTACTATTCATAACCATAAAACAAATGTCTCCAAACATCACCTACATCCGGTTCATTTTAGACGGTCAGTCTCGATATCAAACAAGATAGTAATTAGATACATCTATTGTTTACTTAAGTTGTGCATGTTGTGTTAGCCTGTAAGTTATTCAAGCATTTACAAAAGTTAAAAACCTAAGTAAATAAGTATAATAAATTAATGAAATAATCTTTTTACTACGTTTAAACTATATGACAATACTACTACGACATGAACTAATTATATATTTGTAGTTTATGCTCACACTTTAAGATGCAAGTCTATGACAAAACATGCCTACTATTCTATGATGGTACGTAGTTGTTGTTGTTTATGTTATCTTTGCATTTATCTTAATTCGGTACGATGCTCATGGTATGTTACGCTATACTGGGCGATCTCCTTTACTGTGTGAGCGTTACTTGATCGGATACGTTTATCTCCTATTGGCATACGTTTATCTTCTATATAAAGTAAATGCACCAATTTACAGCTGTATTGTATGCCAGGTTTAGCAACGACTACAGTATTACGTGTAAAGGTTATTCTAATACATAAAACGCTTGTTAAACTGCAGTTTACAATCATGATTCTGAATGATGCCTATTAGAACCTAAATACGGACTTCAAGTTAGGGTCTTATTATTAGATCCTAGACTCACGTCTCGTTCGTCTTGATCGTTCGTTTATGAGGCTGTACAAAGTCTTCAAACTATTGGCAGACTTCTCAATATGCTTGATTAGAAGTTCGTTCTGAACTTGCAGTTTTTGAAATATCACTCAATAATAATATGACCCTTGGGGATCAAGCGTACACACAGATTTCTAGAGATAAATATTAGCACCTCATTCTCTTTTGCATAATACGACGGATATCGGATATATACATAGTTATCATACCAAAAACTTAAACTATCCAACTAAACACAATAGTCTTCATCTCTGTCAATATTAGAAAAACGTGGGATGTTCGCTTCCTATAGCTACTTCCGTGAGAGGCAAGGCATCTGAATATACAGGTACGAATAGAGAGGTATTTAAGTATACTTACTTTTACGTGACGCCATGGTGTTATGGCAGCTTACGCTTCCTAGGGCGCCCACACATAAATATACTACTGGAAATTAATCGTATGAGGTCTTTGTGAGACTTCTATCATCATTCATCTGTAGCTAGGGTTGTCAACTGTACTAAAACTGTACTAGTGTACGATATTTCGGTGCCAGATATACATTTCGAAAAAATAATTAACTGCCTCGTTAGTCTTGGGGTCCTAAGCGCTACTGCTACGCTAGAGGTCCCGTGTTATTAGTTTTTTCATCCTTTTTTTTTAAATCCCTATATAGTGTTCCCAGTGCTTAGGACACAAGCCTCCACTCGGTGAGAAGGAGTGGGCCGTTATCCACCACGCGGGCCCAGTGTGGGTTGGTAGATGTCACATGCCTTCGAATTTTTGGTTCTAGGACATCCAGGTTTCCCCGCGATGTTTTCTTTCACAGTTTGGGGAGCATTGGTGATTAAATAATTAACTTGATTTTTTAAATTATTTTTTTAAAATTTTCTATCACAAGTCGATATCTAAACTATATATCTGTCTTAATTACCGGTTAATTATGCAAAAATAAAACTTAAGGAATGTTTAGTACTATACTTTAGACGAAGGTTGTTTTTATTAGCTCAGCATTAAGGTCTTATGTAAATTTTTTAACGAAATAATCATTAATTGCTGTTATATTGCGTTTATACTAAATATAATGTTATTTATCTTTTAGATAAACATTAAATAAAAATACAATTAATATCTAAATATAATTCTTTAAAACTTTGGAACGAAAAATGCATCTATAGTAAAATTTCTGATACATATATCCGAGTCTGGTCATAACTTTCGTTCAAATAATTATTATAATACGGTATTCAATGTGAAGGTGTGAATGATCGTATTTTTTTGTTAGACTTGAATCCGACTAAGACTCTAAACTCTAGTTGTTATATTAGACAAAAAGAAAAATAACAATTTAATGGTAGGTACCATACGCTAAATAAGCACATTTATTTATTTTTTCCTGGTGTACAATAAAGTATAAATAAATAAATTTATTTTTAATAAATGCAAATAATCTATTTACTTACCATTTATGAACAAATTTGAACTCTAAAATGCAGTTATTTCAAAAATACAACACGATAACTGTAATTTGGCTGTTATTTGTCTAATACTATAAGTATAAGTAAATGGAGTATAAGTAATCGATAAAACACCTGAGAGATAAATCAATAACGGACTTGACAATATTTTTGATAATTTTCACACCTATTTTAAGTAATGCTTTTAAAAGTACCACATTTTACACCGAGATGACTCTTGACCCACACATTTAGCATCTGTTGTAATTCAATCCTCTAATGTTTACAAACAGTAAAAGCCTTGAGTAGTAATGACACCGAACATCCGGCCGAGTTCGTAATCGATCAATCGACACATAAATAAAATCGATGTCATAATCAGCACGTCACTTAAGATTTTACGGGTCTTGATTTGTTATGTAACAGTAGGCAAAGTAGATATTATAATTATCTTCCTACTACAATTTGGGTTAAATCCCTTACGATGTAACTTTAAATTTATTAACTGTTTAGCCCTTTTAAAAAAACTTTTAGTTAAATCATGAAAATATTATCAAGAAGGTTCTTTTGAGAATAAGAGATGTGATTAAATAAAATGCAGCGACTGCGTTTTTTGGAGCACTTATTGGCAAAAGTTATGTCGATACAAATAGCATAAAATGAAAGGGCAAACTTGAATTATATACGTTATTTTTTTATAATATTTGGCATTTATGAATGCACAATATCTTTAAAGATATAAATTTTTGCGAAAGAAAAAGCCTCAGACAAGCCTTGAATCTGCGTCCCTCCGATTAAGTACACCGGTCGTTTTAGCCAACTAAGCTACCGATACAACTGCCTGTGATATTGAATTTTTCTTCCACACTGAAATATTCTAATAATATAGCTTTGTGCAAAGAAAATTTAACCAATCAAATCGCGTAAGGAATTTTGTATTTTGTCTGTACTAAGTTACGTGACAGTTTAAACGATGAAGGAATCATTTAAACGACTTTATAAACTTAGCATAAAAAAAAAAAAAAAAATACAAATAAATTAAAAATAACGTATGCTTAAATGGATAACAAAAATATCCAAATATAAAAAATAATTATAATATAAAAATTATGTGAACATGTCACATAATTAATTAAACAAGTCACTATTAAGAATTTAAGAATAAAACTGTCCAACATTGATAGTAACCACGTCCACGACACAGATAACTTTCATTTGCTGAGCCACGATTTCTACAAATTGACACTTGTCAAAATGTCACATTAGATCTTATCATTAATAGGTATAAGAGTCATAACTAGAAATATATTCAGGTTGTGTCACTGTCACTTTGACCTTTTAATACACCTTCACTTTCTCAATGAACAGGACTTATTCTACTATGATTGTGGTAGTCGCCAGCACATCAAGTTATACAAAACTGTCGATTTTCTCCAAATGATTTTAAACCTTAAATTGTTAGTGATAAAGTTCAAAATCAACTGAGAAAATTTGACATTTTGTGGTAACTTGATGTCCCACCGTACGAATGGTGAATGGCAAAAGGTATTTTTACCCATTTTAAAGAAAAAAAAAACTATAAGATACAGTTTACGCTGGCCTCTTATCGTATGGAAAGCCAATGCGAGACAAATTGTATTAGTTGACCTAGCCGTGGGTACAATAAACGTAGTTATTAATCACTACACATAATAAGACATAGTCCCCACAACGCCTGTTTGTCTGTTTGAGATAAACTCAAAAACTACTGAACGGATTTACATGCGGTTTTCACTATTAGACAGAGTGGTTCACTAGGAAGGTTCAGGTGTACCTATAATTTGTTAAGGTTTTGTGTAAATTGGTTCAAATATGCCTTTACATAATTGTATTCAATCGTACCTACGGAGCAGGGTCATGTCGCTAGTAAAATATACAGTTTGTTCGAAATAAGTAAGCCGATCGGAAGTTAGCCGTTCCGAACTACCGTTGTGATAAAATCGTTTAATTAAGTATTTTAATACATAAATATCGAAATTATTAAACAAAATAATTAGAAATGTGAAACATATACGACTCTAAGTATCTTTACACCCACTCTTTCTATTAAAATTTACCACTTTTAAACAACTTGCAGACAACTTCCGATCGGCTTACTTATTTCGAACAAACTGTAAATTGAGTCATATAATGCCGCATACTTATGAAACGGTTATTAAGAACCAAAGTCCAATTAGTGGTTCTTATACAAAATATGAGTTAGTCTGACATGAATCTAAATATTTCTGAAACTAAAAACTGCCTTATTAGTCTAGGGGCCCTTAGCGCGACTGCTTCGCTGGAGATCCTGGGTTCGATTTTCAGGACGAGCAGTGTAATAGGCTTGCCTTAATGGAGCCTTAAACTTACGAGCGTACCGTGAGTGTACATAGGTACATCGCTGTCTAACCCTTCGAGGAATACTGACATGATTTCAGATCTTAGTCCGTTTCTAACTAATTACTTGATATTTCTTTGTTCAAGTTATTCAATAACGATTCCTCGACATGAATTTTCTTCACATATCCCTTACTTCACGGATTCGCAAGAGAAACTGCCTACTCGGTCAAAACAGGTCATTGTATTGCAATAAATAATAAAAGGTTTAATTCATCAGCTGCTTATAATGCTTGCAACACCAGAGCGTCGAATACAATATTGTTTATGTAACTAACAACAATTAAAAATCAATTATTTTGTTTTCTCACGCCTCCTCTATACATTTTCGACTTGTATGAAAATTAACGTTATTAAAGGGCAGAGGATACAAGAATGAAATCTATTAGGTATGTAACTTTGGAATGATGCTAGGATATAACGATAGCAAATAAAAATAATATCTAAAATATCACGCCTGTATTAAGCAAAGGGAACATAGTGACCGTACTATTAATCGGACCCAAACCAAAATTCCTAGCTGCTATTAAGAACTTCCTAACGGCAAACCTTAATTAGATTTTGGCAAATCTGGATATAAAACCAACGGCCTTACGCTCAGTAGCTCTGAAAATATTTTCATAATAAAATTAGTCTCGTAAATTGATGAATTAAATTTCAATGTCATTAACTCAATTAATTAAAATTAACTTTCAAACGGATTCGGAGTTTAATGTTTATTTCTTTATATCTGCCAAAAACAAAAATAAAAAATAATTAGTATGTTCTAGATTACCTACCTAGTGTTACGAATCGCAATCCAAGTAACCGGAATTCATTTTAAAAACGGAACTAATTTTGACAGCTTTTAAATTAGCCGTCCACAGATTCAAAGTATCACGCAGATAAAGCACACAGATAACATTAAGACTGTATTACATAAATGTGTCTTATAGTTGCTTTTACTACATATTAACCTACTTATCTATAAAAATCTGCTTATCTGCATTGAAGTATTGCACTACATAAAGAAGAAATGAACCAAATAAATTCATGCTTATTTTTTATTATTTTTTAGCATTAAATATTGCGAAATTTTCACAAAGAAATGAATTTTCTAATTAAAGAAAATTTCTAGTGAAAGAAAAATTCGATCTCAGGCAGGGTTTGAACCTGCGTCCCTCTGGTTAAGTGCACCAGACGCTTTACCAACTAAGCTACCGAGACCACTGCCTGTGATGTCGAATTTCTCTTCCACCTTCTACGTCTTGAGGCGACATCACAGGCAGTGGTCACAGGCAATTAGAAAATTCATTTCTTTGTCAAATAAATTCATATAGCTTATGGTGCACGAAAACGGTTAAAAAGGTTTAAAAATCGAGGATTATAGAAACACAAATATTTCCCCTTTATAATCCATTTAATTTAGTAGTAGCAGTGTCGCGACGGCATGGTGGCTTGTCTACATGCCAGCATCAATGGGTCGGCACGACCAGGAGACTCAACATCAAGTAGCAGTAGGTATGCATACCAAAGACTACCATATATTATACGAAAATGCACACTGTTGCGTTTTGGTATGGTAAGTGTGGAGCGTCGGAAGCTATTAAATTATCAAATACACATTAACCTCTTTAATTTGACTGATATGCACGTAAAAATAGGTAATATTCTCGTAATTGAATTCAAAAGCATACACCTACATTTACCTATTTGTTCAATGTATTGAATATAACCACTCACAAAGTGAGAGCCAGCCATTGAACTGATTACAATCAGCTTATGACCATAACTATCGTATATCTTAATGGTAGCTGTGATTCCGTTAATAACTTAATTGATATCTAATTCTACGACAACATTAACATACCACCATCACAATTACTTGATGAAGTATTATTGCCTGAGGAGCTTTTGCTATCAATCTTCTCACTTAAATAGGTATTGCATAAGTGTTGAAGTATCAAGTTATTCTGAAATATGTAATTGCATTGTTTGAACAGAACTAACGAAACTTATGTTACCATGTTTTTGCAAAAATATCAAATTTCGAATCGATCAGACCTTAAGTTGTTCGCATATCTTTATCAACTAGAAAATAGCTGATGAACTTTAAACGGCTGAACAGTTTTTCTTTAATCATAGGTAAGAAACCTCTCAATTAAGTCATCTTTCAACAAAAAAATATTTAAAACGGTCAATTTGTTTTGGTAACTACGATGCCACAAACTGATTAAACTTAGAACTCTATTAAAATTGGGGCTTAAAGAGCTGCGATTGTAGCAGAACTGATACCTACTCTAATTGTTCGTAGTATCTGTTATGTTTTCGCAATGACGTACCGCAACTAGAGATGCAAAAAGAATCCAAGGCATAAACCCATCTCTAATGACAACACTGTCATCACAGCTATCATTAGCTCCAATTTCCAAATCTCTTTCCCAACTGTAAAGTGACAAATGTCTCAAACTCACGACTTCACACTTGAAACCTTACGCCTACATAACATAACAAAACTATAATATTCTTCACATATGCTTTGTAACGTATGCTTGCACAAAAATTCATTAGTCGACATTTAAGAGAACACGACTGAATGATTTGACAAATGAGATCGATTACTTATCTTACGTCATAGGGAAGTAAGCTTTGAGCCTGTTCCAACCAAGTACTTTCTACCTTTGTGTACTTAAGGAGGATATTGTATTATCTTCCATTGAGATATGACGTACGATCGTACTAAAGCAATTCAGCAACTAAATGTTTTATGTGGTTTGTACGAGAGGAATTTACCTTTGTCAATTCTTATCCTTTGTACGTTTTTTTTATTATTTTTTTTGGGATTCATAAAGTTTTTTAACCATTTTCTTAACTATTTTATTCTATGATATAACATAACGTGCTTTTGGTACTATGAATTGTGGCCGATACTCTACAACTCTGAGCGGAAAGTTTGCTTAACATAATCCAGTATAATGGTAACTCAATATTATCATCTTCATAAGATGTTGAAATATTTGAAAGAAGTCGTGACTGCATTACTGCTGATGATTTAATCCTATCTGTAGACGGTCTTTTTGATAATGCAACTGATCTACTTTCTCGACTTCCTATTAAGAAATAAATGTAAGGAGAGCAACGAAGTGTGTATGGGTAGAGAAAAATTAATGTCTCTAACCATGTAGGTAAGATTCGATTGCGGTCTTCCGTATGCAATTTACGATGCATATTTAAATGTTATTTTATTATTTTTAACCTGGGGTAAGTAATTCAAATATATATAATATATTAGACATAATAAACCCGTATCTTACTGAAACATTATAGTGCCGGGCATAGAGATTGCTAATGTAGTCAGACCGTGGTGGATGGCACAACCTTAGGGCGGCCTATACCCAGCAGCTGATGAAGATGACAAACAGAAACAATATTGAATCTCAAAATAAATTGAAGCGGTAGTAAGACATAGGCCTGATTAGAAAAGTTGGACTAAGAAAAATCCAGTTTTAAAGATCAGTTGCAATGATTTTATGTTCTTATTCCAACGTTTTGTATCATCCAATCCATGTACATGAAATAAGACATAACGTGCTACCAAACGGTACATGCAGGCTATTATTTTCCAGTCACGTTCAAAAGTGCGACACTATAAATTTAGTTCTAAGCAATGCATCCTTGAGCGTGGACCTCTCTAATGCCAATGCACAATGATGGGATAATGTACACTGAACAGCCAATCATATTAATAAAATAAAATTGCAACTGGCCGATGTCTGCTTATAGAATATTTTAAGAAAAAAAATATATAAGAGAAGTAGAAGCCAAAATAATTATCTCTGGAATCTATTTTTGTCTGTCCGTGTCTTTTTACACATGGCTAAACATCAACTGTATAATTCCTAACCGTAAAAACTTTAGACTGACCTCACATTTTAAACGTTTCCCGTACAATTCGAGGCCGGCCTATACTGGATTTTTATAGCTTGATGTGTGCCTATGCGTAAGAGCATCACGCAAAAACTACTCCACGAAGTTGAAAGCGGTTTCATAAATTGCTGCCTACTGGATATGAAATCTTCATCATAATGAAAAAGGCAAGAAATAGTTTTCTTGACACAATTTGGGCACAAACTAGTACATAAAAGAGATAAACACAGGTTACGTGAAATTAGAAATATATTTTGATACCTATTTACTAAGCTTATTGTACGCCTCGCGGTTGCGTCAGCTAAGTCCAGTATTATTACTAGTCAACTAGTGCCTGACACTGAAAGCTAAAAGCCAAGTCATATTAAATAAATACTTATTTTTAAAACGCGAGTAAGACTGCGGCCAAATGTTATACATATTTAGGACAATCTTTAACCGCATTGTTGTTATACTAAGATAATTCAGTAACCGCCCACAGATGTAATTATTAATTGTATATTATTGCACCTAAATGCGTGTTTGTATATTATTCGATATTGGTAGATTATTATTGAATGGGTTACAATTATTAATTGACTGAAATCCTTTTGTGCGGTTTAAATAGCACGTTAAACTGTAGGTTCCGGTTGTCACGGCTATGAAATCTCGCGATCTATGTTTTAGATTTTTTCGAAAACATGTGGTGCTAACTTTTAACGATAAATCCCAATATAGTATGGTATGGTATTTATGCATATTACTTGGTCGATAAATCAACATAAATGAATGAACTGGACTATGGCAAACATGACTTAGCCTTGCTGCACAAGAATTTATTCTTGTGCTTGCAGATTGACTTACCCCCTCCACCGTCCACGAAATTATTCTCTTAAATAATACCATCACAAAATTATAACCGCGAGATCGCGTACGCAACATCACACGCCCTTAATCGAGTAACGCCATTGAGATATTAAACGTAATGCTAATGACATAGTAAAGTTGTAAACGTTACCTCAGCATTACGTAAAACCTCGCATGTACTAGTGCGGAAAAAATCGCCCGCTACGACTGACTGACTCATCATCGTTTATGGCCTACTAAGCAAATTTAATGAAACATCTAATTAAGGGCCGATTTTTCATTGGTTAGTTAAAACAGACGAACTAATTTGACGTTATGAAAAATGTTCTATACTTTTTGCATATCATTATCGGTATTTGTCCACTGCTGGACAAAGGCCTCTTTATGTGAACTTCATCCAGTTGCGGCCAGTCAAAACTTTAAACATATCTGCGAAATTAATACGCTTACAGCCATCCACAAGATATAATAATCATTCCTTTTAACCCACCTTAATCAACAGGTACGGGATCGACAACCGCACAAATAATTTATATGCGAATTCCAACCCGTATCGATAAGAACCCGGTTTTACAATTGGCCGAATGACCTTCACGGTCGCGATTTAATCGAGAGTTCAAAACTGGAATGTTGTGAAATGGCTCCTTGTGGTAGGTCTTGCGACGTGGAAGGTTAAATTGCGCTTGTAGTGGTTAGCTAGGGGAATGGTTACCATTTTTAATTGACCGAAACCCTTTCTCGCCTTGCCTCGCCTACTCTTCAGAGAACGTTGGTTGTAGACACCGATAATTTGCCATTTTTAAGACAACCTGCATTCATCATAATATGGAATTTATTTATTCCAGAGAAGTTTCTCAGTGAAATGTTTTTTTTTTTCTTGTAGGTATAACTGTCTGCCTCATTAGTCTAGTGGTCCTAAGCACGACTGTTACAATAGAGGTCTTGCGTTCGATTCCCAGGTTGATCAAAGTGTTATTGGGTTTTTCTATGTAATTTTCATTAGCAGCTTAGAGTTTGGATATGTGTCCGCGATGGTACATTTTATGTTATGTTTTATTTAATTACCAGGGGTACTAAAATTCAATCGGATCTAGGAAGATTGGAGCTTATCAAGACCACACGGGTAACCAAACGTTGTAGAGGAAATTATAGGATGTTGATAAATGTATTTGTATATGATTACTTTCTCGTGCATAATTTGGAATTATCGAAGTGGAAAATTCATAGGCGTAAACGGTACAATGATTTGTTGTACATTTCCTTGACACATGTTGTGTAAACCGAAATATGAATTCCTAACATCAATATTTCGACAAGGCGGATACAGAAAAGTAATTAACCAATATAACAATTATTATATTATTGAAATGATGTTGAAAATATTTGAGGATAATAAGTACATATTTTGACTAAAGGAGTTTTTATTATTATCTGTCAATTTTATCTCACTGACATTGACATGGAGTTACTGTAAACTGGACAAAAAACCATCCCATAAGTCCCTTATTTCCTTAATTTGGCAGTCCATAAAACATCATTGTTTTTTCCGTCTTTTCTTCAAGTCTTTATCTATTCGCAATAATGGTAAATACGTTTTCTTAAATTAGTTTAATATATTTATATATTTTATTTTATATTAATTATTTAATATATTTTAAAATAAAATAAAATAAGACATTAATATGTGAAAAAGCCAAGCTGGCAACCGATAAACCAATGAGGAATTTGTTATTTTTCTTTGTTTTTAAAATACATACCTACTTATGTTAAACATATTATGTTTTAACTGCATACATATATACATACCATCACCCCTGTATTCCCCAAAGGTTTAGGCATAGGTGTACTTAAGTACACCCATGCTTTGCCGGTATGTTAAGGTCCCATGTAATAAAGGTGAGCCTATTGCCATTTACCGGGCACAAATCCAGACCGATCCGAGCTGCTACAGAGAATTTAATAGAACATCTCAATACCACTGCTCGACCTGGGACTCGAAGTCAGGACTTCTATCGTAGCAGTCGTGCTTGGGACCACTAGTCTAACAAGGCAGTCATAATAAGTCAGTTTTAACTGCAGTACATAATTATTACCTAAAACATGAGTACGTATATTAGGAAATGAAACACGAAAGACATATAGTAGGTATTAAAGTTTAATAGTAACACATGAGCTATTATTAAGTGATCGCTGTAGTGTGCGTCATACAATACATAATGTATAATTTCCGTATTTCTTTATGTTACAATACAAAGTGACATTGAAATGTCGTGATGATTTTCATGCCCACACGCAGGAACGTGTATGTGGTCGTATTTTAACAATAGTTACTACAACGGGGCTGTCAGAAAAAAAATAAGATCGAGGAAATTAAATACAGGTACCTACTTTCCTGTATTTAATTTCTGGTATCCACCTGGCTACTCAGTAAATAGTATCTAATTATAATCTTTACTCTATATTAATATCATAAGGAGGAAAGATTTGTTTGCTTGTAATCGATACACTCTGTTTTATCTAACCAATTTTAATAATCCTTTCTTACCTTAGAAAGCTAAATTATTATCCCGCAGCATACCCAGGATCCTATGCGGAAGAAGATGCTAGCAACTCTGTCGTAGTTAGTTCTTTGTGTTGTTGAGAAGAACCGAACCATTATTTTGCACTTTTGTTCTAGAAATCTTTAGTTTTTTAATTCTGAAAACAAAAGCATGACTTTGTTTTAATATTATTATTTTGTGGTGCAAAAATTATTTGTATCTTTTGTAAAACATGAAGGTATATTGCACAACACGAATAATAGCAGGAGATTCCTACCACCACACCGTGAAATTTCAAACATTGAACATTTATAAACTTGTCCAGGTTAAAGCAAAACTACTACCAGCTTTAAAAAAATATATATATATATATTTATGCCTCTTGCGCACGAACTGAAGTTTGCGAAAACTGTCACAAATCTATGAAAGAGGTGCATAACAAAAGGACATACAAGTCCTAACTCTCACGCCTATTTCAGTGCACTATTTCATAATTTGTTACGCAAGGACCTGCTGAGGATTTAATGTAGGTATGCGTATTTCATAGGCAGCACTAGAACAAGACTTAAGCCAGGTGCACATTATGAAATGAATAAATACCTAGAGTTAGATAATTTCTCAACTAACCCTCATTATATCCGTGC
Organism: Subacronicta megacephala; assembly: GCA_958496365.1. NCBI lineage: Eukaryota > Metazoa > Arthropoda > Insecta > Lepidoptera > Noctuidae > Subacronicta > Subacronicta megacephala. Next base: position 4,484,306 of record OY292524.1, read on the forward strand.
AAACTCTAAAGGTCGAAAAAGGGTTATTCAAAGATTCAAACCGACATTTAAGGAGAAGTAAACATATTATGTTCATCTATAATACGCCCGAAGTACAGCATAGATTATATTTTATAATAAAATACAAAGAATGTAACAGATAAAAGACTCGGGGAAGAGTGGATGTACAATAGAAATTTTAATCCAATTCCGAATTTTCCTTTAAAGTAAAAAAGTCGGCCGTCAAGTACTATAAAAAAGAGCCCTAAACTGTGTTATGCAAAGAGGCCCAGGATGGCCAGAGACGACCATGTCTTTATAGTTACATCTCTTCATTAAAAATAATATTGACAAAGAAGGTAAGCATAAGCATAACTTTTATTGTACATAGTCCATTCTTTACGTAAACGTCACGCACGTATCGTAATACTGTTGTCATTTGTCACATAACTAGAGTACACGTGTGCACAAAATTGATGTCACGCTCCATTTCTGACAAAGCTTGCAGGTACATATGAGTACAGCTATGTTGAGAAACGTCAACTTTTAAACATAAGTGTTTTGCTGCTTCGAGTATACTCGTTTTGATGTGTTAATCATAACGTGCATAAATATAATTTTAATATCTGGATCTACTATTCGGATTTAAAAAAATCGTTATACATTTGATAGCTCAATTCTATGATTATATTACGATCGTTATGAGTGGAAAAACCTGGTGAAACCGCAGGGCTTAACTATAGCCAAAACTTTTTGTAAAGATAAGAATCAATTAAAGATGGGACTTTTGGTTGAGTATACTAGTCGCTTAATTACCTATGTTGTCACTTTTTTTTTCAAATGTATTCCATTTTAAGTAAAGTCCTATCTGTGATTGAATTATATTTTCCACAAAAAACACAAGTTTTTAAATCTGTTTTAAATACCAAATATCGAGTCAACTAATATATATAGAAAAAGTACATATAGCTCAGCTTTATTGTTCCTATTTGTTATTTTTACTAGTTCTTAAATCAATATAGATAAACATCAATTTACAGTGACAGAGAGAATATATTACGCATACTGATCAGTTGATCACTGATGACCATAAGATAAGTAACGGAAATTTCAATGTATGTTAACGGTAATTCACTTACCTCGTGCTGTCAGGAAAACATAATTGTGATTTTATTTGCAATGGGAAGTCGTTACATACTTGTATTAAAGTAATTCTATGACATTACAGCACTGTAATCTTGTCGTTTTAGGTATTTATTACAATAATATGTTAATTGTTTACGCGGAAATGTTATTACAAATATTTATTTGTATTCTTTATACATTATTGTATGCATACCAAGACGTGATTACGGTATAATTAATTGTGTGATGTCGTCTAGTGACTTTAATTACCAAAGCTTTAATATTTGCATAAATTTATTACCTTCGTTGTTCTCACGTTAATAAAAATATTAGAACTCTAATAATAAAAATAAAATAAACATCTGAATTAAATTCAAGCACAATGACCCATACTTATTTATGGGTCAAAACTACGGAATATACTTTCGGGATGAAAGCTAAGTAAGCTAAGCTAAGTTATTGTCGTTAAAGTACCTATCGGCTTTAAGTCAAATTACCAATTAGTCTTTAGGAAAAATAACCTATCTGCTTTCGGGGTAACATAAGCCATTGGCTATTAAGGCAAAAGTACTCCCAGGCTTTCGTTTCTGACTATAGCAGAGTTTTACTTAGTTAGAAGTCATGTAAGCAAAGCAACATCAGTTCCGCGGTATACTTACTGATAAAATTACGCAAAATAAAAAAAGGAATTTGATTTGGTAGATATTTGTATAAATATCTAATCTACCTCTATTCTAAGAAGAACGCAATAAAAGCAATTGTACATTGTAATTAACGCACAATATGCACGTAAATCACATTAATCCGCAATGTGTTGCAAATAATTATTTTTAATAACTCAATGGCCATGCGTGTACATAAAGGATTGCAATGTTGCAAGTGTGTTGATGATACAGAGTTCTTTTGTCCATAAGCCACGGAGTACACACAACAACACATTAAGGTATACAGTTGCAATGGACGCTATTGCGACGGAATACGGGTGCTCCAAAGGGCAAACTGCGTAGCTGCATGTGCCGTCGTGTGTACATATCGGAGCAATTTAATCATTCTGCCCCAAATAATTGCGTACGTATTTGCGAATACGGTTGTCAAATTAAATATTGCTCTAAGGTAATTAGAATCTTACATTTATTGGGTACAGAATACGGTTTATAGAAAGAGTTCACGAAATATGAAGAGCATTTTTTAGTGGCGTTTTCAAATTATTCTTGCTAATGCATTCTGTATAATTAAATTTTATTATTAGCACTAGGTTTGTCGTTATACAGTTAGGCCCAACAAACTTTTTTATGGAGTGATTCTACCTTGCTTTATGACTAAGCTGAATAACTAATGACCTCTGCCCCAAATCCAAAACAAAATGAACCGTTAGCAATGCAAACTTATATTAATATTTTTGATTATACGTTTAGTAATAGTATATTTTACGGTCACTTTATAATTTGGACGCGTGAGGTCAGATTATGATTATTGGTTGACCCGACATCGATTGACCCTGCCTTAGTTCACTGCACTCCATGTATGATTTCGCAAATCATTGAATATATACATATAAAGAAATTTTTACATATACGTACATAATAGCATATCAAACTATACATATAGATTGCTGTCTCAAGCAGATGTCTGCCTCATTAGTCTAGTCTAGCAAAGTGATATTGAGGTTTTCTAATGAATTCTCTGTAGCAGCTTGGAGTCTGGATTTTTGCCCGGATAATGGCTATAGCCTCGCCTCCTATTACATGGGACCTAAACATACCGGCAAAATACGGGTGTACATTAGTACACCTCTGCCTAACCCTTCAGGGAATACAAGTGTGATGGTATGGTACATACAGATTCTTTGGACCGATTTTTATAGTGTATAATGTAATGTGTTGTTGTGTGTACTCAAAAATCAATAAAATTATACTTATTTCTATAATGCTTCCTTGTTGGACTAGTAACTGTTAGGCTAACGCTACATTGCCTGACTGCGGGAACGCAAACAAAATCCATGGTAATATTCTTGTCTTACTGTATTTTTAAGGGTTCCGTAGCCAAATGGCAAAAAACGGAACCCTTATAGATTCGTCATGTCCGTCTGTCTGTCCGATCGTGTCACAGCCTTTTTTTTTCGAAACTATAAGAACTATGCTGTTGAAACTTGGTAAGCAGATGTATTCTATGAACCGCATTAAGATTTTCACACAAAAATAGAAAAAAAAACAATAAATTTTGGGGGTTCCCCATACTTGGAACTGAAACTCAAAATTTTTTTTTCATGAAACCCATACGTTTGGGGTATCTATGGATAGGTCCTCAAAAATGATATTGAGGTTTGTAACATCATTTTTTTCTAAACTGAACAGTTTGCGCGAGAAACACTTCCAAAGTGGTAAAATGTGTGTCCCCCCCCTGTAACTTCTAAAATAAGAGAACGATAAAACTAAAAAAAATATATGATGTACATTACCATACATGTAAACTTCCACCGAAAATTGGTTTGAACGAGATCTAGTAAATAGTTTTTTTTAATACGTCATAAATCGTAATGATACGGAACCCTCCGTGCGCGAGTCCGACTCGCACTTGGCCGGTTTTTTTTAAATCTGTGATGATGACGGATCGCATCGCGGGGTCGCGGCCTAATGTGCCTTATTATTTTTTTATAAGTAACCTTTATTAAGGACCCCTGGATTACGAAACATTAGATTTGCATTGTACCTGCAATTATATAAAAAAGAATAGAATAGAATATTCTTTATTTTACATAAAAAAACTGGACGTATAGAAGAAATACCACTTACAACAAGATACATTAAAAACCATTATTATTCTTTAAGATTTGTGACACAATTCAATGTGTATACATATTTGTTTATTTTCTATTTAATTCCATAATAATTATAGTCGTCTATTTTCAGCTTATTTTCAGAGACAGATAAAGCAATGTCATTATTTTGTTTGTGGTAAGATTCCAAACAATTTTGCAATCCGACCTCATTATTATACTACCGCTTATTGCTACCAAATTTCTTACACGATAATATATAATTTATACCAGATATTATATGTTATAAATGAGCTGTCGAACTGAATCAGAGAAGAAGAATACTTCACGTCTTTGTTGTTTTGACACTAATTGTTATTATTGATTTTAAGCGTCAATCTCTTTGACGTTTTGATTTGAAGGCTATTGCCCCATACATCATCCACTTCTGGTCAACAGGTTTCATAAAACCATTATCTTGGCCTTGAAATATTTTTTATTTAATTTGAACGAGAACCTTATAAATGTAATAAGGTTAAAGTGTTAGTTTGAACGCGCTAATCTCTGCAACTACCCGTCGGATTAAATATAATCTTTTATGATATGATAGCCACATTCATTAGGAAGGCTATAGGCTATCTAAAATAACGCTATGGTCCTTATAGGAGCGGGTGAAACTGCGGGAAACGGCTATTATAGATCTAATAAAACTAAAGTGTTTATTTGTTTGAACGCGTTAATCTCTGGAACTCAGACAATACCAGGCGGGTTTGAAAAAATATTGTAGCGTTTGTTAGCACAGTTCTTGAGGAAGGTTATAGGCTATTTAACATCACGCTACGACCCTTGAGAGTGGAGCTGAGCTGGTGACACCGCGGTGCACAGCTAGTGTTAAGAAATTGATACTAAAATATTTATTTGTAATTCCATAGATACATCATCATCATCAACAACAACAACCCATTACATTGTCCCAATGCTGGGCACGGGTATCCTCTATGAATGAGAGGATTAAGCTATAGTCCACTAAGCTAGCTTACTGCTCGAGATGACAGACTTCAAGACTCCAAGACAATCTGACAGGCATGCAGATTTCCTCAATATGTTTTCCTTTAACCTTTTAAGCACATAGATAAGGTTTTTATAATTTTCAAAATTACGTAACATTACTAGTGAGCGTAGTAAAACAGTTGCAAAATGACAACCCTACCAATAATAGAATAATGATTTCAAGAACAAAAATGCACCACCATGCACCTATTATGAAATAGTACACACGGCTACACATCAAGCTATACAAAATCAGTTTACGCTGGCTGCTTATTGTATGGGAAATCTATACAATGCGAGATCAGCTTAAACTGGATTTGTATAGGTTGACCTGTAGCCGTGTGTACATCATTATAAAATACTCGCATGTAGTCTTGTTAAAACGTTATTTCCATACATTGTCTCCAATTATGACATGTCATCTCTCTTTTTATCATAATGGCCCGTAAAAAAATATTTCAAGTCCAAAACTGCTTAGTTATGTCATATTGTTATAAAGATATATCTTTGTGAGTTTATATTGCCAGTAGCTCTAAGTTTACTAAGATAATGCGGTCAAATTCAACCTTTTTGGTCAAGTTCTAGCTTTCTCTAAACGATATTTATATCTGACTAATTTATATAGAATTCCTTATAATGTGGAAATAGTAGTACCTAGGATAAGTAAACTATATTAATATTATAAATATAATATATTATTTTATTTTAGTATTTTATCTTGGTTTTAATTTTAACCCTCGGCTACCAGTCGGCTTCCAGTTAATACTTAGTCTACGGTTTCTACCAAAAATGATTAGTTACGATCCCTCTACCCGTTTTCGATGCATATAAATATGTATTAAAATAAATATTTACTGTCTCTTAAATATATAGTAGGTAACTGCGCTCCAGTGGCGTAGCACGGGTCACTAGCACCCGGTGCGGTTCCCGAATATGCCGCCCCTTAATTTTTTAAATGAATAACAAAAAATGTAGGGCATGATAAAACTAAACTGAAAAGTAAACAAATGTTCTCACATAAAAAAAAGTAAAATTCATTACTGTATTTTATTCCACAACGAAACAATCATAAGATACTTGTTTTTTTAAATATTATTTTGACCACCTGTGAAATGCCGCCCCCGCCAAAGTGCCGCCCTGTGCGGACCGCAAAACCCCCGCCCCCCCCCCCACGCTACGCCACTGCTGCGCTCAATGGTGCAATTTTCTTAACACATCCAATAACAGCACGCTATATGTCGCCACAACTATTATTCACTTTAATTACCACCGTCACGTTTCAAACCCCTGTTTCAACCGACACTTTCACTGTGACCTATGACACGCTTGCAAAACATAAAATAATTTTCCTTTTAAAATATTTCGAATTTAGAACACCATTTGTAGGTCGGGTTAGAGGTTACTAGCATAAGTGACGATTTTTTTTTATATTACGTAATATGTAAAATTCTGTTGCAAAGGTATGATGTAAATAAGTTTCAATCGAACTTTCATTTGTTTTTTTAATTTGATGATTTACCGTTTCTTACGTTTGCGTGTATCGTGTATGGCATCAATACTTGGTTGTCATCAAATTACAAATCGACAACATAATAATGAAAAATAGATCCTGTAAATTGAATTCGTATTTTAAATTAAATGGTTGAAACTTTCGGATATCGATATCCGTTTGAGCGATTTTCGAGATACAATTAATTACTTTATTTCATTTTTATTTGTATTTTGTACTCATTCTACAATCTTAGTGCAAGAGATGTTATATTTTTCCGGACTGACTCCTAATCACAATTATTTTAGAAAGATTCAATTATTAGCTTTATATCAATTTCATCGTTGAACATATTTCATATCCGATTTTGTATGTATATTAAAAGTGAAAATAATATAAATAACTTTTCATAAAAATAAAGACAAGAAAAATATTGGGTCAAATAAATTAATTCATGAAATAAGTGGGCTTTTATCATTAGCTCAATTGAATTTTAAACTGTAAATATTTGAACTTTCCCAATGCACTATTATTACCATGACGTGCTTATCCATAAATAAAAAAACGTTATAGAAGAGCTTAATCTCCTGACACAGACTTTACGTGCTTAACAGGAGGCACTTAACACTAATATAAATACAGAATCTTATTATTCCCAAAAGCAAACTAAAAATCTATCTATCTAAAAATCTATCTATTACCATATAAAAAAATTAATTAAATAGTACCTATTTATAAATTAAATGCAAAATACTTGAGCGTCAAGTTTAAGATCCTCATTAAATTTGACATCTTTCTGTAAGTATACTAAAATTCCAGAAAATATTCAATATTGTGATACATTGCTAATATCCATTCCGACCAAACTATCTCGTGGGAGACCGTCTTTAGCCTTCTGATTACTTGCCCTCAATCTATTCATGGGTCGCAAACTCGCAACTCGTAACATAATCTTCCGTTCCATTCGATTTCATTCCAATTGGACCTAGAAATAGTTTTTAGTAGGAAACACGAAGCTGCGACCGCAAACCACAAACGGTCGCCGGTGGTACTAGTACCTGTATGTGACATAATACTTTAGTTTTCACTTACTAGTTAGGTTCTGGCGATTCTGTCAGACTTATTGAGCTTTCGATGGATATTTCGAAGCTTATTTACCTTTTATCTCTGAGCCTTTAGCTCTGAGCGTACGGTCCTAGGTTCGATTCGTAGGTCGAGCGACCAGACTTAAATATTATTGTATTTGTATTGATGGTATTGGTCGTGGGTTTTTTTTTATACCAGTAAGGTTGCAAATAAGCTTACAGCCCGCCTGATGGTTAGGGGTGACCGTACCCTATGGACATTTGAAACACCAGGGGCCGCTCGGCCGCTCGGCCGCTCCACTCCTTATTGTTTTGTATTTAATTATTTTATTACATTTTTATTATATTATACTATATTTTTCTTTATATATTTATAATGTACTTCTTGTGATTTTTATTTAAGTACTATTGTTTATTTATTTTCTTGAACTGGCTTACAGTTTGTTTGAAATAAGTAAGCCGATCGGAACTTAGCCGTTCCGAACTACCGCGGTGATAAAATCGTTTAATTAAGTGTTTTAATACATAAATATCGAAATAAGTAAACAAAATAATTAGAAATGTGAAACATATACAACTCTAATCTCTCTTTATACCAACTCTTTCTATTAAAATTTACCACTTCTAAACCACTTGCAGACAACTTCAGATCGGCTTACTTATTTCGAACAAACTGTACCATCCGTGAGCCACTAGGGTCTGGTTGAAAACCAGCGCCAGCCATTCCGTCTGGCATATGCTGAACCAGCACCGTTTCAGCGCAATTGCCAGACACACAATATACTTTTATACATATATGTAATTACTTAACTGATTGTGCTGAATAAATTATTTTTCTTTTCTTTCTTTTCTCAGGGGTATCAGTCGCGCGTTGCCGACCCTGTAAAAATCTTTTCATACCCCTTTTTGAAGGACGTAGTCGAATCTCACGAGAGTCCCATTGTGGTGATAAAAGGGCTTGCCCTATAACTGTCCCTTGAGAATAAGCGCACTTGCCGTGCTTATTAGTCGCTACGAGTCCGACATACCCTGCCGCGTCCCAAGATGGCAAAAGATCCATGATCAATTGCCCGTACTGTAAAAAAAAGTATTGATGGTAAACTATCTGATGGAAGATCATCAGAATCCAACCTTAAATATTATTTGACCATGACAATCCATTAGACGTCACATCTTCGGGAAAGTAATAAAAGTGAACTTTTACAAAAATGACAATAGTATGACATTTTACGGATTATGTATGGCACCATTTGGTCGTATGTCATGCACACGTTCTCCTATACAGGAAACCACAAGTGCACCAGCAGTGATTTGTAATCATACGTAACTAGCCACTAATGACAAATTATTGCAACATGGTTATTCACATATAAGTTATAATACCTATTATAAAGAGGTACTCTCTCTCTCTCTTACATGATTATTTCCAATTTTTTTCTTTAAATTACCAAACGAGAACAGGCTTTGATGTTCCTAAACAATCATCATTTTATAGAATGTAAAAAATCACTTCAAACGTCAAAACTTCAACCTCATCTATTTCATTCCCAATCCCGTGGGAGTAACTCGAAATTCCTATCTTAGTGTACCATTGGAGTACCTACAGGCTACTCAAGGAATATTTCAAGTGTCTAATCTGTAGGTTTAACCGCTTTAGGCAATGCATTGTCTGTCAGTAATCACAATTAGTCACGGTACTATTTTATATAAAGGCACTTATTGTCTACTAGCTTTCCGCCCACGGCTTTGCCCGCGTGTTTTCTCATACAAACTTTCATCCCCCATTTTATCCCCTTAGGGTAGAATTAATCAAAATCCTTAGCGGATTCCTACGTCATAACATCTACCTGCATGTCAAATTTCAGCCCGATCCGACCAGTGGTTTGGGCTGTGCGTTGATAGATCACTATGTCAGTCAGTCAGTCACCTTTGAGTTATATATATTTAGATAACTAACACAAGCATATAGGTACATAAGTGAAATATTTAACCAGAGCAAAAGCTATTTAGTATTACACATACATCGACCACTAACCACATCAATGCGATACGTAATGACACGTAACTAGAGACGCCATTATGGCAAATTATTGCGACAGCCGCACTGCACTCGACTCGAATATATTTCCATACATCGCCGGATTGCTTTTACCAACGATCATTTTGTTCCGTCATTGCGACAAAAGGCCATCAGTGTGAGGATTTGAAACAGTGTCTCTCAACCAATCATGTCCTTTGTGCCCTAAAAATGCATTGCAATTAAAGCAATCTTACACTGCCACTGACGACGCGGTAGAAGGGCCGAAGTTTTGAGCCAACAAAATATTAAAACAATTACGTGATAGTTAACGACATTTTTTTTAAATTTTGTTGGCCCAAATTCTTCGCCACTTCAACCAAGTCGTCAGAGACACGAAGAATTACACGTAGAGGCTATAGGTACTATTGTCATAAAATTATTACGTTAACACGTTGAGATACTGCCTCAGCCCTCAGGTCATATTTGTTTACTTCGAGCTGTGGATTCAATTTACGGATTTTTAATTTACGAAGAGATAGTAATGTCCCCCAATCGGCCATCATCGTAGAAGCAAAGGCTTAAAGGTCGAAATCAATGCGTAACAGTTCTCCTATAGCCTAAACAGGAGTTTTATAATTATAACCATCCTGTTTATTATCCCACTGATGAGGACGGGTTGACTATTGGAATGAGAGGGATAGGGCTATGGTCCAACAAGCCTCTGGCCTAATATGGACTAGCAGACTATTACTGTACTTCACTTGTCATTAAACAGGAGTTTAGTTATTGATATAAACTAAGTAGGACCTTAGGTGACCGCGACTCTGCAAGAGGCGCTATACTGGTTTTTGGGTATACGCTAGCATATAGTGCAAGCGTAACAGTTTAAATCAGCCCAATAAAGCTAGTTAGGCTCCTGGCTCTCAAAGTGGAATTAAGCACATGAAATTTTTTTAGTTTGTTTGTTTTACTTTAGTAAGATTTAGTTTTTAGTGATAAGCAGTTAGTTTCCCGACGGTGTGGTATGGCCATTGGAATGATTCCGCGCTATGTGGCGCATTTAAATTACTGATCGAGCATAGATAATAAAGCTATATAAATTTCGGAGTCATTGAAATAAAACTTCAAGACAACGTTAGAAACAGTGTTTTAAAAAAAAATAAGTTTTGTTTAAATTTAGTTTAGTTGAGGTAATTAAAGTAATATTATTCGTAGACCAGGTCGGCCGAGGAAACGTTGGCGAGATGATCTCGATCGGTTTCTGCCAACGGGGTATAAAGAAGCCCAGGATAGACAATCCTGCACGAAATTAGGGGAGGCCTTTGCCCAGCAGTGGGACACAAATGATGTAACTTTTTGTAGTTGTCTTTCAACTATTGGAATAGGTAAATTACCCAATTCAGTATCAGAAGCATGTCTCATTCATATATTAGGCGCCTGTTGCAACGATAAAACGCTTTTACTTGCATATTGTCTAACAATGTGTCACAATGTGGGACCGATTGTGAATTTCTCTCATACATAGTCAATAAGATAGAATGAACTTAGTGCGGTCTTAAATCCCTTTTGATATGATTTATGATTTGAAGCTTAGGTAAGCACTAGAAGTTATATATAACTTAATAAAGTATTTCGTAACGTTATTGGTATATACTGCAGGAGAAATGGCTCTTAAATCAATTCGTCGCCGAAGATCTTTACCATTCACCATGATAGTTCTGCAATATCCGACTATAAGAATAACAATAACAATCTTACAAACATCGCATACCTTAGATTCAGTTAAAACAACAGTACAAGGCGATTAGATTGTAATCATGAAGAAAGCTTGATCATGTACTGGTATTTAAGTTAAAAAATTGCGTTAGTAAAGTCAAAAAATCTAACTAAGACTATGAACGTTATTCCTAAAATAATTAAAGCTTTATAATTATAAATTTAAAGATACCAGTCGAGGAGTTCAAATTAAATGCAAAATTCAATTTTTTTTACAAAAATTGTATCGGCGCCGAATAAAATAATTTAGAAGGCGGATTTTGATGATTATATCAGGCCCTAGTCTATTAAAATCCGCCTTCACAAAAACCTTCATCGAACCAGTTTATTGCACTCAATTATTCATTAATTAAATTTATTCAAACAGGAACTGTTACTACGCTCTATAAGGCCGCAGAAATCTTTTATAAAACCTCACAGACATGATTACCTACTACATAATTGTCCTAAGAACATGCGACGTCAAATGCTTTTTCCTACTATCCAAACTTTACATACTTACTCTAAGTAAATCTACCTAAATATATAATAGTACTGCGTTGCGAGCTCAATAAAGTCAGAGACCAAGATGGAAGTCTCGTGAATGGGGAAAAATGCATGTTAAAAAGATGGAAAGAATATTTTGAAGGATTGTTTGAAAGGGAGTTAGTACAGGTGTCTACCACGGTGATGGATGAAACAGTAGAAAGTGAGGATAGTATTGGTATGGATGAAATTGTGAAAGCGTTGGATAGTATGAAATTGGGAAAAGCTGCAGGATATGATAGGATATCGACCGAAATGCTGAAGGCTGGACAAGGCGTGGTAGCTAGTCAACTGTACCGCCTTTTCAACTTGTGCTGGAGTAACGGGCTTGTACCAAAAGATTGGAGCAAAGCCGTGATTGTGCCACTCTACAAGGGAAAAGGGTCACAGCAAGACTGCAAAAATTACCGAGGCATTAGCCTTCTCAGTGTTGTCGGTAAATTGTATGCAAAAGTTTTGATCGAGAGAGTCGTGAAAGGAACAGAGGACAAAATATGGGATGTGCAAGCGGGATTTAGAAAGAGCATGGGATGTACGGATCAGGTTTTTTCCTTACGATGCATAGCCGAAAAATGTTTGGCCAATGGCCAAAAAGTCTATTGCGCATTCGTAGATTTGGAAAAAGCCTACGATAGAGTGATTAGGAATGAATTGTGGTCAGCACTGTCCATGTATGGGGTGAATGGCAGCCTGATTCGGGCACTGAAATCGCTCTATGAGGGTTCCAGTGCATGTGTCAGGATAAACGGGGCCTATACTGAATGGTTTGACATCAATAAGGGTATTAGACAAGGATGTGTAGCGTCACCGTGGCTGTTCAACTTATTCATGGACAGTTGTCTGAAGGATTTGAAAGAGAGTGAATGTGGTTTAAGGATGAATGAGTTACTCGTCAAATGTCTCCTCTATGCCGATGATCAAGTTATCCTTGCTCCATCGGAGGGGGAGTTACAGAAGATGGTAACAATTATGGACGGTGCTTTTAGGAGTAAGGGAATGAAAGTGAATGTAAGCAAGACGAAAGTGATGGTCTTTGAAAGGGATGAAGTTATGACAGCGTGCAATATTTTGATAGGTGGCGTAAGAGTAGAACAGGTGAAAGAGTTTGTATATCTGGGCTCTATGTTTACTAGAGATGGTAAACATGAGAGTGATATTGAAAGGAGAGCGAGTGCTGGTAACCAGGTGAATGGGGCGCTACACACCTTCATGAATAGTCGGAAAGTATCCGAAATGGCACGGCTGGCTGTGATTGGGGGAGTGTTGGCGCCGACACTAATGTATGGTAGTGAAAGTTGGGTATGGCAGAAGAAACATGAAAACAGAATAAATGCTGTAGAGATGAGAGCTTTGAGAAGTATGTGTGGTGTGACGCTAAAAGATAGAGTGAGAAACAGTGTGATAAGGGAGCGATGTGGAGTGAAAGAAGATGTAGTAACAAGGATTGAGAAAGGTATGTTAAGATGGTTTGGTCATGTAGAGAGAATAGATGAACGGAGATTGACGAAACAAGTATATATGGTGAGTATGGATGGACGAGTTGGAAGGGGAAGACCTCGGCGAACGTACCGCAACCAAATTGCGGATGTTCTTCAAAAAGGCCAGGTTCCGAGCACCCTAAACCGACGGTCATGCATGAAGAGATTAATGAATGTAGATGAAGCGAAAGTAGTGTGCCAGGATCGTAGCAAGTGGAAATCTATAGTCTCTGCCTACCCCCATGGGAGACAGGCGTGACAATATGTATGTATGTATGTATGTACTGCGTTGCCTATATCGAATTTCTCTAGAAGAAATATATACTCTAGATACTCGTATTATTTAGGTATCACTGGTTACCAAATTGAAACCAATAGATCAAGGTCTGAGTAATTGTAGCTTATTAATTAAGGCTTCCCCCTCTCTAAACAAAAATTAAATCCTTTTTCTGTGAATGCCATTGAATGTCATGTCAACAAATCTTTACACATTCCCATACAAATACTTTTATTTGTTTCAGATGATACAAAGGACCTCAATGCGGAATCATCAGAAATCATATCAGAGGCGGTGGCGCCACCTCCTGGCCTCGCACAACAGTACCAGGAACCGGAAGCAGCAGCCACCGACGACCATACTGACCACTCCATAGAGCTCGTCGGAGGCTCACAGACCTTCTTCCCAACATTCGCAAACCTCTTCGAACCACGCCAACAAAACAACTTCAGACTTGGATTCAATAACCAAGAAGGAGCCTACAGTCAGAGGCCAAATTCATACAGATCTCTTTTAAACTATCCTCTGTTCGGAGGCTATAATAGAAATGTTGATAACTTCGGCAAGCAGAGCACTCCCACCGCAGCGCCGCTCGTCGAAGCGAGCTCCAGTTTGCTCGGCTCAGGAAACTTTGGAATCATCAGAGGGGGAACATTCTTCGCCCAGAACGACGAAGACGAATTTGGCGATGGATTTAACTATTACAACAACGGCCACGGCAGACCCTCGTACGAACTTGGATACATCGCGAATCCTAGGCCGAATCACAACCAAGATCAATTCGCCAACTTCAGAGATTTCGCCGATATCAATACTCCTTCAAATTCCGCCTACTCGCATTACGTCGTAGTTTACGCGAACAAAAATTCGACGATGGACGAAATTAGCGAAGAGACGAGAAGAGTTATATCCAAACCTAAGAACATAATCGAGACATTAGAGCGTATTGACAAAACCACAAGCGCGCCAAAGTTATCAAAAGCCAAATCAAAATTAGAAGCGACGAAACAGAAGATGTTAAACAAAAAGGAGCAATGGAAAAAAACTAATTCAAAATTCGTTAGTCAAAAACATGATGCAGAAGAACCTTTATTAGCGTTAAGTTAATTTAGTGCAAATACAAAGACTTGCGTTATGTAAGTGATTGAAGTACCTAGTAGGAAAGTGTTGTGTGACACGTGGTCGCACTCCGAGTGTGATGAAAGGAGTTCGCTGTCTAAATTTAATTATAATTATTATAAGTCTGTGGACAAATTGTGTAAGTGGTTCGATGCACATGTGATGGATGAATGTAAATGTTTGTAAATGTATAAATATTAATAACGAATAAATTAATTTTTAAATCAATATGCCTATACAATTATTTTCGACAAGTCAGACCCTTATATTAATTTATTTATGTACAAATTACTACGAGGTGTTAAAGTATGTTGCAAATAGACTATCATTACAAAACTGATCTACATTTAGCGAACCAAGGTGTTGCTAACAAAGGCATATTTAGACACACCCATTATCGGAAACTATCAGTTGAAATCATTGCTATGGGGTTGTTGTAAAGTAGGTACTTTCAACATTACTGTCACTGGTATTCAGTGATTTATTTCTTGGGAGCCCAGACCAGAAATAACCGGACTTCCTTGGTGATCAGACCTACTTTCCGGTTATCTTCAGTAATATTCTTCAAGTGCTACTAAAATTTCCGGTTCTGCGAATTAGAACTATTACTATTTTAAAGCGCCATCTTTTATCCAGTAGCTAAACTAGAGAGTGCTTTCGTTTGTAGTTCCTTGAGTAGTACTCACTAGATGGCGGTACGCTCAACAATGAAATTCTATCAGTTCATGAAAATAATCTGTAAAACTAAAATATGTATGTATTTATTTTTACTAAAACAATAATTAACTAATTTTCATGAGACCAATAAATTCGTTAAAAGTAGAAGTTTGACTTGTTTTAGTTGCCATTATGTTGCCATCTATTCATCTAAAATACAAAACCAGAAACAATCAAAATGACAACATTAGAAACATAAAAAAAAGACTATGTTTAGTCTATTACAAAATGTGCTAAAGAAGTGAAGACGAATGAATTATTTCCAAATGAATTTTGCTATTTTATAAGTGTAATTACTTAAATATATAAAGCAAACCGTTACATATGTGGTGTTAAGCGTACCTAGTGCTATGGGAGCCTAAATTTTATTCTTAGTATTGTGTATTTGACGTATTTGCACCATCATGTATTCCGGCAAGGATGCCGCAAATACTGCGTATCCGACGCAGTGGGCTCTAAACCCCACTGCGTATCAAAATGTAGATTCTAGTCAAGTTGACTGGGCTGCCTTAGCGCAACAATGGATTGCTATGAAGGAAGCGGCGGCAATCGTGGCCGCACCACCACCGCCTTTGAAGGCCGAAGAAGAGGGCGAAGCGCCGATGGAGGTCGAGAACCCGGATAACAATTCGGATGGACCTCCCGGCGCTGAGTGGAACTCTTCCACAAACTCTTGGGGAGGATCTTGGAACCAATGGGGTAAGGTTACAAATCAGTGATAGTTCCAACAAACTCTTATGATGAGGTTCAAGTGTCTCAGTCTGGTGTTAAGGGTCCCAGGTTCGTCCTAGGTTAAGCAATGTTATTGGATTATTCTATTAAATTCTCAGTAGTGCCCAAGAATTCGAATTTTTTACATGGGGCTTAAATGTGTCCATCTCTGCCTAACACATCAGAAAATATAGATGTGATGTCTATAGGTCAAAGAAAATAATTATATTGCCCAATAAATGTTGATAGCTTTGCTAGAAATAATACCACAGTACTAATACTAATCATACTTCGGTCAGCGAGTAGCCTTAGGGTATATTTGAACAAATATTAATATACCATCACGCCTGTATTCCTTGAGGGGCTAATTAGGCAGAGGCGTACCAATGTACACCCATGTTTTGCAGGTATGCTTAGGTCCCATAATGTAATAGGGGGCTAGCCTATTGCCATTAACTGGGAACAAATCCAGACTATGAGCTGCTACAGAGAACTTCATAGAAAACCTCAATAACACTGCTCAACTTGGTAATCGAACCCAGGACTTCTAGCATATCGCACCTGGGAGTTTGGGACAACTAGACTAACAAGGCAGACCAATTTTAAGTTAATTAAAAGAAATAAGCCATAATGAATTTCAATATTTTGTTGGTTGTGTTTGCTCCCAATACAGTCACTATCCACATGCTAATTAGCCTTTTTGAACCACAATAATAAGGTAATTCTATTCAATTTGAGAGATATATAAGAGATAGGGAAGCATAGCTTTACTGCACCAATTTCCCCTAAGCTGTGGCTCTGACTGTCTGTGGTGCTAAGTAGGACATCCTGAATCTATAATGAGTAACTATTTCATTCCAAGGTTGGGGATGGTCAGGCTCGGGACCTGTGGATCCCAAAGTACCACCAGACCCCAATATGGGCATGGCACCTATTATTGAAGGGTACACCGTGCCACAGGACACACCTGCACCTGTACCTGGGTAAGACTATTTCTGCTTTTTATTATGTACTTGTCAAAACGATGTGCAGAGGTGCTTGTGTCTAACCTTTTGACATCATTGGGCACCAGTAATATACAGGGATATTGGTAAAACTAACAATGTCTCAGGACAATAATTTTATTAATTAGAGTTTCATACAAACAAAAATATTTAAATTGAACGACAAAAGAAGGCACTAGTTTGGTAAACAAACATGCAGCATCTGCTCCAGGGACAGTGAAAATGAAAGTATTCGATGTTGTTGTTTTGTTTTTGGTAAATGTTTTGTAAAAAGTCATAGAACAAAGTTGTTGTTTGTGATACTAGTAGTATAAAACAAAGTCGCTCCCTCTGTTTGTAGGCTTAGATCTTTTAAACTATGCAATGGATTTAAATGCAGTTTTTAGGAATAAATAGAGTGATACAAGAGGATTTATATGTAGTATACATGCATATTATAGTACAGAAAAGCCAAGAAATCACACAGGCGAAGCCGTGGGCCGAAAGCTAGTATACTTATAAATGGAGCAAATTTCCACCATTTGGACTGCAGAGGTCATATCAAGGCAATATGTGTAAACTATGAGATACTCCATGCATCTGCTTCAACTAGTTGAGTCCAGCCAAGGAAAATAATGTCTAACTATTTCTGGCATCGGAGAACTATAAAAATAGCTTATAATATAAACTGTTAAAAATAAACACTTTGAAACTCACCTGTTGTAAGAATACAGAATGTTGTAAAATGAATGTGAATAGTTAGTTGAAATGAGAAAATGTAAATGGAAATGTTTTTTACGGGGCGTAGTACGCATGGCTACACATCAAGCTATACAAAACCAGGTTACGCTGGCCTCTTACTGTATGGGAAGCCTATACAATGTGAGATCAGCTTAAACTGGATTGATATAGGTTGACCTGTGCCGTGTGTACTAGTACTAGAAGGGGCGAGGGTGATTAGTCGTCATTGTGTTTATTAAACAATCAGTTGCATTTACTGATTTACATGGACATTGGACAGATATTATATAACCAATTTACTCTAGAATCGTCTTGCCTCGGATGCCAAATTATATATTTTTCTAGTTTTTCGCAAATAGTGAACCTAGAATGTTTTATACTAGGTGGAAGGGACATCGACGCACATCTGCCTACCATGAATTCAGTACATGATTCTGGACTCCCCTGCGTTAATATTTATCATCGGTTTTAAAAAAAGTTAGCTTTGTTTAGCAGCAGATTTTCTAAAATAACTGACGAATTATCATCGGGGACTCCCGAATCAGATACTGAATTCATAGTGAGCGGTTGAAGCGGTGCGTCGATGTCCCTTCCACCCTGTATATGTAGATGTACAATTTGCAAAAAAAAAACATTAAAAAAATCGCACTCTGCGAGTGGAACATTTAGGTATACCCACTGACTGTTTTATTTATTAAAAATATACATTTAGAAAACTTTTTTATGAACTGTGTGTGCATGAATGCACACACAGTTCATAAAAAAGTTTCAAAAAAGTTCCAAAACCTCAGCCTAACCCTCGGTGAACACAGGCGTGATGTTATGTGATTATATTTTATTACTACTATCACAACATGATGGCCACTTGTCAATAAAGACTTAGTTGTAATGTTATCAGCTTTCAAGCGCTCAAGTGCGCTACGCTAACTATCTACCTATGAAGGTCGGAAAATCAACAATATTGATAAAATAAGTTAAGATTTTAGGGAACCCAGAAAATGGTTAATAGGGAAACCATAGACTTTTATAGGTGTGTCGCCTAGGATGCCAAATTATATATTTTTCTAGTTTTTCGCAAATTGTGATCATGACCCTAGAATGTTTTATACAAGGTGGAAGGGACTCAGTACATGATTCTGGACGCCCTTGCGTTAATATTTATCATGGGTTTAAAAAAAAAGTTTGCTTTATTTAGCAGCTTATTGAGCACTCTCAACGATTTACTAGGACAACATAATAACCTTTGTAATAATAAACTTGCATGCGGCTACAAAACGTTTAAGAAGATTAGCGAAATCTCTACCCGCTAGGAATCCGACGACCTCCCGCGCTAAGATATCCATGCAGGTATTCCACACGAGAGGAAAAACTAAAAAACAAATCAGAAGGTTCTAGAAATGCCATTTTCTCAAGCTGCAGACCTACCAAATCTACTTTAGAGTTGAATCGCAAAAATAATTATAAAGTAATACCCAATAATTTAAATACAACTTTAAATTATAAACCAAACAGCTACAGTGCAAAATAACCTTGATGAAATTGTTTTATCTTTTATATTATTACACGAGTAAACCCTCCAATTTAAAAAAAATACGGAAGCGTGTGTCCTTGAGTCAGTTCATTTAAAAATTGATTGTCGATTTCAAATAGGTAGAATGAAACTTAAACAAATTCAAAAGTTAAACTATAGCATAACATCATTCATTATTAACAGAGACTCCAGCAGTGAGACAGGGATCTGTTGGTCATGACTTTTTACCTTAGAATTAATTATTGAATGTATTTTTAAATCAACTGTAACTTAGCGTAACGCCCGGCAAAAGTACCTATATAAGGTGGACGGCTGTGGGAAATAATAATAGAGCCTGTCTTTCAGTTTAATAGGTCACCTTCCCCAACGACTTCGACTTTGGTTCATTCCGAGTAGCTTTTTGTACGTAAGTATTACAGCACGGTCCTTCTGGAAGTCTGCGGGCGAGGCCTTAGCTCAGCTATAGACCTCTTTTGGCTGATATGATGATGATAACCAACCTATCATCCTCTTTATGACATCTAAGACATAACAAAATAAACAATTCCCTTTGAAATGTTACAGGCGGAAATCAGACTTCCTCTTATATTGGTTATTTTGTCCATAGTTGGTCTAATATTTTCCCAAGCGTGATCCCATCCCTCTTCCCATTAAATGATCAGAGATCGTTCAAATCTTGATCACACTTTATAATACAACTCATCATGCTAACTTTTAAACATTTCATACAATCTCACCCAACGATGGAATGCAGAAATTCATATACAAATGTCAAAAGTCAGAATCCATTTTAAAATAGACAGGTTGTTAGCTGCTACCAGAATAACATTATAAATGTCAATGTGACTATTTTGAATGCTTCCCGATCAAAGTAATGGAGATTATTCTCTTTACGTACTTACGCCGACAAAATCGCGATCGGTGCATAGTAAATTTTATGAAGATTTGCCATCAAGATGACATACATGCAAGCATATGGACCGCCTTATAGCAAGCGGCAACTGTAGCGCATATGCCGCATATTAGGGCCTTGTCATAACCTGTTGTTTAAATCTCATAAGCTCGTTAATTTCACTGGATTTGCCCTACGAACCGTATTGTGGTGATGTTTCACAATCAAGCACAGTACTCAAAGATTATGTAGTAAACAGTTTAAAAAAACGTCAAAATCCCCTTTAAATAACTCACCTTATAATAATAGTATTGATTTTTACAAATACTCAAAACTGTAACAAATCATCACAGATATACCACGGGGAGCTCAGCACCTACTTTCCAGCATGGCTACTGGACTGCACCGCAAGTGGAGCAGAACAACAGCAGGAGCAGTAGTACCGGGCGAGACAGGCGCTCCAAGAGCAAGACCAGGGAACACAAACCTTCCAGAAGTACGAGGTCACAGAGGTAATTATTCGATCTTGTCATACCGTTCAACAGTTTCAACTTTTGCATGAAATACGATCTATATTGGTAAAGCAATCATTTTAGCGGACCTCGACCGTAAGTCAACGGACATCCTACGGCCAAATTGGTCTCAAACATACCAGCCTACTTTACTTCATCACAAGCTGGCATGAATGATATCTACATTTTTGCAAATAATTATTGTTAATCGTTTAGAAAATCAGGTCCATTACGAAACCATTTAAATTGTTTTCTCGATACTTTTCATCCAATAACATCGCATTGAAACCTAAATGGATTTATCGTTTAGGCTTTAACATGTTCCAAAAACGTAAATATAACTGCTCTGGAGCCACGGAACCGTTCTGAGCATTCACGTAAAATATTTTTTACTCTCTTGCTTCCGCAAATATAGTGTTGTTATGTATTCGTGCATCAAGCTATTCAGACCATTGCCAAGTACCGTGCCAAAAGCCACTCCCCATAATGACGACAGGTTTCATTGTTAAGTCGATAATTTGTCATAGAATGCCTTTACTCCAACTGTCGCAAAGCGATGACGTAAAGCATATTTTGTGTGTACAAAAACATTATGCCTGACCGTGGCAGTCTTTAACTAACTGACGACTAAGTAAACAGCTTAAACTATCGAGCTATTGTTTCTATAGCTCGGAACCGATGCAAAATAATACTCTATGAATAATATTTGCTCTTGAACGCCAACCATTTTAGTTTGTTAATTTATTCGGAAAGGTAGGCCTGAATACGTAATATGCAAGAATCATAGCAAATTACGTTCTGTAGTAACTATCTGCCTACCCCCATAGGAAAAAGTCGTGAATGTATGTATGTATACAATTAGATCTTTAAATTAATTCCAAACAGTGAATAATTTTCACAAAGAACTGAATTTACTAATTAAAGAAAATTTCTAGTGAAAGAAAAATTTCTAGTGAAAGAAAAATTCGATCTCAGGCAGGGTTTCAACCTGCGTCTCTCTGGTTAAGTACACCAGACGAAAAGAAAAGAAAGTTAGAAATTTCCTTTAATTAGAAAACTCAGTTCTTTGTGAAAATTTCGCAATATTTAATGCTAAAAAAATAATAAAAAATAAGTGAATAATTTTGTTAAGAACTTTAATACAGTTGACTCTTATTGTATTTACTATCTTTTCAGAGAAAAGGCTCCTGTAATACCTGCAGTGATCGAGCCAATAGTCATGCCCACGGCTATACCGACAGCTACCATTGACGCAGCCAAACGAAGACAGCTCCCTGCATGGATAAGAGAAGGTATAAGCCTAGTATTTTCATAGATATATTGTAGTTTTTATTATTTAAGCTTATATTAACTTCCTCATTAGTCTAGTGGTCCTAAACGCGACTGATACGCTAGAGGTCTTGGGTTGGATTGCCAGGTCGAGCAAGGTGTTATTGGTTGTTATTTTATGAAATTTTCATTAGTAGCTGGAAGTTTAAGGAATAGCCTCGCTATTACATGGGACTTAAACATACCGCCGAAATGTGGGTGTACATTAGTACACCTCTGCCTAACCCTTCCGGAAATACAGGCGTGATGGTATGTTATGTTGTTCTTAAAGTACTTGTACTAGGGGACAGCCCATTGCTCATTTTGTATGTTAACAATATGACGTCATCATCTATCATCATCTTTGTTGTTTAAAAGTAATGATCATCATTATCAATGTACAATATTACGTTATTGTGTCGTTAAAATATTGATTAATTCAGCAGCAACGCCTGTATAGACCTGACCAGAACAAATATTGTGTCTGCAATGTAGTACTTGAAGGGTTAAAAAATATTACTTTACATGCTTTTTTCAAATTCCTTCATGAGAAAATACAGCTCAAGAATGATAAAACATAATTTGAAGAATAGCCATAGAATCCGGCTATGTTGAAAACGTTTGTCTCATTCTCATAATGTTTTCTATTGTATATTGTCTTAGCCGATAGTGTTGGAGAAATTTATTTACCAATAATGTAATCTTTAAGTGTGTACCAGTAAAGAGAATTATATCTCTTTACTAATACATGAATATTCTATTCAAACTTTAATTAGAAAATATTTACACACAGGTCTAGAAAAAATGGAACGGGAAAAGCAGAGGGCGATAGAACGGGAACAAGAACAGAAAGCTAGAGAAGAAGCGGAAAAGGAGAAGAAGCGATTAGAGGAAGAAGAATTAGAGAGAATGAAAGCAGAGGCAGGGGGTCAACCTATACTGCCGCCCAAAAGCAAATTTGTTAGTATTCTATTTAACACCTCGCAAACTAACGAACCGGCGGTAGCCTAATGGCTAGGGTGTCGGACTTGCGATCATGTGGTTTCCGATTCGAAACTCACCCATTGCACTACCGACGTGAACCCACTCGTAATACAAGCATTTAGCTTAGACGAGGGGTTAACAAGATTACTAGTAATATGCGACCCAAAGAGCTTCTAAAAACACGTTACAATAACGTTAATCCTTAAGTTGCCATTCAGCAAAGTACAGCCCATAAACTGTAGTCATAGGAGCATTGTCATTCACCTCTTTTATCTTGTCTAAAAAACACAGGATCTCCTGATTATGACGCCGTAGAAAGTCCCACGAAAAGGTTCTTCTAGGAGAAAGCATGCATTCATTAATAGTTAATGTTGTTAAGACTGCCTAGTCTAGTGATCCTAACCGCGACTGCTACTAGTCCTGGTTTCGATTCCCAGGTCGAGCAGTGTTGTTTGTTGGGTTTTTCTTCTATGAAATCCTCAGTAGCAGCTTGGAGTCTGGATTTGTGCCCAGTTAGTGGCAATAGACTCGCCCCCTATTACATGGGACCTAAACAAACCGGCGAAGTGTGGGTGTACAGTACACCTCTGCCTAACCCTTCAGGGATATAGGTGTGATGGCATGTTATGTTAATGTTTCACTTGTAACATAGATTGTTACCTACTCGTAGGTCAGAAGTTAGGGTTTCGATATGTTGTTACATCTCATTGTATGTTAAAAAAAACTTTTAATTTTATTATTAATTACTAGCTGTGCCCCGCAGTTTCAGCCGTGCAGTAGTTTTTGCGTGGTGCGTGTACACACAGACAAAAAATCTAAAAATATTGTTTAGGCTCCTGTTACTCTAATAAAGACCCCATATAGGGGGGCTATATGGGGGGGGTCTTTATTAGTTTTTCTTCAATATCTATAATGTACAGACATGGACCTGTTACACTGTTACTGTTAAAATTTTAAATTGAAATGTAAATTGTATAATGCTAAAAAGTACTTATCATATACTAACATACTATTATTTATAGGAATCAGATTCAGAAGGTGAAGAGAAAGATAAGGAGGAGACAGCGTCATCCAGTCCTTTGAAGGAGGAGTCGGCTGAGGAGGCCGTGCCCTCCAGAGAGGAGCGAGAAGAAGCACCTCCGCTGGTCAAGAGGAGTAAAGAGGAGATCATGCAAGAAGTGGTGGGTTTTGAGGCTGACCCTGAAGTTTTCTATCTGATTTTCAGATGAATCTGATGTTAGGATATTTAAAGTCCAGACATAAGGGTCAGCTCAGATCTGTAGAGCGGCGGTGAAGCTATCTATTTGATTTAAATTTAACTTTAATTTCTTGGACATGCTGCTAAAATTGGTATTGAAAACAAGCCTAATATAATAACGGCTTAACGGTGTGTGGGTTTTTTATACCAATTTTAACCTATATCAAAGAGGCTCAAAATGCGATAACCGACTGGTTGGAAATCTTTAATATTTTAGATACAACAGTAAGGTTGTTGTAAAACTTTTACAGCGAAAATTAAATCGATAAAACATGATTTCTCCAGAAAAAAATAATCTATAGGGTATGTAGATAAAGTCGCGGGTGAAAGCTAGTTTAGATTGTCTTTAGGTAGGCTTTTGAAGCTGATGTCTACGAAGCAGCGTTTATAGCGATACGCCGCGTGTTACGGCAGAGGGGAAAATCTTATATAATAAAGTTGAAGAGTTTGTTTGTATGAAAGCGCTAATCTCTGGAACTACCAGTGGATTTCAGTGACGCTCGTTAGTCACAGGCGTTTTCATTTTATACTGTTATATATCCTTTATCTTATATCAAATGCACAAAAACTTGAAAATTATAGTTATGCTGTGTTAGACATTAAGCGCGTTGATAGCGAGGCCTGAATGAATGAAGTGGTTAAAGCCCGACTGCTAGGGGTTCGATTCCTAGGTCAAACAAAGTGTTATTGGGTTTTTCTATAAAATTCTCATCGGAGTTTACATTTTTTCCTGGTTAATGGTAATGCATTCGCCCTGGTATAGGACCTAAATATGCCGACGAGCTGTGGGTTTCCATTACTGCACTTTTGCGTCTAACCCATTGAGGTATACAGGCGTGATGGTATGTGTTATGATAGAAAAGTTTTAAATAATTGAGACTGGCGAACTTTTATTGACAACATCATTCTCAAGTTTTTTGCTAACTCGCAGTAGGCTAAAATGGTGGACTTTCTTACTCTAGAGACGGTATAATATTGGCTTATAATGAAAGGTTATTTCAATGTATGTTCATCTAACATAGTCTAACATTGTACAATATACACAGATGCTTGCTGTTCGTCGGTCTCTCACAGAAATACTCCTTGAAGTGACAGACCAGGAGATTCAAACGGTGAGCCAGGAAGAATTGGCCCGGTATACCGCCCTACAAGGTATTTCCACTCATCTAAGCTTATCCCAAATGGACCGACGGTCTCCGTCAAGACATTACTTTGTACGAGAAACTCTGGCCTACTGACTGTAGCTGTGATATAC
Organism: Subacronicta megacephala; assembly: GCA_958496365.1. Taxonomy (NCBI): domain Eukaryota; kingdom Metazoa; phylum Arthropoda; class Insecta; order Lepidoptera; family Noctuidae; genus Subacronicta; species Subacronicta megacephala. The sequence goes on from OY292524.1 coordinate 4,509,876, forward strand.
ACTGTGATACATTCGTCTCATACCGATGACAGTCTTATGTGGACTCGAAGAATTGTGATGTGCAAAATTGTGTAATATTTCATCGCTAATAAAGTCTTATTTCAGATGTTGCCTGTTGACAATTGAATACATGTGGTGTGTGTGATTAATGTTGGTTTTATTTATATGGTAAAAGCGTCGCGCCTCAACGCCATGAAGGCGAGCAAGTCGAAGGCACTGGCCGCTATCGCCAGTGGGCTCGGTGAGTTCCGTTCCTAATGCCGAGTGACCGCGAATATCTCGCAAACCTACCTACACAACGTACAGTTTACTGTTTACAACATATTTTACACGTCAGTCAATTTACTGATTAAATTTAATATAATTTAAATATGCATTGTCTCAGCTGATCAAACAGTTTGCCAGATATTTGTGTACAAAACATAAATGGTGGTTTTTCTCTAAATTTTGCAGAAAAACTATCAAAACTGTTGAAATACTGATTTGTTCTAAACCGCCATGTATGTTACATGCGTTTCTCATTTCAGCACCCCAGCATCATTATTAGTATTTAAGTATTGACCTAATTGGCAATACATTGTATCAACAGTGTTTAAATGCATTGTTTTTAGTGGATTATTGGTAAGAAATATACAGAATTTATTATAGATGTTATATATAATTATACACATTTATGTAAATTTTTACCTAAGAAACTTTGTCTACTGTTTGTAGGTTTCTCGAAAATCGATGTTCCTTTTAAAGGTATCGTTTATATCGTATCGATTAAATAATTAATCAGTATTTTATTATAATAATTAATTTAACTAAGCGGCGGTTAGCCTAATGGCTAGGGCGTCGGACTTGCGATCATGTGGTTGCCGGTTCGAAACTCACCCATTGCACTACCGACGTGAACCCACTCGTAATACAAGCATTTAGCTGAGCACAAGGGGTTAACAAGATTACTAGTAATGTGTGACCCACATTGCTAGTAAGCTATTACAAAATTACTCCTCACTTTACTATAGGCAAAATAAGTCAAATAAATCATTTTTTTTTTACCTTTAATATTTTATAAAACGGTATTAGGTCGATCCATTGTTTCTTAGGTCATTTCTTCTTGCATGTGTGTGCAGTTGGGTTGTGTTACTATTTTCGGTGCGTATCTGTGCAGGGCTGGGCGCGTACGAGAGCAGCAGTGAAGGCAGCGACGAAGACGAACAGAATGACCTGTCTGATCAACAGCTGCAGGTAAGAAAATCGTATCGTTGTATTGTCAACTTAAGGTTCAAATTGCAATGATTTACGAAAAAAAATTAACAGACTTCAAAAAGGGGACAGTTTTCAATGTTTATATTTTTTGTGTATGTTCGGGCATAACTCCTTCATATATAGACGGATTTGCAAAAGTTTTTTTACGAAAAGGGTTTATTCCAAAATCGACAAATTCAAATTTCCTAGATCTGATGACGAGTTTCGAAGATAGACGACGGGACTCTTCAAAAAATTACAGCAAATCACACAAACACTTCATAAGCAACCGCATAGTTAAAGCGTGGAACAAACTGCCAAAGGACGTAATTGCAGGCCAAAATTTCAACTAATTTAAAAATAGACTGGACAAACATCTCAGCTCCAGAAACTAACTTAGTCGTGAATAGCAGGATGCAGGCTACTATCAGTTGTCTCAACTGCCTGCTTGTTAATAAATAATAATAATAATAAACCAACCGCGATTGCGGCTATCGCAATTGGTGAAGGTGTGATCATTAAAAATGTTGAAATATAATAACTTAATATAAATAACTTTTGAAAGAAGCCCAGAAAGAGGTGGTGGGATGATTTGGATGCGTACCGCGAGAGCTGGTTCGTGGTGGCGCAAGAAAAGAGCACCTGGAAGGAATTGGGGGAGGCCTTTGCCCAGCAGTGGGACAGTAACGACTAGAGAAAAAAAAAACAACTTTTAACAAAAAGTAAAACCGCCTTCAAAAAATAATTTTATGTCTAAAAAAGCTGAAAGCAGTTTCGGAAGGCGGGAGCTTTAATTTAAGTAGATCTTTTGGTTTCGCCACCGACTTCCAAAACTGTTTTGGTCATTACATATTTTTTGTAATGTGGTTATGGTTTTCGTTTAAAGTTATTTAATCCTCTATCCTCTTAACTTCTCCAAACAGACTTCATTTGACAGAAAATAAAAATCGTTGGTTGTAGAACCGTTTCTTGTTACCTATCGTTATACGAAGTTTGATCGTTCAGTTAAACTTACGTTACTATCATAATTTATCAATAACTAGCATTCCGCCCGCGGCTTCGCCCGCGTGGTTTTTCGACTTTTCTATACTATGTGTACCTTCCTCTTGAATCACTCGGTATCTATAAAAAAACCGCATCAAAATCCGTTGCGTAGTTTTAAATATCTAAGCATACATAGGGACAGACAGACAGCGTAAAGCGACTTTGTTTTATACTATGTAGTGATAAAAATCAGGGTTGTGCTAAATTATTAGTCCCATGGCCCCTAGGGAAAGACAAGAATAGGCAAGTTGAGGCAAGTGGTCAACAGTGCAAATTTGCCTTGCATCAAATTTTCAGAATTCGGAAGGTGAAACTGCCTCATTAGTCTAGTGGTCCTAAGCGCAACTGCTATGCTAGAAGTCCTCGATCCGAGGGTCGAGCATAGTGTTATTGGGTTTTTATTTGAAATTCTCAGTAGCAGCTCGGAGTCTGGATTTGTGCCTGGTTAATGGCAATAGGCTCGCCCCCTATTCCATGGGACCTAAACATACCGGCGAAGTGTGGATATATAGTACACCTCTGCCTAATCCTTCGGGGAAAACAGGCGTGATGGAATGTTATCGACGGTGAAAAAAAAAATATCTTCACGTTATCCACTTACGCACCTGAGCGATATAACACGTTCTATACAGTTTATGTTAAATTTCTATAGTTGGGCGGCATATTTTTTACTGTTTCCAGGGGCAACACTAAGGTTAAATCCGGAACTGGTACTCTTTATGAATACGACATTACAAAATTAACAACCTGTTTAAAATTTTAATCCACGATGGAAACTTTTATGTCGGTTGATGTCAACCATTGACAAATGACCGCCGGGAAAATGTTTATTAATGATAAAATGCTGCAATGTACTCGTATTACGTAGCGAGTGATCTAAGGCCACAATAGCGGCGGTATAAGTCGTCATGAAGGAATTGTTGAAAAACGGCACCCTCAGATTTCATCTGCCGCAAGTGCTCACCTTTTCCAATTAAGAGTGCACTTTGCACGATATTTGTATCCTCATCATCTATGTACGGCCAGCACATCAAGTTACCACAAAATGTCAAATTTTCTCAGTTGATTTTGAACTTTATCTTCAACAATTTAAGGTTTAAAATCATTTGGAGAAATTTGACAGTTTTGTATACCTTGACGTGCTGGCGACTGTACATAATTATTTTGTATGCGAACCAATTTCTAATACTTATTGTAGTTAATAATAAATTAAAAAATCAGATTGATAGCATGCGACTTATAAAGTCGCATGCTATCAATCTGATTTTTTTTTTAAATATATCTTTTTGTATTTTTAGGCATTTTCCATGCAAAGATAACTTTATATTATTTTAGAGAAGAGAAAAATCCTGTCCGCACTCTTATGCGGAAAAGATTCAAACCTGCGTCTTCTGGTTAGGTACACCAGAATCATTTTTTTCCTTCACTAAAATAACTTTATATGCCTAAATGAAAATGCTTAAAATATATAAAAATATAGTCAAAAGGTAAGCTGGCATCGTACGACATCGTACTTGCTGTAAAGCATGTCATGTCGGTTGAGAAGCACATTTTCACAGATGTCACTGTCGTCAGCTCAAAGGTGTAATTTATAAAAATGTGAAAGCAAATTGCGTCCTGGCGATGTGGGACTCGCGGTGACTTAGCGGTCGTGGTGTCCGGTGTACCTAACCAGACGCAGGTTCGAATCCTGTCCGCAGTCGTATTTTTCCTTCACTAAAAATAACTTTTAAAAAAAAGTTCTGTCGAAACGATTGAATGAAACTAAGAGACGTTTTTAATAACCGATATTTTATTTTTAAAAATTTTCACAGAAGTACACATAAAAAGTTATGCTTATTTACCCATATTTTTTGTTGAACGATAGAACAAGTTCCGTTTAAATTACTCGGCGGTTTATTCTATACGAATTCTTTTTAATTTTTTAATCTATTCGGAGACTGTTATTCTGGTATAGTGGAATGTAGCCTTATTATCACTTAAAACGAATGCAAATTAGATGTGATAAATCTCATACTCGTCCACGGCTGGACGAAGGTCTTCTATACTCCATTTGGTTAGGTACTTAACTAAAGGTAAACAATAAAAATGGCGGCGTTCAGGCCTCTTCAACCTTTATTACAATGGTATCTTATGAATTGGGAGTGAAATTAATAACAACACATCTAACAATCAATAAAAACAACGAACAAACAAAACTATAACTAAATAATACAATTTACGGCAAAAGAAACACAAAAACGAACGAAAGTGCAAACTGTTACGAATGGCGTCTGATTACCCGACTAAGTATAATATCGGTTCATTATTTTGCCGCGCTTCCTCGCGCTACTACTTCTTAATTTTTTCGAGTTATCAAAAGTCTATTATGTAGAAAAAGGTTTTGATTTCCTGTCTTTTTAGATTCTTTCTAGTAGGCACATTGCAATACTTTATGACATAATTATCAGATTTGATTTATTTATTGGTCGCAAGCTTAAGAATTTATAATTACCATTTAATATTAAGCAAAGTAGTAAAATATGCTAGTATAGTAAAGGAAAATTATTTTGAATGATTAAATAATTTATTTCGGTTACGTTTTGTTTCAAGATGAAAAATGGCCCTATAAAAGAACCTTTTTTATGATTTGTTTACCTTTAGTTAAGTACCTAACCAAATGGAGTATAGTGAACGCCACAGAGCCAATCATTATCTATACTAATATTATAAAGAGGTAAAGTTTGTGAGTTTGTAACGTTGCGGGTCATCAAGTAGGTGGTAATCTCTGGATCTACTAAACCGATTTTGATAATTATTTCACCAATAGAAAGATACATTATTCCTGAGTGACATAGGCTATATTATATTACCCCGTAAAATAATAAAATAACTTTTAACAAAAATGAAAAACCGCCTTCAAAAAATAACAAAAATAATGTAGTCTAAAACAGTTTCGGAAGTCGTATAAAATCGTCGTCGTAAAATGTAGTATATTTTTTTAAATGCCCACCATTATGGCGCGCTTGGCGCGTGACGTCAGTCTATGATAACTTAACAACAAACGTCGTTACAAACAGAACAAGCGCTTTTGACAGTGACATACACAATTACACATAGACTTTGACGACACACTCGACTGACGCCATTGGTGAAATCGTTTGACCAATAACGCTCCGTTTCAACCGCCTTGAATTTACCACATGACATCTTTCTTGCACTTTTTAATAATTATTTTCACATCGAAAAATAAATAAAATCAGGAAATATTGATAGAAACGGAATGAGGATTCAAAATAGTACCTACTCAAAAACAAATTAACCCTCTTCTGTTTCAAGTACATATTGCTTATTGCGGTGGCAGCAATCGCGGTCGATTTGGTGTCATTTTTTGAAGAATTCCGTCTATCTCCAAAACTCATCATCATATCCATTTGAAATTTAAATAAGACAATTTTGGAATTTAAGTTATGCCCAAACATACCTACATAAAAAAAATATAAACATCCGAATTTGATAACCTCCTCCTTTTTGAAGTCGGTTAAAAAGAAACGTATAACCCAAAAGGCCAGGTTCCGAGCACCCTAAACCGACGGTCATGCATGAAGAGATTAATGAATGTAGATGAAGCGAAAGTAGTGTGCCAGGATCGTAGCAAGTGGAAATCTATAGTCTCTGCCTACCCCCATGGGAGACAGGCGTGACAATATGTATGTATGTATGTATAACCCACGCGGGTGAAGTCGCGGGCGTAAAGCTAGTATTAAATAATCCGATCTCCGATATTCCCAAAACAAGTTTCTCCAAAAAAACAATATATTTTTATTAGTGACCGACCGAAACATGTTATTTTGCCGAAACCGAAACCGAAACCGAAGCTTCGGTTTCATTGTAGTTTCGGCCGAAACCGAAACCGAAACCGAACCTTTTATAAAAAAAAAGTCCTTAAAAAGTCGAAAAAAATTTAGTAAGCCCGTTTTTTTTCTAAAATTATGATCTCGCCGACCTATAATTACAGGTTTCTACTTTCATAGATTTATCACAATGAAATTTCAGCACAGTTACAGAGGTTCTGTTTGAAAATTTAACTACCCTATAAAGTGAAAAAAATACATTATTTGTAATACAAAGTTAGCGATTTTTTAATGGTGGTATAAAATAAAACAAATTTATTATTAAAATATGATGCTTATATCTTATGTTTAATGTTTTTTTCGTGACATTTTTTACCTAAAACAATAAAATTATTCATTAATTAAAACAATTTATTTTACCGGATTAATCGCGTTTACTATTAATTATGTGTACAACCAAACCCAGAAGCCCAACACTAACCCTAAGCGTACGTTACTCGTAAATCGTCAAAATACCTACTCACACCATTACATTACTTAAATTAATAACTATTCACCTTTCATTTTATTGCATAGGCAGGTTCCTACAATCGTTATTACATTAATAGTACACGCAACTAAGATGAATTTTAAACTTTAATGAAGCAGGTACTTAACCTTGGCACTTACAACTTTAAAATTAAATATATTCGTCAATAGGTTGGCAAACTATTAAAATAAAGCGTTAAATATTAACTATAACATGACGAATTCACAACAAAAACAAACTAAAATACTTGATCAAACTACTTACCATTATTCGCGGAACAAACACAACAGGTGTTGACACGTCTACACGAGCAACGCGCACTGATTTAGGTAGTTGCCGGCGGAGTCAGGCGACCGACGCCATATTGCCAGCCGTGCCGAGCGCGCCCGACGTTAGCCGAGCGCGACCCGAAGGTACGATGTTGTAAGTTTCGGCGCGGCCGAAAGGTTCGGCCGTTTTTGGCCGAAACCGAAACTCGGGCCGAAACTTGATTTTTTGGCCGAAACTGGCCGAAACCGAAACCGAAATTTCGGTCGGACACTAATTTTTATGGATTATATTTATTGTACATTTAAAATTAATATGATTAACTATGTCAATGTATTAACATAAAATGTTTTATTATGTAAATTGACTTTTGGGTTTTTCTATGAAATTCTCAGTAGCAACTCGGAGTGTGGATATTTGCCTGGTTAATGGCAATAGGCTCGCTCCCTATTACGTGGGACCTAAACATACCGGGACATTGTGGGTAAACATAAAGTACACCTCTGCCTTACCCTTTGGGGAATGTAGGCGTGATGGTATATAAATTATATTTTTAACATAACATCACGCCTGTAGTCCCGAATGGGTTCGGCAGAGGGGTATTAATTTACACCCGCATTTCGCAGGTACATTTAGGCCCCATATAATAAGGGGCGAGCCTATAGCCATTAACCGGGCAGAAATCCAGACTCTTTGCTTCTACTGAGAATTTCATAGAAAACCCCAATAACACTGGTCGACCTGGGGATCGAACCCAGGACCTCTAGCGTAGAAGTCGCGCTTAGGACCACTTGACTAATGAGGCAGTTATATTTTTAATTTAGGTACATACATTAATGTGAATTTCCTATTTATTTAAAGCCTAAAAAGAGGTATTTGGTCGGAGTAATCCCTTTTGTTCGATGAATTATATTCACAACCGAACCGCTCAGCACTTTTGCCTGTGCATAATTAAAATTTTATTAAAGTTAGTACCGATCGATTGTTAGAACATGTTCACGTAATTTGCTTTCCGTGAACATGTTCTAACAATCGATCGGTACTAACAAATACATAATATCAAACCATCCTTCTAATGTCTATTTAGTATTTAACATGTAATATTAAGAGGATAGTATCCGCTCCGCGCTCCATACAAACGTAGTTTGGTCTTATCTTGAATATTAACAAATGAAGTCTTTGAAAGTTTTGCAGTAACAATCTTATCATTAAGATACATGTTCCTTGAATGTAAAACTTCATTTCAATACATGGTTAAAAAGTTACACGAGATCAAAGATTGGTAATTTTCGATGAAAACGACCCAACTTTATGCTAGTATTTCAAGATAATGTATCAATACAGAGATTTTAACAGATAGCCCAGATAATATAATGAATATCCTTTTACAAAAAAATACTACGTACCTAATAACTATATTAAGTAATAGAGTACTCTCCAAATTTCGGAACAAAAAATACGCGTAAAAATGGTGCAAATGTTTGCTGTTTCACCTCTCGGGCATGCATTCGCATCGTGAGGGATAGAGACAGCGACAACAGTGCAACATTGTTGAAAACCAGCCAAGTGCGAGTCGAACTTGCGCACGGAGGGTTCCGTACCATTACGATTTATGACGTATTAAAAAAAACTATTTACTAGATCTCGTCCAAACCAATTTTAAGTGGAAGTTTACATGGTAATGTACATCATATATTTTTTTTTGTTTTATCGTTCTCTTATTTAAGAAGTTACAGGGGGGGGGGGACACATTTTACCACTTTGGAAATGTTTCTCGCGCAAACTATTCAGTTTAGAAAAAAATGATATTAGAAACCTCAATATCATTTTTAAAGACCTATCCATAGATACCCCACACGTATGGGTATGATGAAAAAAAAAATTTGAGTTTCAGTTCCAAGTATGGGGAACCCCCAAAATTTATTGTTTTTTTTTTCTATTTTTGTGTGAAAATCTTAATGCGGTTCATATAATACATCTACTTACCAAGTTTCAACAGCATAGTTCTTATAGTTTCGAAAAAAAGGCTGTGACACGATCGGACAGACAGACAGACATTACGAATCTATAAGGGTTCCGTTTTTGCCATTTGGCTACGGAACCCTAAAAACCATATAACTTCGTATTTATTTATTTATTTAATTTAAAGGAAAACCAACAGCATGTAACAATAAGCATAAATATAAGAGTATGCATAGGTATCAGAAAGCCAATAATAGGTTTTCACAAATAAGAAATTGAGTACATAACTATAAAGATTTGTGAATATGTTGACACGTAAAATTAATACGATTAAAATACTTAAACACTAGTGCCTTCCAAAAAATTCTTGACTAAGCATCCGTCTTACCGTTTCCAGCCTAGCATTAAATATATCAAAATTTTGCTTTAAACAGGATTTATTTAAACTATTGCTCGCTCGCCACAGAAATGCATTCTGGCGGTAATTAGTGGACACCAAAGGAAGATGAATGGGGTTGTTATGCCTTGCCGATGTTCTTGGCACATTAAAAGATATCTGAGATAGAAGATTAGGGCTGTCTACGGATCCATTGAGTAACTTTAAGAAAATTATTTTGGTATTATTCATACCAATAGCTATCGCCATCGACAAACCGTAAAAACCATTAACTAAACTAACCAATCGATATAACTAAATATGAGCCAACTCGGAAAGTATTGAGGAACCACGACCAGGCACTAGTTTCAAAATTAATAATCAAGTTTTAAGTTAAACAAGTAAGTTTGTATAAATTAGCTGTATCAGATGGACTGGTATATTTTAGTAAAAAAAATATTTAATTTATGTCGGGCTGTGTTATTTATGGATTACGACTTACGAGTATATTGTAGGTATCAGTTGACGCAATATTTATTGAAATGGTACAGGATAACATTAATCTACCTCTAATTGTTCTTTCACTTTTAGAAAAAAAAACATTTTGCATTTTTGTTACAAGAATTTTGTGGTTTATATTGAGGACCTATGGTAAGACATCAAGCAAATTTGTATGATATTAATATACTAAATAATAATATGTTAAATATTCGTGGTATTTATCATGCATAGATTACATCAATCAAAATATATTTGGACGGTTATGCAGTACGACGAGACCCCTGAAATTGCATAAAAATATGTGCAATAAATTAGCATGAATATGTTAAAAAAAAATGAAATATTACTAATTAAAAAAAAGAAGTATGTACAAATAAAAGAAAAGAAATATGCACAGCACATCTACGTAGCACATAAATCCACCCAAATGGAATCTATGATTGCTTAAATATCCAAAGACGTATTTTAGGCAACTAAGAATTATTATATTAGTAAAATAATAATTCTATGTTGCCTAAAACTCGTCTTTGGATATTTTTTTACCAAAGTAATATACCTACTGTGGGGTAGCAACTTAACCGCAAGCTATCTTCCACTCTCGGTTCTAGTCAATGATGTCTACAGACTGATAACTTGGTAGTACTTTCTGAGCATAATTTTTACATTATGGACAAAACGCCTGCCCTTCACCGCCTCTAAATACGTTTCTGTCCGTTCATTTACTAAGGCTCTACAATTTGCATAAGCATAAAGTATTAGTAGCACCTAAATAAAATAGTTCAGTTATAATAAATAAAAAATTAAATTGTCCGAACAATCGCCAACGTCGTTAACAGCTCTTATGCTATTTATTTTGTTATTTATTTTTAACCCGCGACGCAAAAACGACGGGGTATTATATATTTGACGTGTCTGTGTCTGTGGCATCGTAGCTCCCGAACGGATGAACCGATTTTGATTGTTTTTTTTTTTATTGATATGTGAATTAGTGTTCTTAGCTATGTTTGATGAAAATCGGTCGATATATAATGCAATTGTCGGGGTTTTTTTAAATTTAGTAGTTATTATTTATTTGTTTTTAGGAAAGCTTACAACTAAAAACACATAGCTAAAGAACAATATTTTTACGTAAATTGCTAATAACAAGCTTCCACATTTTATATGTATGAAAGTGAGTTTATATTTTGCTCTTGGATATTTTGCTACTACTATAATTACTGTATCCACCTTATCGAAGCCACGTGCATAAGCTAGTTAAGCGAGTTAACATTGTACTGTTGAAAATCTATAAAGCTTCAACCATTTTCAACATTTGGTTATGCATAATTAAGCATATTAATTAATATGCCGACCGGTTTCTTTAAGAAACTTTGAGGTGAAAAATTTAATATTTGTTTTTATTAAGTCAGCTATATAATGATGAACAAAAAGATAAAACATCAGAATTTTAAATGCCAGTCATTGACACTTATTTATAATATTCGTGTTGATGTAAATAAGTGTCATAATGAATCCATCATTATAGTTATGGATTTCATTAATTATGTTTTTGTGTCGTATTTTATGTTAAACAACACAACAAACGTACTTATTGCGTTAACAACAATTCAAGGTGTTCAAAGAAAAAAATTAATACAAGGATTTCTTAACGATTATTATGAATCCAAACTTTTTTAAAAGAGTGGCCATGGAGTTTCTTGCCGGATTCTTCTCCATGGGATCAACTTTTTGGAACCGTGCAACTAGAGTCAATAAACGTTTCATAAACGCTTGTGAAAGCTTATTTGAAATAAAAACATTTGATTTGATTTGACTTTATTAAAAACTCTTACTTATTGCTTCTAATTTTATCACCAGGACATCATAAAACGGAAAAGGTTAGACTTCGAGCGTACTTCTCGGGAGATCGAGGCGGAGGTGCGCCGCGCTGAAGCTAGGGAAGCTAATGAAGAACCTAGCACTCCGAACAACGTCACGCCTGAAAGACCGCGGCGCTCACGTTAGTACTCATTATATAATTATCTAAAAACCTTTTATTACAAGTGTCACAACACAACACAACTTTTTCAGACTTGAAGTGTATCCTGGTAGCATTTGGTGTTGTCAAAGCCCTAGAATAACAGCTTCTTATAGGTGGCTGGCAGAGGATGGACGCGAGCTGCCCAAGACCGGGAATGGTTGGCGCTCTTTGGGGGAGGCCTACGTTCAGCAGTGGACGGCAATAGACTGATATGATTATAGGAACACTAAGAACGAAGAACTATCTATCTATCTTTAAAAATTAAGTCAGAACTTTATTATAATCATAACATCTTTACAGGATCATCGGCGACGCCGCCACCGGATAGCGAAACTCCAGATAAATTACCAGAACGCCGCCTCTCCAAGGATAAAAGGAGCAATCATAAGTCGGACAGAGTCGATGGCGTCCGGAAATTAGATACTATTCTAGAGGAGAAAGCAAAGAAGTCCAGTAAGAAAGAACGGACTCCGAGTCCGTATCAAAAATCTTCTAGTAAAAGCAATCACAAAGAAAGCTCTTCTTCCACTAGTGACTCTGATGACGATTCTTCGTCTAGCTCTAGTGAATCATCGTCAGAGACCGAACAAGACCCCATAGTCCAGACCAAATCCAAGAAACGCAAACGCAGAGGTTCCAGTTCCAGCGGCTCTCGCAAAAAATCAAAAAAAGAGAAAAACAGGAAAGACAAGTCACACAAATCAAGCGACAGAAGCTACTCCAGATCAAAGTATTACGATGACTATGAGAGATCCGATAAACTTAGATCCAAAAAGAAAGATGACTACTACGACAGACACAAATCTTCTAGAAGTAGGGATTATGATAGACACAAAGATAAATACAGGGATGAATCCGAAGAGGAGCGTCCAAGGAAACGCACAAAGAGGTCGCGTTCAATCAGCTACGAATCGCGTTCAGGGCGAAAGAAGACGTCGCGGGACCGATCCGAAGAACGTTCGCGCAAGAGGGACAAGAGGTCATACGACAGGGACAGCTCGAAGCGGGACAGGTCCTACGACAGGTCGGGCCGAGACTACGACAAGTACGATAGGTATGAGCGGTCTAGGGACTACGACCGGCGTCGATCGCGCAGCGGCAGTCACTCCCGCCATCGCCGGTGAACATCAGGTTACACATTGAACAGGTTGTACTTTTATCTATCTTGTCACCTTGTGTGTCCGACTTAGAAAAAATCATAAGTTACTATTATTTACACATACGATTATCTTAACAAAGTTAAGTGCCATATGACTATTATATCTATGCAATTTACTAAGTGTATGGTATCGGTAACATTATGTAAATAGAAATGCTAATTGTAACAAAAACCAGTCTACCTCGACTTCGATATACTAACACTGTTTATGAAATAGGATGATGTCAGAAATGTCATTATCTTAAATGAATTCGGGTTTGATAAAATTAGTTCGTGAATGTCTGAAAATTTTGAAAAAAGTAGCCAAATGTGTGAAATCCGAATTACAATTTTGCAGCAATTAAACAACAAACAAACAATTATTTTAACAGCAACCAGACAAGTTCCTCTTATATAATTTTTATTATCTCTTGGTTCAATCAAGCCACAGATAACAACGTAAATTTGATATGCTTGAAGAGGTACACGTAGTCCATATCCGTCTTTTATCTACTTGTATAAGCAACCAGATTATATCTGAATTTTTTAGCACAACTGATTCATAGAGACATGCATTTCTGACATCAAAAAAAGCTAAGGCTGCGATATATTATTTTTATTTTTCTTTTGCAGGTGGGAGCAATCAGTAGTGCGTGCAACAGATGTAAATATTAGTCCCCTGTGTAAAGTATTTTAGTGTGCACTATTATTCGCGTATTACTTTTAATAAATATTTCACTCTGACAAATTGCTTTTTTTCTGATCCCCTAAAAAATATTTAATCCTTTAGCAGTTGTAATAATAAATAAATATTCTGATTTTAGGTTGTATTTTGTGCTTATGTGGTCTGACGTTCTCACGTGGTATTCATAATAAAAAAACTTGGAACGAAATAAGTTTTCCAAAATTCAACATTACATTGTAACTTTTACTTTCCAACACTGGAGAATCCCAGGCGTGACTTATTAGATGGCATAGATTCTAAATAGAGGTCATGCATTACTGTTATCTTTTAACCCAGTAATCATGGTCATAGTCACTGATTTTGAGATCTCCAAAAGAGTTTCTGGGTGTTTCATAATATCACCTAACTTGTATAATTATACCACAACAAAATAATTATGTTCATAGTGGAGTTTTAGAAATCGTCACTTATCTTACAACAGCTGATTATGGTTTAGTCTCGAAACATTCAAGTTACAAAATAACAACATGGTTAAAAAACGTTCGTATCTCATAAAACCCAAATCTCGAAAACTCCAAGTTGCAAAATAACTACATCTCAAAAAGTCCAAGTAGCAAAATAATCAAATCTCAAAACATCCATCTCTCATAATATTCATTTTTTTGTTTAAATGGATATTATGTAAGGGTGATAGGTAGGTATATTATTAAGTCACAATTTTTTTAAATTACTTATATAAAAAGCAAGCTAGCATTTCAATTTTTTAATCCCGACGCAAAAGCGCCGAGGTATTATATCATGTCAATCTCTACTGCCATGTACCTAGAATGTGTTATAGCCGAATCTACCCTGAATATCCGTATTCTACTATTATACATACAGTAATCTGCCATCAATACCTGAAGGAAAGATTGAGCAATCAGTGCCTAGAAATAAAATAAAACAATATTGATCAAGTGTTTATTTTTTAATTTAAAAATAATAAATATAAATGCTCATATTTTAAGAATTTCTATAGGTTATTGCTTATTGTTTCTTTAAATAGTATGAATTATATATAAAATTTTCACAATTCAAGAAATATCATACCCAGTTAATGTAATATACATTTTAGCTTTATATCAACATTATTTTTATTTATGTAAATCACATCATAGGCCATGGATTGTGATATAAATGTTTATGAATTGACCATGAATACATCAATAAAATTCTAAGGCTATTTTAAATAAAGCACCTATTTACACATGCATTCATGATGGTGTAATGAATAAATTATGTTGGTTTAACAATATTCAACTACTCTTATCCTATAGCTGGAGGCTATCCCCAATCTCACTTACCAAATCTTTGATCACATTTGTTGTATCTGTACAATGCACCTATATAATTGTCAATACTTACACTATGGTCTAATGAAAGTTGTATAAACTCTGTAAGTCTTATTTGCCACGGTAGTAACCCATGAGTACAACATAAAGGACCAGTATATAAAACTAGTTCTGGATCAGGAATGGAAGGGTATATTAACATTAGAACATTATTTAACTCTTGTGCTGTGAATTCTTTAGATTCTCTACTACATATAACTTTATCTTCAGCTATCCGACGTATACATTGCGCTATGGCTGGCTTCCCATCTTTATTTGTAAAAATATTTATGTACATTGTATGTGCTTGCATGCCATTTGTGTAGCCATTCAAGTCTGGTTTTCTACCCCATTTTATGCAGCCTGGCACACCCTTTTTAAGTCTTTCAACTTCAAAAAAAAGGTTCTCTTCACTTTCTTTTAATTCTCCTAGAAAAAAACAAACTGTTGTTAATTGTGTTAACAAGCTGTGTGCGTTTAATTTTATTTAATTTGTCTAAAACATAAAATTAAGGGAGTTTAAAAACATAAACATACCATCTTGCCTGTATTCCCTGAAGGGTTAGGCAGAGGTGTACTAATGTACACCCACACTTCACCGGTATGTTTAGGTCCCATGTAATAGGGAGCGAGTCATTAACCAGGCCAAAATCCAGACTCCTGAGCTGCTACTGGGAATTTCATAGAAATACCCAATAACACTTTGCTTTAACTAAGGGAGTTTAATAACCTGATGTTAAACAGAACCTAAAAGATAATTTAAGGCAGTTATCTAAACATTGTATCATATAACATTATAAAACATGCAAGTATTGCATGAGGCAATAGTTCAATCAATTGATGAAACAATATTTATGGTCATTTATAATATTAGCTGTCATGACAAACACGAAATATTTTTGCAATGCATTTTAAATAGATTGTGGTCATTCGGTATGTACAATAAATCAAAATCTGGTATGACTTTTTGGCGACAGCAATAAGTTTTGAAGGAATCTTAGACAAAGTAGACCATAGAATTTAAATTGTTAAGGATAGTAGGTGTAGTTAATTCTCGGATTCACAAAATTAAATACCTGTTATATCGTAGAAGCTCAAGTATGATATCCCGGCTACGAGGCTCCATATAACCATGCGAGCCAAGTCACTGAACGTGTGGTGATCAGTGTCCGTCAATATCACCAAATGTTTGAGTTTCTTGGTAACTCTTGGTACATGGTCTAATATAACTTTTATTTCACTTTTGGTCACCTCATCTTGAGGTAGACTGTACTTTTTGATTCGAAATCCGGAATAAACATTTTGAACAGCAACAAGTATATTCACAACCAAATGTACCAATGTAAATAGAATCTGACGGAACAACCGCGACAGCATGATAAAGAATAACCAGGGTAATGCTGAAATTTGCCGGTAATTATTTAATTTATTTAACCATTTTTTCTTAAAAGAAATCACACATCGAAACTAGACAGATCACACGGCACAGTCAGCCGCTTTTTCAGTCAACCAATCACGAGCTTCAGGGTGGACACAAACTCTAGGTACCTACTTGCCAACGTTCAGAAAGTAATTTTTGAGTTTTCTAATGCAATCAAAACGGTATTTTTCATTAATGAAAAACATTGCCCTTAAGGAAAGTTATACATTAAATTTTAAATAAAAATTTAGTATTTTTTTTTCTTTAAAAAAATCCTTCAAAGAAACATACTCAGACCTGACAAATCTGTTTTCGCAAAACATACATTATTATGGAGTGGCGGAATCGAACCACGACCCGTAGCGTTATGGTAGTCACCGTTTAAATGGATCGTACAATATTAAAAAATAATATATTTTACCCACTCATTGTGTTGTTTGCACGGTGCACGTATTCCAAATAAATAAATGCTTGGAAGACACGAAGACGGTAATTCTAATGTGATTAATTAATCTGTATAATTTAGAAAATCAAAACAGGTTTATTACAATACTACTATCACACAGCAACAATTTTACAGTTTTGATCACAGAACAGAAAATTTCAAATTTATCTAGTAGCGTAACCGATGCCTTCAAACTCCCACACACGCAAGATACAAATAAACGTGTATAATTTTGTAACATTATAAAATATAGTGCAACAAACTTAACCGGTGAACTTACAAACTGACCTCAACTCAAGCCTCAACCCCACTATTATACTTTGATTGACCCGGTGACAGTGTGCCCCTGGTACGCACGGCTACACATCAAGTTATAAAAAGCCAGTTTACGCTGGCCTGTTATTGTATGGGAAGCCTTAACAATGTGAGACTTAAACTGGATTTGTATAGGTTGACCTGCAGCCGTGTGTACACATGGCTTCAGGTCAACCTATAAAATCCAATACAATAAGAGGCCAGCGTAAACTACAGTTTGTTCGAAATAAGTAAGCCGATCGGAAGTTATCTGCAAGTGGTTTAGAAGTGGTAAATTTTAATAGAAAGAGTCGGTGTAAAGATAATTAGAGTCGTTTATTTTTCACATTTCTAATTATTTTGTTTACTGATTTTGATATTTATGTATTAAAACACTTAATTAAACGATTTTATCACCGCGGTAGTTCGGAACGGCTAACTTCCGATCGGCTTACTTATTTCGAACAAACTGTAGATTTGTATTGCTTGTTATGTAGCTGCGGGTACTACCGTACTAACAGCATCGTGTATATGTGACTCCGTGTGATAGACGTCAGACGCACTGACTGAAAATCTTTACAAGGTATTGTACACACGGCTACACATCAAGCTATACAAAACCAGTTTACGCTAGCCTCTTATTGTTTGGGGAGCATATGAAATGTGAGATCAGGTTATACTGGATTTGTATAGGGTGACCTGTAGCCATGTGTACTAATTTGCAATTTTAACAAGATACCAGCCGGTACGGTTATGGCAGCTCGGTAAACTCCAAAAACTTTTGAGTTTTTCTTTGCAGATCTCATTATTAATGGAAAGGGGTTTGGAGCCCGGTATATTGTAGTAAAGAGCGAAAGTTGCAAAAAAAACAATCGACTTATCTGAATAATCCACTACTTTTAAGATGTAAAGAAATAACTAAGCCTGTCTGGATTGTCTGCAAGTGGATTTGCAATGGTAAATTTCAAGGGAAAGAGTCGTTGTTAACACAATGGGGTAATGTATGTTTCACATTTCCGATTATTTTCTTTACTAATCCACGTCCACAGCTGAACGTAGGCCTACCCGAAAGAGCGACCAACAGGTTTGAATTGATTTAAATCAATTTTATTTCATGATAAATCGAATTTAAAACAAGCTGAGTTTACCCATCGCTACTAGTAAACATTTTAAATACTTTTTCACCACAAATTACGCTAATCTATGCTAGATCTCACATTATACAATAATTGTACGCACGGCTACAGATCAAGCTATAAAAACCAGTTTACGCTGGCTTCTTATTGTATGGGAAGTCTATACAATGCGAGATCAGCTTTGTATAGGTTTTAGGTCTAGTTTTGTATAGGTTGACCTGTAGCCGTGTGTACGCACGGCCATACGTCCATCCATACGTCCAAGCTATAAAAACCAGTTTACACTGGCCTCTTGTTGAACTTGTTGTATCGAAACCCAACACTATGGTAGATCAGCTTAAAATCGAAATTTATAGGTTGATCTGTAAGGTCAACCTATAAATTTCCAGTGTGTACATTAAATCGATATACATTGAATAGTACGAATCCGAGCCGAGCGGCTTTATGCGATGATCAGTGTTGCGTGTGCTAAATATAGTAAATATAGGGTTTCCTTTTCCGGCAACCATTTTTGTTTCTTTCGCTTGTCAGACTTGGCTGATAAGGTTAGTATTTTTCACGTTTTTAAATTTTTGATCAAGTTTAATGTGATTTATTGAAGAAAAAGATAGTTTGAGTGTTAGTAAATGTGAAATATTTGTTCTAAATATTATAATTTGTGCTGTAAATGTTGCAATCGTGTATAATACCGAAAAGTTTGTTATCGTGATTACCGACCACGCTGTTGAATGTTACGTTTCCATTTCAGAAGCCTCAAAATGCAGCTGCACATCAGAGGACAGTCAACGCACGTTCTAGATGTCAATGGACAGGAGACCATTGGCCAGATCAAGGTAACATAAGTTTCAATGTTTGAACACGAGCTTTAATCAAACTGATGTCATTTTTAACTTAGCATTTATGTAGGTACTTACATACAATGAAGTAATATAGTGGCGTTGTATTGAAAATAAGAGTATCAAAATAACAAACAGGTTATGTGTAGTGAACTGCTGCTAAGGTGAAATATTATAAGACTTCTATCTATCTCCTTACAGGAGCGCATCCGCGCCCTTGCAGAGGTCGGTGCCGAGGAGCTGATGCTATCAGTGTGCGGAGCCCCTATCGAGGATGCATGCTTGGTGTCAGAGCTCTCATCAACCGAGCTTGACCTGACAGTGCCATTGCTTGGTGGTAAAGTGCACGGATCCTTGGCTCGTGCTGGTAAGTGCCATTTTTCATAATATGTTCATGAATTCAGCTCTTCAGGTCCCATATAATAGACAATGCAAAATCTATTGTTCGGTCCCATGAGATGGAATTAAATGGCTTTTACTTTTCTGAAATTTCTGTGATGCAATTAACAGTAGAGTCAACAGGAAGAGACAATCAATGTTTATTACCTTATTGCTTTCACACATTTGCATGAGTGTGTTGTTAGAGCCCTTTTAGGGGCTCAAAGATTTCTGGTTCATAGGATATTTTTGTTTATCAAAATTTACAATCATCATGAATACCCACAGATGCAACTTTTAAACACAATGACAAAGATTTGCATGTTGCATTATTATTATGTCATAAAATGTAGTGTTTTTACCCTATCCATCTTTTAATTTATAAAGCAGCATAAGTAGTGATTTAACTTATTAAAATATGTTTTTATTTACATATTACAGGTAAGGTCAAAGGTCAGACCCCCAAAGTAGAAAAGCAGCAAAAGAAGAAGAAGAAGACTGGCCGTGCCAAGCGTAGGATCCAGTACAACAGACGGTAAATTGACATATGAAGATTTATTTTTATTGTTTACCAACTCTTTGAGGAATACTTGTTCCAAGTTTAACTGACTAGTAATCCATTAGTTACTATTTATCCATATCACCAGCACTCAGGACATGGCATGTGAGTCCATTTGGTTTTCTCGTACTTTGAAACCCTGAATTGATGTTACTTCTGTTAACTTTTCTTGGATAGTTACAACTTTAGTTAACATGAGCAGCTTCAGACATCTGGAACTTAATATTCAACAATAGAAAGTTACATTATTCCTGAGTGACATAGGGTATATTATTATATCCATGCAGGCAAAGCCGCAGGCAGAAAGCAATAGAAAATATATTTCATTCACACAATAGGCATTTCTGTTTTTAATTGACAAAGTGTATGACGGATCCGTGCTTGTTGTATTGGTACTCCTTAATATTTGTAATATAATTAGCACACACTATTATTTTAATGAAATTAATGATTTCAATAATGTATAATTTCAGATTCGTGAATGTTGTGCAGACATTCGGACGCAGACGAGGACCCAACTCCAACTCATAGATTTATGTTTCGTTTGTAAATAAAATGCAAATATAACATCTTTTGCGCCAACATTCTTTTTTTTTTAAGAACCTATAATCACGTAATAAACACCTATATCAAATATTATATTGTTGAGCAGAGCCAGGGTCTGTTTAGGCCGGCTTGGGTGACCCCACAAGCCCAAGTATAGGCTAATGGTAGATGAGAAACTATTGAAAAATAATGACTATTGTATAGTCCCACTGCTGGTGTCCTCAGAATGACAGGGGTGGCCTCTGCCCAGGGTCCCTATGTTTCTGTATATAAGAACTACATGTAGGTCGCAAGAGTTTCGCAACAGCTATTACTAGCCAGGCCCGTGGGGTCCGCTTAGGCTAGGGTCCGGCTTACGAATGTCAGCTCAACTATATGGCCAGTCCGACCAGGGGCGGATTATGCTTTGGCGCCAGGGGGGTCACATAGGTAATCGTGGTCAAGACACGAAGTTATAATTTAATTTTGATAACAATAGATAGAGGTCCTGGACCTAGCCCAGGGGTCTTACGACCCCCCTGGGTCCTGGATCCGCCCTTGAGTCCGACGCTTGCTGACTCATACGATTTCCACTTTGAACTGCTCGAACTCCAATTCTGATACGCTGAAGTTTTACCGAAAAATTGTCTGGTTTTCTTGTTCTAGGAATCTAGAACATGAAAACCTGACAATTTTGAATATGTAATTAATTTCGAGCATACTTTAAATGGTTGCACGGTCTCATAGCGTCATACCTAAGATAGGTACTTACGCTAATCAATATTAAAAGATGAGCTGCGCTTGCCGTGGCCAGTTTGTCTGGTTCCTATTCATAGCAACGCGATCTTGCTTCAGAACATGAGGGCCGTCCTCGAAAAGCCTGGCCTATTATAGCGTGAGTTCATTTGTTCTATAAAGGTACCGATATATAATATTCTCATTAGGTAGGCATGTACAAAGCTTGTTCGGCAATTTGTGAATACATCACTGCATACCTCTTCCTAACTCTTCATGGAATAGAGGCGGCGTAACTGTACCTACAACAGCCGCATCTACTTAGACGACCGTAGTATAGATAATGAAAAGGTTACTATGATGATTTGGAGCATTCCTTGGACTCCGGGTTACAACTCTGTCTTCCTTCCTAAACACTGATGATATTGATTTTGAATTTATCGGGCAGATAGCATGATCTGAATGCTATTATCAGCCTTTAAAAACGTAACAAAACCTACTCCTAGCCTAGAAATGGAACCTTGGACCTCTGTTTTCATCTAATGATGCTGTCATGATGATGTCGCAGTCATTTATTTGTACAATGATATGATATCAAAATTTTACCAAATTTACATTTCACTGTTGGTCTCACTCTACTGTTACATTCTGAAATATAAAATGGACTCTGAACTGAAAGCTCTATAAAGCTATGTTTCCTCATCATAATGACAAAGTCCCTACCACACTGGGTTTGTGTTTATTAGGCTAATCTCAGAAACTACTGTATGGATTTACATATAGTAGTCACCAATAGAAAGAGGAATCTAGGAAAGTTAAATGCTATAAGTTATCAAAAACTCATGCAAAGGTGTTAATGCTAGTGATAAATTAGATTATAAAAGAAGCAAGCAGAAGACAAGTAAAAATTAAATGAACTATGCTATATTTATTTTATTCAAACTGTATGCAGCACTTAAACTAACTATCGCCTCTTCCATGTAGGCTTCTTTCTGGCACCAGGCTGGCCTGGCTTCTTACGTTCACGCCTCCTGTGATCTCTAGTAAGTAAACCAGCTACTTGCATCTTCTGCAACATGTCTCTATCCACAAAACTCCGCAGACCCCAAGCAATACCCCATCTGATTGCCCCAGATTGGCCAGAAGGACCCCCACCTTCAATATTACATTCGATGTCAACTCGGTCATGCATACCAGTGAATATCAGAGGGAACATGACCTGTTCTCTTGACTGAACATCCTCAAAGTATGTGAGGTCTTTTCCATTGATTGTTATTTTACCAGTGCCTGGTGATTTAACTGTAACATCACCTCTAGCTTTCTTCCTCAAACATTCATATGTTGTAATATAAGCATGGCCTTTGTCATCATAACTGGGCTTTGGAATTTCTAATGCAAACTTTTGGGAAGTAAGTGGTTTCCTATATTTCTCAATGAATTCCTTTTGTCTATAAGCATATGGCAAAGAGGTAAGCCTCTCCATAACTAATTTGAAGCTGTCATATTCTAAGTCTGTTATATTTTCAACTAAAACTTGTTCCAGTTGTTCCTTTGTCAACCAAACACTACTGTTCAAGTTCAAACTCCCATTGGGATCAGCTACAGCTTTTTTTCTTATAACTTTATCTTGAAAACTATACAAATGTTGAATATTTTCAGCAGCATCATACATAAGCTTGAAGTAATTGGGTTTCCCAGTATAGAATAAGTAGTGATGGGGCCTACCAGCTTCATCAAATTCAGCTGCTTTCCGGGCAGGAAATATCTCTTCTGGGGGCTTCATAAGTGGTCGGGCAGCAGGGTCATAGATGCCACTGGGGAACAAATACTCGATAGCGCGATCTACATCTTTCTGCGTGAATGATTCTGGATCTTCACCCATCATATTAGCGAGATGTCGCTTACCTATATTATATTCGAGTTGCTGTTTTTTCATGAAGTCATCGTGTTCCTGAGCTCTTTCTAAGTAAGCTTTCATAGCTTTGCTGATTTTCTTGGTTTTGCTTAACGTTTCCCAATCGGTTAACTCATCTAAAACATTGTTGGATTTTGGTGTAGTAATTTTTGTGCTATAATTATAAATACTAAACACGACCGGGCTTCTGAACCTGCCACAAAAATATTTTGTGTGAGGAAGTAGTCGTCTTATATTTACAAGAGACATTTTTACACCATTTATTCTCAGAAAAAGTCTATGTCTCTCTTTTATTGCTCTTGATTTAAGTTCTCATTTTTAGTTGTACTCGTTACGAAATTCTATTTTCTAGTCTCAATATCAAAAAACTGTAAGCATAACTAAGTTTATAACCTACAAATTTACAAAATGACATTGACAATTTAAGAATAGTGTACAAGTGTTCTCACAGATTAGTTATTGTTTTTATTGAATAAGTAGCATCCAGGCTTCACCTTACGTATTTAATCTGTTCGCTTAGCCGCCAAATTCAAATTCATGTGCCTGTATATAAAAAAATGGTTGAACGATCAGCCTTTAAAAATTAACCTTTTGATTGTAGTGCAACAAGTGTATTGGCGATATGGACACGGAGTCAGAGAGACGAGGCGGGCGCAGCGTAGTATTTTTTTGAAAATCGAAGGAATTGAACGTAACACCGCAAATCACCAGTTTTGCGGTGTTACGTTGCGACATCGCAGCGATCATGTGGCACTCAGTGAGTTGAAGTCGATGCGTCGCAACGACGCAGCGCACCAGCAAGACATCGTCCTTATTTCCTGATTGACTGATAATAATATCAGGAATCGCACTACTAGGCACCACCTAAGGCACCAAATTCTTTATTTTTTTGGTTTCCGCCAAAATACTACGATATCGAGAAAAAGAATTCGTATAGATAGTGCAGGCATGTCTCACGTTCTCTTTTTATGGGATAAACTTCGCAAGCGGGTAGTCGAGCTACCTGATGGTAAATAGTCGTCACCGTCCATGGACATCTTCCATACTAAATGGTTGTAGAATAGATTGTACATACATAAATGCGTTACGGAGCCTATTTAAGTAATAAGAAGGGGAAAGGAGAAGGAATGGGACAAAGAGATGTATGTATACTGCAACTGGACGTTGATATTCTGTGGGAGGGTTGTAGGTACTACCCCAGTCATGCCGACCCATTCACGCTGGCGTGTAGATACGCCAGGGAAAACAAAATTTCCAATTAAAACAAAAACTATTTGGCAAATATCGTGTATTTCAAACAGGCCAATGTATACTGTTAGAATGTCAACACAATCACAAAACAGGTTATTGGGCATATTTCAACCTGACAATTTGTACGTTGTCTTAATTAATAACGGCAAGACAATAGTCGAGACGTGCGATTTACTGATAATTCCTATTATAGTGCAATAAACTGCTGATTCAGTGACGGAGCCATTCCAATACAATTCGTTGAGTGCGTATTTTCAGTGTAAAGTCAACAAACATTGATGTATGGGACGGAAATACAGTTCAACAATTGAAAATAACGAGTAGTTTCAATTGCAGTCACCGTCAGTTTAGCTCGTCGCACTATACTTTACACATTATGGCACTGTGGCATAAAATATACTAAAGTACACACAAAAAATCATAGTCACCGTTAAATTCTACGTTTTAATTTTTTTAAATTGCAAATAATAGAGCCTTGTATATATTTGGAGCCTGCGACAACCTTTGAAAAGGAGGTAAGTATCTAGTTTATGAATGCCTCTTAAATCTAAACTTTTTCTCACGATAATTGGATTGATTAAAAAAAACTAAATTATTGAAAATATAGATATTACGAATAATGCAAAGGGCACTAATGATTTAGGATCCCAAAATAAATGACTATGATTTCTTAATAAGGCACACCTACACAAAACCACAGCCACAGTAATAGTCCTTAAACTCTAAAATATAGATACATTATCTATATGTGTTAATTTACACGTACACATATTTACTACGTACATTGCATGTGATGTGCAATAAATTTGGAAATATTTCCAATTTATAATATAAAACTACTGCAACAATAACAATTACTGTAATTTATTTACGTAAATACAATAATTCTATTCCATAAATAAAATACCGTTCTTATAAGGGCTACCATAAGTTACGATACCAAGATACAAAACGTTATGTGGCAAGGAATTACTTGAATGAGCTCAGCTCTTTTCGGTGATGCAACATGTCATCATATCAGCCCATTGCCGTCCACTGCTGAACGTAGGCCTCCCCCAAAGAGCGCCAACCAACCCGGTCTTGGGCTTGGGCAGCTATATGTATATATATTATATTTATGTATAATAGATAAGATAGATAGATAGAATAGATATTACTGACTTGAATTGTACTTCGCGCAGTGCGCAGTGAATTTTGCGAAATAGGTAGGTAAACTTTGCAGAGATAGTTTTCGCGTTCTTGATTATTTTCCTTACTAAGTACTTTAGACATTTATGCACAATAATGCTTTTTAAGTCACTTTATCTTCGCCGCCGCCCGGCGGCATCTTTAGAGGTTTGACCTTACAAACCTAACTAAACCTACTCAGTCCTCTATATGTCTCGTGACGACTGCTTCAAATGGAGGCGATTTTTAAATAGTAGCCCTCATTCACACAATTAGGCATGATTTCTACACAGTTTCAAAACTATATACTTATGTTTTACATATATCACTCATCTCAAACACTGATATGCAATATATTATTACAACAAATTACCTCTATAGTAGTCTTATATTATGCACCACTGATAAACAGTTTGTTTTAATAACTAAGCGCGTCCGATTTAGTTGAGAATTTAGTGGTATATTTTAATAGAAAGAGTCGGTATAAAGACGATTTCGGTGTTTTTGTTGCGCATTTTTGATTATTTTGTTTACTCCTTTAGATTTTTATGTATAAATATCCACTTTTTGCGATATTTCCTGTGCGGCAATGTGCGGCAATTCGGAACGGCTAACTTCGGACGCACGCGGTTATTTCTAACAAACTGTAAGTATGAAGTAACAGACTAACTTAAAGTAACAGTCTAAAACAGACTAAAATAAAAGTACATTTTGGCTTTAGATTTCGATCAGATGTGGTTATAATTTCGACAAAACTGCGAAACTATAATATTTATATTTCGAGTCTTTGTACTTTTGGAACTCTAAACCTATTTTAAATGCATATCTGACTTAACCGAATGATTGCGAAGGCACATCCTCTGCAGTTTTGTCAAAAACGAGGACTGATGAATCCCGTGAGATCACGGGATTCATCAGTCGGTCGGTCGGTCGGACGGTCGTGTTAGTGTTAATAGTTATCTAACTATTAACACGACCACCCATTTGCATGAGCGATATATTACTTACTTTGTTTTTAATCTTCATGAAGGCGTTACTTAGCTAAAGAGATGAAGGCACTCGCGCGGGGTCAGCCAATTTCTGTTTGGCCAATCCTTTACTGTTGGGAATGTTTCTAATATTAATTTCGTATTCGAGGTACATTTATTTAGGTCTGTATATTATTTTACAAATAAGTTAAAATTACATGTAACTTGATCTCTCCAAATTTGACTTCATAAAACTAAAATAACTATAGGTACATTTTGTAAATAAATGTAGATTATAAAAATCCAAGTCTTACAAAACTTATTTCCGTATTCATGAACGAAAGCTAAGATGAAAGATTCCCAGATTCCTATTACGGGCATCATAAAATGCTACACGTAAGAAGACACGAATTTTAATGTTCTCCAACGATCCCCGCCCCACACTCAGTAACCCTCGCCGTGTAAGTACAACATCAGTGCATAAAATAATTAATAAAAATATGGCTGTTTGCGCTACCACGCTTCGAAAATTTTCATTTATTCCGTATCTCCTCCTTAAATGACAATAAAACGAAAGAAGAACAATGATAAGCAATGTGACTAATAATAGACGCGGGGGATGCCACGCGGTTCCTCACACACGAATGTTAATCTGGTTTCAATTTGAGCGCAGCGTCTTTATTGAACAACAGAGATTAACCATTGCAATGGCAGTAAAAAATTTGACATTTGAGCTATCGTCATTCATGAATACGGGAATAGTTGTTAATAAAACTATGCCGACGCATAATTAGTGATTCATCACACGCCTTAGTAACACACTCATCCTTCTGCGGACGGTACATTTGAATGCCGGCTACATTTCGTTTAACGCACTCATCCGGCAGTTAGACAACTGCGTTCATATTTTTCAATATAGTTGTTTAGGCACAATGTGTTATCCGCAACAATGTGTCCTTTTGGTTACACTTTAGCGTTTACACTCCTGGCTTTTGGCGAATTTGGGCATTACGCCGCTTTTCCCACTTGCTGATCCTGTCGATGGGGTAGCACACGAGGGCTGAAAGGACTAGGAATCCTCCTGACACGTAGAAAGAGACGTCGTAGCTTTGGGTTCTGTCTAACAGCGCTCCTGCGAAACATGATTAAAGTAATTAATTACAAATCCTTCGCGAAGAGCAATATGAATTGTGTGGACGAAATTTTGCAGGCTAATAGTTGGTAAAACTTTAATTTATACCTATGCAAGTTTTATTAACTAGCTGTGAGTGTTATGGGTCAGCGAATCATGTATAGCGGCTGAGCCCTAACCAGAAAAACAGTAGTGTGCCGAAATGATTGTTTCAGTCAGGTAATATCAAATCATTAACTATGAAAATTTAACAACTGACGCCTGAGGGTAACGTAAGCGTTTACAAATACGATTCATCTTTTAACCATCGTTGGTTGTGATATAAAACTATAGACATAAGAACTTCAATAAAACTTAGTTTTAATATTGGTTCGAAGATAGTTTCCTTAAACGTCGCTCGGTTATAAATAAATCAGATTGCATCAGCTCTTGGTCGGATTTATATTAGCACTAAGTTTACATTTATAATGCATATTTTAGCAAGGTTAACCAACCAGATATGTTCAATCAATAACTACTTACGCGATAAAAAAACCTGAAAATACTTGTCAGTTAAGTTCATAAACATCGGTTTATGGTTTAGAATCCATCAATCTACCTACATCAAGCTATCTTAGTTAGTTGCTAGTTTAATGGGTATCTGCGTCTGTCTGTTTATACGCAATAGTTCTGTTATTTTTATACGATTTTGGCTATCCTTAAAATAATTTCTTCTGGTAGATACCATTGTATAAAAACGAGAACATAAACGAGAAAGTACATTGCAACTGAGCGAAGCCGGGTCAAGTCACTAGTGTATTATTATCAAAACAATGTATTGTTCTATTTATAATTACCTACGACATTACGGTCCCGTTCTGTGTTATTGACCCACATCAATAAAACAGAATATAATGAAGAATTCTAATAAAACGTTTGACTGCTAATTGCAGTTTTTATATATGTATTATTGTCCTAGGTCATCGTTCAATAACCATGCGGGCACGGTTGAGTGAGTGAAGGTAGGAATTTGGCACTTACTGCACGGCTAGACTGAGGTAGAAATAGCACTGGCGGCGCGGGCGCCACGTATTATGCAACATAACGCACTCATTACGCTGCACTTAGTGAGTAACCTAGTCTTTTTAATTGTAACTTATGTGGGCACACCAACAATATTTGAAATTATACAGTTCCAAAATGGCCGCGTTCGATGAATAAAAAATCGTAAAGAGCTATCACGGATTCTACATTTGAAGATACCAGAGGAATTTCCTATTGTGCCTTTTTAACTTCTCGTAGTGTGAAAAACACTCCCTCCACTCCCGGAATGCCTAAATTAACTTACTGTTTTGACTTTTTCCAGATCAGTGATTATGATATTGTCTCTGGTCCAGAGCTCAAAACTTCTAGCTCAGATTTCTGGCTAAGGCCTTGGCTGTAGGTAGATACTTTATGGGCAAAAATTTGTAAGGACACTAATTCGTAATTTGATATTTCCAATATCAGCTGACCTTGCACTTTATACAGCTTCCGATAAATTAGAGGTATCAGCTAATACTGCAGGTGTAGCTTGATATGTATAGTAAATGATGTTTTTTTGCTAACTCACCTGCGATAGGTGCACTTAATAAAGCACCCACGCCTTGGAGGAGCAGGAACAGCCCAAAGCAGTTAGTGAGCCGCTCCAGACCAAGGTACTCAACGATGATGATGGATCGCAACGAAGCGAAACATGCTGCAATGTACAAGAAATAAAACTTAATAAAAAACTATTTAAAACTAACGATAATTTTAACGACTATCAAGAAATTGAACAGATTTTTTATACATGAATATGAAGTTCAGAAAAAATATATCGACAATCCTAGTTAATGGGTAGGTAGGTATATATTTATATATTAAATTAATGTAGCTTTACATCGCCAACATTGTACAGCTAAAGTTATGTTATGGAAGGAAAATTATCTTCTATACAAGAAAACAACCGTAAATATACAGCTGGGCCGATTTTGATCGAATTTAGTATACCTACATAGATATTATTGAAGTTGGAAATTTGGGTTCATTTGACCAACGCGGACTACTTTTGTGTGGCAAACATCACATGGGTGAACGTGA
This sequence comes from Subacronicta megacephala, assembly GCA_958496365.1. Taxonomy (NCBI): domain Eukaryota; kingdom Metazoa; phylum Arthropoda; class Insecta; order Lepidoptera; family Noctuidae; genus Subacronicta; species Subacronicta megacephala. The sequence goes on from OY292524.1 coordinate 4,539,695, forward strand.
AATTCAGAATTTTGAACCCTAAACCGCATTTTGTTTCCCCGATGCCGATAAAAAATAGAATGGCTAATGGCGTTAGGACCGCCTTTGTACCAACGGTGCATTAAGAACTAATAAATAAATACTTAAATAAAAAACACAGCGTTTGTTTTTCGCTTAGGGGTGTGACGATTCTTGCCCAGGAGCTTGGATACTGGATCAACGTTAATTATGCCATGCAATGAGACGATATGGGCATGCATGCATGCATGGCAATTTTCAGTGATCAGTATAAATACAAAACAACTTAATAATATTAATATCTCACTGACTGATCAGATTGTGTGGACTTTGCATAAACTGCCTGTACAATGCTGACAATGCCGCTGCGCGTATTTTGCACATATATTCAAGTTAACTTACCAACAGCAAGACCGAATATGACGCAGAAAGTGTACTGGAAGTAGGTGCTGTAGCTCATACTGCTCACCATAGAGGCGATACCTCCGGCCGTCAGGGCAATGTTGTTCACCCATAACGGAGATACCTTCGGCACAGCTGATATCAATCCGCACGCCAGACGGCCAACAATATTAGCCACTCCAATAGAAGACACCAACCACTCAATAGCTTCTGGTGACATATCGTTCGCTATTCCTCTCTTTTGCACATACACAAATGGGACAAAGAATCCCAACATCGTAAGGAATCCAGCCAAAGCCAGAATCAAGAACGTTACTGATTTAAACAAGCTCACATCTAACATGGTTGCTAATGCTCTTTTTACAGCTACAGGGCAAATACGACATTTTCTTTTTTTTTCTTGTTCCGCTTCTTCGGGAGGAGGTACGTGGGTCACAGCCATGTGGTACCCAATGGATGTTCGTGATCGATATTGCGGCAGTCTGGACAAGCTGGCTCCGAAGAATATGTCGTCACGGTATAAAGGTCTAGCGACCGGGTCAGCGACTGACGCACGTTGACGGTCAGTGTAGTCAGTGGTCGATACAATTCTAAGAACAGACCCGATCAAAGGTTGAGATGGTTTATCTGCGTTGGTGTTAGTATCTTCCTGTTCATCTTTTTCTGAGACTGTTGCATACGCTGGTTTGAGTCCACTACTGCTTCTTATTGTTCCTGCAGTGGCAGATGAACGTCGTTGGATATTAAGAGCCATATTGCTTCTATTAAAGACCTCTTCAGCCGTCGGGTAGCGGGTATTACTTGGTACGCCCATCCACGTGTGAGGGGTCGCTTTGTGAGAGAATTTCATATCAGGTGGCATGGATATACCTTCATCAAGTTTACTATGCAGTTTCATAATATCCTTAAGTTTCCCAGCTGCTATCTGGTTGCGTTCGTCATCGTCTACTACTGCTGGTTCCTCCACTGCTATTACCGTAACCGCCTTTAAGGGTCGGAACAGGGATCCAAATACTACACATAGCAATACCAAACCTGCAGAAAACCATAAGTATTAATTAGATCATGAAAAAGGTGAAATAAACATTATAAAATGTACTTGAATCATATATTTTCTCACAAAATGTATATTACTACTTTTTTTTTCAAAGACTAAGATGCAAAATACTAACCTGATTGACATAATATAGCCATTCTCCACCCGTGTTGTTCTACAATCGAATTCAAGAAAGGCGACATTACGAAGGTACCAACTCCTGAGCCACAGAGAGCGAGGCCGGTCGCTAGAGCTCGCCATCTCTCGAAGTAAAATCCAACAGTTAAAACGGCTGGCATGTATACCATACAGAAACCAATACCTGAGAAAATTAAGAAAAAAGAAGGATTACAAAAAGAAATGTATGTAGATAGATTATTTTTCTAAATAATTATGGTAGCTTTATTTTCGCTCTTTTGAGAATCCTCTATTTTACACAAAAATCTTCTATGATAACGATTTTTAAGCAAAATATTTGATACTCAATCGTGAATATGTTATTGTTAATACTAGCCGAATAAATTGAATTTTAGGCTGTCTCATTAGTCTAGTGGTCCTAAGCGCGACTGCTACGCTAGAGGTCCTGGGTTCGATCCCCAGGTCGAGCAAAGTGTTACTGGGTTTTTCTATAAAATTTTCAGTAGCAGCTCGGAGTCTGGATCAGTGCCTGGTTAATGGCAATAGGCTCGCCCCCTATTGCGTGCGACCTAAACATACCGGCGAAATATGGGTGTGACATTAGTACACCTGTGCTTTAGCCCTTCGGGAAATAAAGGCGTGACGGTATGTATGTATGTAAATTGAATTTCGCGCCCATACCTGAAGGTTTAGCCTAAAAATTATAATGTAGAGTATAGAGTATGTAGTACATAGAGTATAGTCAACTTACCTCCCACAATTCCATATGATAGGTAAAGGTATTCGATGCTGTTGGCATAATACGACACTACAAAAGCTATTGTCGAAATCAAGCTGCCAGTGATAGTGACAATGCGAAATCCATATCTGAAACAATTTTTAATTTATTATTTTTCGCGAAATGATTTGAGATGAAGGCAGCGGGTTTATGATGTTACAGGTACCTACAAACTATGAGAACATTATTAAATAGGGTGACATTGAATAGATACGACAAATTAAAATGTATAAATAAATTTGATGTGTAACAAACAAGATTGCAGCTACTGCTATTCCACTGCTATTTTTCTTTCATATTTCACGCACACATGAAAACGATAGCTAAGTTTGCACCATGTAAGCTTGCAAATAAGGTTAAAGTTAAGTTAAGTACCGTAAATGTTTTTGAAATTATCTACCTATATTTTAAAATGAATAAGTGAAGAATACTGATCACTGATTTGTCACATATTTTCAATGTCATCCTATACATTCTACCATCTTCTATCACTTTATAAATGAAAAATATAACAAGCTGAGTTTGGGTTAGAGCCCCATTGCAGTTCGATATCTACTTAGTAGGTAGATAGTCTAGACTGCGGTCTGTCAAAATTTTTCCGTATCGAGTGTCAAGACCTTTCTCCGAGGCACTCGATTTTCCTAACAACAACGCTGCTAATTTCGTCTGGGGTGGTTCCTCAGCAAGCAATTCAAATTAATGCATTATTATATTGCGGTATGAAGGGTAATGTAACCAGTGAAATTACTTGGCATAATGAGACTTAATTACTTCTTTTTCTAGCATCATAGCCTATAGATGGCTTGTGTACCTGCTTATCTACATATTATAAAAATTACTTACTTATTCGCTAAAGCCGAGACAAAGGGCCCACAAAGAAGATAGAAGCCAGCTTGCAGAGAGTTTACCAACGCTGCTTGACTTTCACTGGTCTGGAAACAAAATAAATATGTTATTATTATGCACCTGCCTGACTTGTTCAAGGATGGAAGGCTTCAGAGAAAATAACATTCTAAAGAACACCGAAAGACAGGAAGGTATATGTTTTAAATGATTAGATAGTTTTTTTTAAAGTCTCATATGGGATTTTTTATGGAATGTCCTATTTTTGAATTCTCTGTCAACTATCCTTCCCAAATATCATGATATCTAAACGGAGATCGCTTAGATAAAAATTAAATACACATCACCTTATATTGTTAACAAACCATACTATGGACCATGTGCCAGCCAAACTTGGCAAAAACTGCCATGCCAGAATAATTTTTTTCACTGACGGAACAACACTAATATTTTATCTACTTATAGGCCCCTGTAGCATGCTCGTTATAACGCTACTTATAATTTACAGAGCAGAATTCGACCCTTGTGGTTACGTACCTACATGAAATATTTTGGATTCAATTACTCAGTTGCCGTTAAATGCAAATTAACAAGACCTCAGGAAGTAACGACGACGACTTTTATTCTTCTAATTCCCACGTTATGTCCTATGCAGAGAGTTAATGTTACAAAAAGCACTATTAGGATGTTGGTATTCATTGATTATATAGTAGCGTTTGGAATGCACACGGCGGTATAAAGCTTTCAATGTAAATCTCACGTTGCTTTGAAGTCTTTATAGTCGAGTTATCAAGTGCTATGTGGAAGTAAATCGGTTACTTCCTGTGGTCAAACTAAGTTAACGTTGTGTCCCCGTGTGTGGCCTACTGGCCTTGTTGTACTGACAGCTGACAAGTTGTACGCTTTATGCACTTTTAGTTTTAATTAAAGTGACATTTGGATGGAAAGCAATTTGTGTCTGGTAAGACCAGCGATCGGGGACCGTCGACGAGAGAGTATATGACTTAGAATGCTACCGTTGATTAGTAAAAGCACATCTTATGATTAAAAAACCAGTTTTCAACTAGTCGTCGCTGTATGTCGTGATTGCCATCAAAAAGTCATTAATATTCCGGTTTTTTTTTATGTTCTAGACAAGGTGCAAAAAATTTAATTGAGTTTGTAATTTGCATATAAAGACCCGCCAGGTTATATCTATATCAACTTAAATATGATTAAAAAGAGGTAAAGTTTTTTATATACATAAGTATGTTTCTAGGTTACAGATACTCTTTAAGATTATGAAAATTGTTTAACTGATAGAAAGCTAAACTACTTATATAATTTAAGGATAGTGTAGCTTTTTATCAGTTAAACAAATTGGCATTTTTGCCAAATAGTATGAACATGGCTATTGGGCTAACCTCTCTCACTCTGAGAGGATACCCGTGCCCAGCAGTGGGACAGTAAATAGGTTAATGATGGCGTATAGTATGAATATGGCAAGTAGTGATACCCTAGTGATAAAACCGAAGGAGTGCTTACTCCTCTGACTTTTCGGAATCATTAATCAATATTACTGCCTCATTAGTCTAGTGGTCCTTAGCACGACTGCCACGCTAGAGGTCCTGGGTTCGATCCCCAGGTCGAGCAGTGTTATTGGGTTTTTCTATGAAATTCCCAGTGGCAGCTCAGTTCTGGATTTGTGCCCGGTTAATGGCAATAGGCACGCCACCTATTACATGGGACCTAAACAAACCGGCGAAATGTGGGTGTACATTTCGCCGAATACAGGCGTGATGGTATGATGGTATATAATTAATTATCATATGGTTAAACGATGGAGGATATCGTGAGAAAGCCTACACGTCTGAGAGATAGTCTCAACTCTCTAGCGTCTCTAGCGTGTTAGACTATAGCCTAACCCTTTTCATTGTGAATGGAGAGACCCAGCGATGTGACAATTATATGGGTTGTTGATATGATATGGTGATATAATTATGTTGTTGGTATACACGAATTGTAAGTAGCTTAGGTCACTTATTGTCTGCTTATCATAATAGGAACTCCAAAGCTTTCGGAATTTTGAAAGCCTTTAATATTTAGTAACATGATTATGACAAAAAACCTCCTAGAATCTCGATGAGACAAAAATTGCTTGTACATACTTTAAATCTAACTGTATACGAAGCAAACATTCTAACGAGACACTTATTAGCAAGTCGGTACATGGTATTTTAAGTACCGAAGCTTGTTGCATGCCTAGGCACGTTCATTTAGCTGAAGTCTGTGTGGTCCTATTTACTTAAGCATGATGCATACGCCGTGTTTCTCAGGCGTGCAACGTTGGATGTTGGTTTAACGGTATTGGCTTATGTAATAGATAAGTATTGATTTTAAATGAGGCCCTTGGTATATAGGGCATTGTACGTGACTTTTAAGTAGGTCTCCCAGGCTCTTGACTTCTTCCCATAGCGTATACAATTGCTTTTGACGATATGTTGAACGCTTATTGTACTGGAAAAGCTTATCGTCGTAATGTATTTATTTATTTATGGATTGCAATTTTTAGTACTTTTTCACAAATATTTTGGGGCTGGTTATAGTCCATAGTCCAGAAGCCGCTGAGTATTATATTATGTGTTATGTTATGTATATTATTACAGAAAGCAGTCGCCACCAGGCCGTCTTTAAGATATCAACATTGCCCAGGTAACCTAGTTGCTACTATTTGGAGCTTCTGACTACTCTAACGATTGTCATAGATGGATAACGATATGAAGACGGAGATCTCTCCATGAGTTAAGAACAGCCATTCCAATTACCATTACCGCGGCAAGCAAAAAATCAAAGCTAAATAAATATAGCAAAAATTTTTTTATTTATTAATCATTGGCCAGTCATAATATACTATTTGTGGACTGACTTAATTTATTAATTAAGAAAGTCCAAAAACTTTTGCCAGTGTTTGTCTGATGTCCTATTTTATACTAAGGCATTAACCAGCCGAAGTTCGGATTATTTCACATTGTTTCAACTGGCTGCCAAATAGAAACTTATTAAAAACTAGGGATAATTCTTGATAACGGTGTCGGCCGCGGCCATAGAAAAAAATATGATAATTAATCTTTATCTAAAATGCAAGTTATTTTCAGATACTTACATAGGTACTTATATAGGACTGCCTCGTTAGTCTAGTGGTCCCAATCGCGACTGCTACGCTAGAGGTCGTGGGTTCGATCCCCAGGTCGAGCAAAGTGTTATTGGGTTTCTCAGTAGCAGCTCTTAGTCTGGATTTGTGCCCAGTAAATGGCAATAGGCTCGCCCCCTATTATATGGGACCTAAACATACCGGCGAACTGTGGGTGTACATTAAGTACACCTCTGCCTAACCCTTCGGGAAATACAGGCGTGATGGTTTGTTACATAGGTACTTTTTTCAAATAATACGAAAAAACTAGTAAGGAAGTGAGGGTTAATTACTGGACACGGGACTAGACACAAATTTCTAGACTGTGAGGGGCACTGTGTCCTCTTAATAGAACACCCCAGAATCCCTCCTGTGCGACGCCTGTCAGGCACATCCATGGAGAATTGCGTGACCTAGAATTCGAGCCCAAGCTGAGTGAAGGCGCGACTGCTATGCTATAGGTCGGGCAGATGTTCTAATAAAAAAATCAGTAGCAGTTTGGAGTTTCAGAGAGGAGACATTACGACGAAGGTACCAACTTCGCCATAGAGAGCCGGGCCGGTCGCTAGAGCCCGCCATTTCTCGAAGTCAAACTGTTTCTAAGTACCTACCTTATTTATATTTAACTTTTTGTAATTGGCCAAGGTGAAAACTATCAAGCCAGTCCATATTTAGTCAAATTATAAGGTTTCTAGCAATCACAGTAAATGCGATATGATTAGTTACGATTCCATAGCCGTTGAATTTCTCTTTTTCTATTTTGAGCCTAGTGCAGTGCTCTATAAAGTATGAACATAAGTAATTGAACTGATTCCGTAATGTTTTAATTACAACCTTATTTATTTTTAGCTACTAGCTAAGTACTGTAGATAATAAGGTGCCAGCATAAAAAAAAACACAAGAATGAGGAAGATATTGACAATTCGGTATGGACAAATTCACAGAGCTATAATATTATGGAATTTTACTATGTCATGACAGCTAAGTGCGCAGCTTAAGTACGCATGCACTTAAAGCATTTAGCATGTGCTTACATCTCTATCGCGGCGTTTACGCACTATGTATTACGTATACTACACAATAATGGACATTCCAATAAGAACACGCACAATTATGCTCTTTATATTCCAAGAAATAGAGGTGTCGATGCTTGTTTTGTAAACAACAACGCAACATGTTTTTGTTTTTATAACTGTAAATGAGTTGACGCCAGCTTGCATACTTAACCCTGTCATTATGAATGTAAATTGTGTATCTATATGATCAGGAAATTTACAATTAAGTTGTTTTTAAACGAATGTAGTTAAACAACATTGATCGTTCTGTTTATTATTTCAATTTATTTTATTATTAACATTGAAAGTCTCTTAAAAACAGCTGTTAAGAACCTAGTAACTAGGTAAGTAATGAAGTAGTTTCTATAACGACTAAAGAATATATGTAGGTATTATCAAAGTCGAAACACTAGTAGGTGGTGTAAGACAGGCATTTCTGAAGTGCTTGCAGTGTCAAATTACCGTTTGAATAGTACTTACCCGCCTAATTTGAATAATCGAGTTTTGATACTGGTTATTATTTAACCGGAATCCCTTTTTTACAAAAGATAGTTTAACTATATGATAAATCTGTCACAAGAAGAAAATCGATAGAGCAAACATTTTCTCTATTCTTTATTGTGATAGCTTCGTCCGTTATAATAAAGACATTGAAGTTAATTCTGATTCGTTTACAAACACAATTAGAGTTACACATCTATGTATAGATGAGAATTACACATCTATCTTTAAATAGGTATTACGCAAGAATGTTATATTACAAAATACTTAGTATACTAACCCAAAAATGATTGTTTTTCTGTTATTTTTATTTCAAAGTTGGCAGATGCCCAACGATTGCGTTTACACGTGGGCAAATCTATTTATTTTCATAGATGTTGCGTTATCATACGAAATGTGTCTGCATATTACATAACATAGACTATTTTTACTTTACGTAAAAACAGTTCACATGTTTTGTCTATCGTAAAACTGCGTGTAAAATTCTAGAATGTGTCATAATATAATTGCTCTATAGATATGTATAAATGGCGGCAGCAACATGTGGAAAATCCCAACATAATTACATTTATAATTGGTGCCTAATTCAGTAATCAATATAATGCATTCGATTGGATTCGGAACGAAATGTATTAAATATGCAACCTGTTCAACTAAATGGCGTCTCGAGGCCGAGATCGTTCGTTGCCCCCGCACTGTTATGTGGGAACTTTATGTACTTTAGCATTGCAAGGGTTACTGCACTTGCAATAGTGGAACTGTTCTATACGAGCTAGCCACTGCTGAACATTCGTCATGCTGCATGCGGTTGCCTATAATAGGCTCAGATCAAATAAAAAGTTAAGATGGAACTTTGGGAACAAAGAAGTGAGGCCGGCTAAAACTACGCCTTCCCTTGTACAAACACAATTTTACACTATATAACAAGACCGAAACTACGCCGTATCCTTTTAGTCGAGCTATCGAAAGCTCGACTGACAAGATACGGCGTAGTTTCGGTATACGTGTGTGCCTGTAATTGTGTTTGTACACGGCAAGGCTTAGTTTTAGCCGGCCTCACTTCTTTGTCCGCAAAGTTCCATCTTAACTTTTTATTTGATCTGAGATAGTAGGAACCACAATAAGCTTATCAAAGAATGTTTCGTTGCCATTAACATTATATTTTTTTTTATATAGGCAGACCTATCTTAGAGCCAAAGGCACAAAGCATTTATGTAATTAAACTTAGACATTTTAATTTATATTTAAAAGCTGAATGTATGCAACGTCGTGTCAAAATTAGAACGAAATCCTTGATGAAAAGCTTTCGAGCACACTGACATTTTTATTTTTATTCATATATAGATAAGCGACCGATAATAATAACTGAACGCATTGAGATAACTTACACGGAAATCCGGTACAAAATATTCAAGAAATCCTTCAGTTCAGTGGACAACCCTACGTAGGATCGGTCATGGACTTATGGCAAATTCCACTACTGGCGTCGATTTGACATCGAACTGGTGTAAATTGTGTAATTGCCTGTAGATCGAGCGCGGTTTTCTGTGACGTTTGCAACCGATAACATGATTAATTATATTATGATGTTGACTTTAGAATGTGTCCTCGTTGGTTAAATGGTTGCTAGTGAGGGGTATCAAGTAAAACGTACTTGTTCGTTGTTGAACTTTTAAGCAACTGGATTATTTAATCGTCCCTGGTACAGTCAGCACGTAGAATCGCAATATATCGAAGCGGCTATAGATTCATAATTTAATCAAAAAATTCAAAAGAAATCAAATATTATAATTATTATTCTAAAATTCATGACTATGAATGATGATGAAAATAGTCGTGTAGTGTCCTTATTCCAACTTTAATTTTCTTAATTCGAGCTTAGCTTATACTTATAGATATGTGTTGCTTAAAAGCGTTGTGTACCCTTGTGTACGTCCTAAAATTATCTGATGCTGATTGTACTTTAATGACTTTATGGACAAGCTTAAGGCTACAAGCCATAATTAAAAAATATACCACATAACCAAAGTTCAACATAATTTGGTATACTACGTATTGTATATTGAAATGATATCATATCATCAACCGGCTACATTGAAACGTCCATAAAACTACAACTACCGCTTGCTTGATGATTGAATTGAATGACTGACCGAATGAATGGAGCGTTGTAAACACCGTGCTTGAAGCCTTGGCCTTAACATTATGATAATTTTATTGTTCAACACAACATTTATACAGTGAACCGCGGTTCGCAGTTAAATAACACTGTTATTACATTTGTGGTTTTGTTTAGCTATTATATCTTATGATATAAGTGTAGGTAGAACTAGATTATCACGGCACGATTCTGCACAATTTATTTTATTCACTCATTGCAAATAATAAGTGCGATTAAAAACAGCACTTGCCTTCAGGGTTGGACAAGGCCACAGGCTAGGCCCCATCAAGAGAGCTCTCGTGGAGAGTCCACACAGGATAGGGCCCGGCTGAGAACGTGACGTCGACTTTTAACCAGTCCGATAATGCTTGCCTTCTCGTGTCCCATGGTCAGAGTCATGACACTCAAGACAACATTGCCGCAACAGGGTATCAATGAAATAGATTCGATTTTTTATCCTAATTTAAAACTAGCAAGACTTACTTTTTAGTACAGCACTTCTCCGACTTCAAAGCACTGCAGATTCGACCGTATACAATATAAAAAACTAAAATATTGACTTAACGTGCTAATGTTTTAAGGGGAAATGACTTTTCTCCAATAGTGCCTGAAAAACAACTAATTTGTAGATGGGAAATCCGAAATTTTAAAAACTTGTTTCGGTACAAATTTAAAATATAAAAACTTAAAAACACCTTGATTATTATAATTTTTTTTAGTTAGTAGGTACTTATTTCATTTCTTGAGCTTTTGATCTAACTTTTGAAACATAAGGATTGTATAGATAGTGTAACAGGAGTACTCATACAAAGACAAGTTCCTCCAATTTAACAAGTATGTTAAATTGGAGGCAATACCGAATGTGTAGAATACAAAAAGAAAATTAAATAATTAATTTAATGATGAATGTCGGTAGGCACCTACATTTTGGTAAACATAGAACTATAAAACGTATTGAACCTAGTGGTGATTTCTACGTAAATAGGTTCACGTGACTTTCTATTTAACGTACTGTAACTTTATAGGAGTATATATAAGTAAAGATGCAACCGTTAAGATAAGTTTACTAACACATGTAGCACAATGACCGATCATAACATCAACGTGTCATAGCCAAAATGTTATTCGAATTCACACTCGCTCGATAATTAGTATTCATATTTTTAGCGACCCACTTCAACTGCGCGTAATTTTTGTCATTAGTCATTTTGTATGAATAAATTTATCGATTCAAATATAAATTTATCAATTTACACTTCAAATTGTATAGATACAGATACTTGCAAATCAATTTTGGTTTACGTACACTTCAAATTGTATACACCGATACTTGCAAATCAATTTTGATTTAAGTACCTGAAACAGTTTAAATTAAGAACTAACTAATAATTAAGATTCGGTGCTGCATCGTAATTGCATCGAACGGGCCAGTCAATTACTGAAGATTTTTTTACAACAACAATGCGTGAGAGACTTCAACAGGATACGACGGTCATATGCCTGCAAAACACCAGACAGATGGTGACACTAACACAGTTAAAAATGGAGTGACCACTGAAGATCTTTAATTCTTTGCGACTGTAGAGATGTCGCTTCTTATTCTACAGGTCAACGGTTTCTGGTCTGATTATAATTATACTAACGAAAAGGAGGCACGGCAATGACGCAAGGCTTTGCGACGTTGATAATGAAGGTGTGGTCGGAACCGAAAATAGAAACGCACAAGGTGCAAACTATAAATTTTACACAGTTTTCTTTAAGTCATTGTTGTTACGTTTTTACTAATCTTTATTATTCATTAAATCATTGAAGTCTACTAGAAAACATTGAGTTTTGTAAACGAGGCATACAACTTGTGAAACTTCAAAATTAAGCTGTAACTAACACTCTAAAAGAAGTGGAATATATTTAGATTAGACCAAGGTAGAATACATAGACAAGGACTTCTTTCCGAAATTAAAACGAACTTTCGGCGCAGTTGCCGAGCATGCTTTTACGAAGTTCGATCGACACATGGAACAAATATTTGTATGTCCTAGCTAATTGTGTTTGAGTGAGTGCGAGTTTTACTTTAAAAACGCACCCACGATGCGAGGCGAAGTTATAAGAAATTATTATAATAAGAAAAACAATACCTGAAATTCTTTCCCGATAGAAGGCACCAGAGCTCCTCCAGACAAAATAACACCGTCAACTAAAAAGTTGCACATGAAAGAGGCAAACACCACGACCCAGCCCCAACCGCCATCTGGTGGTACGACCTGAAATAAAGTTAAAGGTTTAGGGCCTGTTACACCACCTCCGCATATTAAGCACTGTCTACCAGATAAGTTAAAAATTGGAACAGAATTTGTATGTAAGTATTTAACTGTCAGATAATTCATCGAGAACTTATCGGAAGGCGGTGAAACAGACCCTTAGTCTCACATTATTATCTATTATAAAACTGAAGAGTTTGTTGGTCTCTTTGAACGCGCTAATCACTGGAATTATCCGTCAGATTAGTTTGAAAAAATATTTTTGTATATAAGTAATAGCCAGATTAATGAGAAAGGCTATTATAGCCTATCTAGCATCACGCTACGATCCTTAGCGAAACCGCAGGGGTCAGTTAGTCATTGATAATTGCAGAGCCAGGTTAGAGTTTTAAACCCATATACTTCCGCAACGTTTGAGAAAATGTAAATGAAAACTTACGTTATTCCGAAAGCTTTATCATGGCATTCGATTTCTCAGTATCCTAACTCCTTATATTGTATGTTCTCTACAAAAGTAGCCAGTAGGTTAGCTCAGCCAGCTTGTTCTACCTCTTAACTAACTAAGATGTTTACAAGAACGAAAAGATACTTCACGCAATCTTAGTCAATATGAGCTGATCATCACCTCTACCCTTGTTCCTTACAGTAACTTCATCAATAACATTATGAGGTATATTATCGGTTTACACTACAAAGAATAGATACTTCACGGAATCTTCTTCAATGCGAGTCGATTTTGCATCACCGTTGTTTCTTTCAGTTGGATACTTTATCAGAAACATTATCCATATTCTTCTTTATCACTGATCATTATAACCTTATTTATATAAATCGATAATCCATACTAAAATAAAATTATCTCATTAGTCTGGTGGTCCTGCGCGACTGCTACGGTTGTGGTCTTGGGTTCGATTCCCAGGTCGTGAAAAGTGTTATTGGGGTTTTCTATGAAATTCATGATCAGTGTGGTGTCTGATTTGTGCCTGATTAATTGCAATAGGCTCGTCCCTATGGGAGCTTAAAATGTCGGCAAACTGTGGGTGCACATTAGTACACCTCTGCTTAACACCTTTGGGAAAAGAAACCTATTTATTTATATCATTCATACCCCATTAACAATCATGATAAGTACCTGTAGGCAATCCCCTTGACACCATACGAACACATGGTTATGTTATTATGTTAACATGTGACGTGAAAACCTCGTTATCTGATACACTTGACCGCTTATGTCATGGATGGATGACATCATCGTTATCAATTATAGCTAATTGATAAACTTAATTAATATGTGATATAAAACAATATGTTTGATTGGTTCTTGGAAATCAAAGAAGACTTAAACCAATATTTATTTATTTCCGTTAACACATTCAAATATAGTTGTAGGTGTCAGATATGTATTACTACATTGGATTGGAACTAGTTTTGAGAAATTATTTGTGAGAAATACGGAAGAGGCAGGGTGTGCCGGAAAATTTAAAGAATTGGTTGTCCTGTTCTATGTACCTAGTTCCGTTCCAGATTACCCTTTTAAAGGTTACTATTTTTAACATGTTAATGAGCAATTTAAATTGTCTATCTTCTGAATCAAGAAGGCATTAAATTGCCTTTCAAATTTAATAAGTTTACATAGAATTTAATAATGCAAGGCAATCCAACAAGTATCTTTCAGATTGGGTTTTATCATCTTCTTGAGGATCCATTTCTCCTTTCGACTATTGTGAAGACTCAGAAGGAAGGTGTGCTTAGTATGACAACAGAATGTAGGTTCCCACAATGAGTGTAGCCCAAGCTATAAGATCCATTACCACTTCAGCTGCTTTTTGTGCAATCGCTTTTCTTCTTTGCCACATACGGTTAAAAGCCATCGTAAATTGAAGTGATAGTTGCACTTAGGAAGTTCCAGATTATAGAATAAACATCTACAGTAACAATATTAATACAGTCATAGTTATCTCAGCAAACGCCAAAGAAATTGTAGCCAGAAGACACGCATTTATAATACGTTCAGCAACCTTGCGTATTATTCTATTCCTTCTTAGCTTCTTTTCAAGTACTGTCATCTTTGTTTAGTTTCTGTCCTTCGATATATGCAAATTCTCCTATCCTTGCTTCATGCCTTGCAGTTATTGTTTGGTCATGTTTCTCATTTTTTTTTGTCGTTACAACTGCAGGTGCTTACACATGCAGATTTTTTTTCTATGGCATCTGTTTGACAATCGGCAACTTTACAAGGGCTCTCTCCAGCGTCGCAATGAAATCGCTCAAAACTAAACAAAACGTAGCAGATGTGGATGCTGACGATTAAAGCTATAACTGTATTAATAAATGCAAGTTCTGACATAGCCAGCAAGTTGGAACAAGGGGGACATTTCGCTCCACCCCATTTGATCTTAGTTTCCGCTAAAATCTGTTGGCCATGTTATATTAAAATTTTAATGTCATGGTTGTCAACTTTTTTTGACAGTTTATTTCCTTTTAATTATTAGTTTATGGATATTAACAGCCTATCATGAGGTTTTAACCTTTCGCCTAATCTCCCCACTAATAGTTTGAACCTTTTTTTTTGTAGTGCGAAATATCTGCATCTTTTGTCTGCGTTCTCTTCGATTTTGGGCGGCAGGATATATTGGACTCATACCGACTAAAACAGCACTTGCCTTTTCTTGCTCTGTAGTCGCGGCTGTATGATTCGTGACATTCGCCAGGAGTCCACAACCGTGACAGGCTGTGGTATAGTACCGTATCTACCGTAAGTAATCTATTTATTGTCTAACAGATAGATACATAACTATATACTTACTAATGCCGCTGCCGGTTCCGGTTGACTAGATGTCTCCTGTCCGCTGTCATCGGTGAAGCCCGCTTGGAATGGCTTTTCATCCGTAGCGACCCGTTGCTTCATCGTGTTTCAGATCTGCAATACGATAGATGTTATTATTATATATGGAAGCGGAGGTAGCCTAATTGCTAGGCGTCGGACTTGCGATCATGTGGTTGTTGGTTCGAAACCCACCCATTGCACCACCGACGTGAACCCACTCGTAACACAAGCATTTAGCTTAGTACGAGGGGTTCACAAGAATACTAGTTATGTGCGACCCACATTGCTTTAAAAACAAAAATTCATTATCTACGCATTATTAATTCCCTAAACTATATCAACGTCAACAGGAAAAAAAGAACCGTGCGTTATGCGATTTTTTTATTTCAGTTATTCCTTCATTTGGCCAATTAGACAATAATTACTGAGCCAGCCTAACTGTTAAAGAGTGTATAGTATGGTGTAATGTCCGCCCTGTATATAACTGACTACCACAGTGGCGGGTGGTAGATTTTAGACAATCAGATATGCTTCATTTTGTACTCGAAACCTTGGCATTTCTTGGTAAAAACTATTATCACTACTCAAGATATGCTTTATAATAGGAATACCAACTATGTCGATATAAATGCACTAACTCAACTCAAGCACTAATTTCCACAGTTTGTGACTGGAACCAAATTAAGTTAGGTATCTTATCTACCCATACCTACCCACACATTTACGCCCCCTCAAAATTGGAGGAATTGCATGAACTATGTAGGTGATAGGTGTTGTTTGTATATTTGGTATACTGACTACGTACCTACTATTTATGTCTTAATAGTCACATAGTATACATATAATATAGCCAGTATGTGTAGAACTGTAGCCAATCTCTGTGTTTTAAGAAGCTAAACTTATTCTTCTCAAATAACTAACATCTCTATTTGTCAACCAAGTCCATTTGGTTCATGTATTTCACACCTAAATGCAAGGCACTTTGTAAAAACTTACTTGCTATTGTCAAGAATTGCAAAATTTGTGAAAACTTTATTTAAGTACATTCAGGACCTACTTACTTCATCATCATCTTACTTACTTATTGATATAATATTTCTTGGAATATTTTATTTAAAAAAATTAAAACTTTTTATGTACTGTGTTCGAGGCTAGTGGCCTATGGAGAGGAGCTAAGCTTTCGCTCGAAATACGTAAAATTATGTACTTTCTGCGCATACTACTTAGGACACTTTTGCCGATAAAACCGACAAATAAATTACCTTTTATAGGAGAAAATGTTGTTAGCAATTTCTCTATTACAAGTTCGCTTTACGATTATATTCAAGAGTGCGTTTCAGTTATAAGTTATAATCTATTGAGAATCAATACCTGCTCGCAAATGGCTATAATATCATCAACAAATCAGCCAAAAGAGCGCCACTGTTGAACTAGTTCCCTCATAGACTGTTCTGGTGCACTTTTCACGCACTTCGCAGTGGGGACGATATCCAAAGAGATAGACAGACGATATAGTAAATGACGTGGAAAAAGGCGGCATATAAACGGCTATTAAAGTCTATAGTCCATATTATATTTAATAGTAATCCACTGTTAAATATAAAACAATATCATATTAATATTATAATACCCTTGTAAACAAAATTATTTATTCACACGAAAGGAGCAGCATCCTTCCATATAATAAACTGTGGAGACTGGATTAAGACTTAAGTTCAAATAAGTATTTACAAACAGCACACAAAAGTGAAGCAATTAATAGAAGGATGTCAAGAGGAACGAAAAAAATGTACTCAAAAACTTTTTTATATGTACATAATAAATTAAATTATATCCTATTGTATGAACTATTTTATATACTCCCTGATTACCAATTTAATCACCATAACTATGCATAAATGTCTGAAATATAAACAAAATAATTCAAATGTAGGTATGCTAGTGCGCAATTGAGTGGATTGACCAGTATTCAAATGCCAAAAAACAATGCGTGATAAACTACTGCAAAAACAGTGTGTGACGAAGCAGAACCTAACTGCGCCATTCAGTAGGTGTCTGGTCATTCATACAGCAATTTTGTACAACGGAAGTCTATGCCTGTACGTGTTTTTGTCTTTACTTTAGGTAGATAGAGTTCCCATTTGAGGCGCTATTTCTATTGATATCACCTTGCTATCATATCGGCGCTGAAGCCGTTTTCACTTCACTGCCTCCCATATAAGGGGAGTAATGGGAATAAGTATATCCGCAATAAGAAGCCAAGCCTCCAGTTGCCCTTCAAAAGCGTCAGCTCACATCGACACTATATTTTGGTCTCCCACATCTACCAATATTTGCTTCAGGATTTCTTTCTTCTTCTTGTTTCTTTTTTAAATAAAAGTGTAACGAAAAATTAAAAAAAAAAATGTAACGATATTCTTTCTTAACCTTTTTTTTGTTAAAAGTTCCTGCAAAATTCGTATCAGAAATCAGCTTTTTTTTAAAGCTGGGTTTTGACATACGTCCAAAGCTTAATCAAATTTAATATATTGTGATACGTACATATATTATTATTGACTGCCTCATTAGTCTAGTGGTCCTAAGCGCGACTGCTACGCTAGAGGTCCTGGGTTCGATCCCCAGGTCGAGCAAAGTGTTATTGGGTTTTTTCATGAAATTCTCAGTAGCAGCTCGGAGTCTGGATTTGTGCCCGGTTAATGGCAATAGGCTCGCCCCCTATTACATGGGACCTAAACATACCGGCGAAATGTGGGTGTACATTAGTGCGCCTCTGCCTAACCCTTCGGGGACTATAGGCGTGATGGTATGTTATGTGATACGTACAATGTCGCATAACATGATGTGTGTTGTCAATGACCCATTTTCATGAGGCTTGTAGAAAAACTACACAGTTGTTACATGTATCTTTATCGGCTAGAACTTCGTAGTAGCCTTCGAACATGTTTATGTACAAAGTATGTACTATTTATCTATAAAATTATAAATATCCTTTGTAAATTGTCTGTGCTCGACTGCGTTTGAAATAGGGCTGATTTTCTAGTTAAGCCTGCTACTCCTAACGTTACGAGGAATGTTTAAGTGAAGACTTCAATATTAACAAAATTCACAACTAAATTACTTCGAGAGTTTCTTAAATGATTTCAGAAGATTGATTTTCTAAAATCAAAATTATTTGTATTTATTATATTGAAGTCTTGTTGTAATGAGACAATTTGTGCCTCGTACAAAGAGCATCGTGTAACTTTTCTCTTCGATCGAGGCAAAATATGGTTACCGACAAGAGTTTAAGTAAGTATCTAATATTAAATTATACCATTTATAAACTACTTCCAATGAGTTTAATTTATTTTGATAGAGATAGAGACGCGGGAAAGAATAAAAAAAAAATTATACTATAAGATGAGCAGTATCGGGGGTGATTCTACACTATTGTATGATTTATTTCAGTTTTAATTTCAAGAACGAAATGTCCAAAGTATAATAACAACTGGACTTTATCACGTGTATTTCTATATTTATTTACTTATTATCCTCATGTACGACGAACACTACATTCATTTAAAGTTTATGGTTATTCTGCGGTTCTTCTCACACCACGTGTTTCCGTAATAGATGCGTTCATACGTACTCAGTAATTTCAGTTGTTCAAATAACAATACAATGACTTCGTTAACCGCGGTGACGCGACATTCTATAGTTAACGCACACCAATATCGATCAATTTTGTTTTAAACGCGGATAGAACTGGTTTCATATTAAAATATTTACCTTATTATTGTTTAACCTTGAAAAAAAAAAGTGCTGCAAAACTTTAGGGTTGTAACTCGTAGGCGCTTAGCTAGCTCATGTTGATGGCGTATCGCTGCATATTCTGATGTCAAGTGCTGCTTAGTGATTACATTATTGTGATTTTGTTTAATAGGATACTTAATTAATAAATTAGATTTAATAACTTGCATCTCAAGTTGGCAAGGCATATGTGATATCGCTTGGCGTTTCTAGTTTTGATGGCCTACAGTTATCGTGTACTATTACGCGGTTGTTTGTTTGCTATCTTAGTGGTATAAGCTAAATAAAAACAATTACGGAAATTCAAAAAGGCGGTTACGAACAGCGCTTTCAGTATTGAGGACTCAAATATTGAATCAACTGGCGAACATACATAAATCGCGAGACCTTTGATATTCTAGCTTTGGGATTCGTTAAACGCAACCCCGTATTCTCAGATGCAAGAATACTTTCGTAAGACACATAGTTTAAAAAACGTAAGCTTAAAAAATAAGGACTACTGAAATCTACACTTAAATAAGTACCTTTTATCCTTAAATTTTATTGGTGTTCGATAAAATTGAAGTATCAACCATTGACCGAAAGTGTCCATCAATGTGCACGATATAGTTTGTCATTTTGTTTAGTCCATTAGTTATACATAAGATAAGGGGCAATTGTTTGATTCATTACTTTGAAATTGTAAATACACGATAAGCTATCTTATGTCATGTTTGATTACTAAACTTTTTCAGAATGTCATCTAGAGGATTTAGATATGTGCCTTTTAAGAGAAGAGAATACAATTAATGGCAATTATCACACTTTTAATTATTTACTTTTTTGAGAAAATATCAAAAAGAATATGTAAATATGAGTCAGATAGCGAGTATGGTAATTACCTATATCTGTTGGAAAATTATAGAATAATGAATAGGAATTATAAGTTATAGACGAATTATATAATTTATTTTATCACGTGGAATGAACACGTGAATTTCCTTCGCTACAACAAAACAAATAATAGTTCGTTCCAATAATTAACCGATAGGAGCACGTTCAGTGGTCATCCCGGTTGGCACAACTACCTACCAGTGTAAATCATGACCACTGGACACTGATAACAGTGATAAGAGCGGACGTGGTGACCTCAGTGAACGTTATTCAACTGTTTACTTAAGTGTTGGAGCTTCACTCGTGTTTATTACGGATCCTCTATCCGAGAATGATGTTATAGAAGAGATCATTATTCATTTTGAGTGACGTCTAACCTACGAATAAATATTATTTATTCGTAGCGTCTAACCCATTCATACTTCCACTGACCTTTATTAATAATACAAAAGAGGTTAGAGCAATATTCTAACTACTGATTAAAAACCTTCTTACTGTTCACCCCTGATTCTCTATAAAAACTTTCCAATATCTATGCTTACAAGATGCTGTTTGAACGTGTGCAAATGTGTATGTATACAGGTAGTTGTCTTTTATGTCCATGATTGTATATTATGATGCTAACTTGATTCGCGTTCGTTCCTCTGCTGACCCTGTTTCTGAGACAACAAACACCACAATGAACAGCGGAGAACGATAAATTATCTTTATACACTTAGGTGTCTTAGAGGCTGCGAAAGCAGTACTGTCTTTTGCGAATCTTTGCGAAACTGTATTTTAGCTAGATTTGAAGCTTAAACAGCTGGTAACAAGACTTGGATGATGTTGAAGAAGTTAATAGGGAATAAGTAATAAATACGCTGATCAATCGCTCAACGAAATTAAGTTGAGCTTGCCGCGGCCAGTCTGTGGATGGGTGACAATTCTTAACTCATCGAAACCCTGCTGTTCCTTAGACAACACCTAAAGCCGAAGATTCCAGTGATCATACGAATATCTATGGCAATCTTTATGGTAGTCAGAACACAGAAATTCGACAAGTCTGACATTCAGTCATCTATCCTTCTGAATAATATCTGTATTACCCAGAAATAGGAAGGTAACATTATAATACAGATAGAATAGTCAGACGGTTATTGCGTTATCAGCAAACAAAGGAGCCATTCACACCAGACAACCTTCATTACTATATTATGTCCAGACACATTATCTAAAACAAAAAAGCTTTAATCAAAGCTTTTATGTTAGAGCCAGAAATAAGGCGATAGCGTTATCAACGTAATGTAATATATTGAGCTCAGAGGAACAAGAGTATTGAGTATACTATGACCAACACACCACAGAGTCCCGAAATAAAGAGGTTTTATAACATTTCAGCAAGCTCTACATTTCAAATAAACATTAAATAGGTATAATTTTATAAATAAAAATATGAAATTCTCAGTAGCACCTTGAGTTTGGATTTGTGCCGGGTTAGTAGCAATAGGCGCACCCTCTGTTACATGGGACCTGAACATACCGGCTAACTTTGGTATCCATTGGTAAACCTCAGCCAAACCCTTCGGGAATACAGCCGTGTTTCTTATTTAAGTAACATTTCAGCAGTTTGTATTAAAAAAACTACGAAAAGTAACGTAAGACATTGGTACACTATAAGAACGTTGACTTCTCAAAATGAACTTTGGTTTATTATTAGCACTGTTAGTGTCTATGATATCGTCAGTCAAAAGTGTCTCATAATTTGCATCTTATTAAAGTTCAAAATGCCTTCTAATTATAACATTCGTCATCTCAGTTCATTCGCGGGATGTAATCAATAGGTTCACGTGACTAAATGATACTCGCGTGAACGGTTCACTATATCAGGCTCCACAAATTGTACAGTATTGTGATTGAGCAGTGATAGCATAGTGATAATTACCTTGGATTGCCAAGTCGTAAGTTTTTAATTCGAATCCAAAGCACTCACCTCTGAGTGTAGGTCTAACCAATCTTTTTTTTGCGTGTGGAAATCCTTATGGACTTCCGCCGCTCGGGGAAGACCACGAGGCGTGTCGGACTCCAACCGTAGTGAGACTGACCTTTTACCGACCTAAAACGGGTGTTCTAGCTCGCCATTATTTGCTGGGGTTACGGGAGCGAGATTCAATTGCGGACTTATTTTTTGTCGTGTGGAAATCCTTATAGACTTCCACCGGTCGGGGACGGGGCGAGTCGGACTCAACCCATTACACCTTGTGTTGTTTCACCTTGTCATTCCTGCAGATCTTTGTCTAACGATGTCACTATAAATGGGTCGATATAAGTACAAGAAGAAACAAAACCTAAGATTAGGTTGAAGGTATCAGTATAAATACAAATCGATTTCAATAACATGCACAGGTACTCAGCCAGACATCCAGCCTATTGTTTAGTTACAACGAAGTTATGTATTTTATATACTGGATACACATGTGCAAATAACGCAGCAGAAAAATATTTCTATACTCCGCCCGCGTGGATTTACAATTGGTTGTATACATTTGACATGATCTTGTGTATGGTCAGGTCTATGGAATTGTAATGCATTCACTACGGCTGTTTCGTTGCAATCACTGGACCCTATCAAAGGTTTCGTCCCTATAGATATTTATTTCGGGTTTAGTGAGGCGATATAGTTCGCTCATAACCCGTAGCATAGTCATAGAACGAATAGAGCCGCCTATTGAAAAAATTAAATGAAAGTGGTTTTGTAAATTAGATAAATGACCTTATTTCAAAACATATTAACTGATGACGCATTAAAATAAGCCGTTTATGGTAATAAAGTGACACTAGACCTGTCCTATAGCTATGGGCGTTTAAGAATAAGAACCCTGAGAGAAACCAGAAAAAGAAATTATTATTTTTTGGCCTGTTTGCATACGATACCGTTGGAAAACAATGCAGTAACCACACTGTGGTTATGTGGGGATCGCACCCACTAAGCAAAACCTATATATCAACTCATTTATCGATACCTATTCTTACTATGCGACCTCTACTTTAGCTGTTTTTGACATTTATTCGACCCTACACTGAACGCATACAATTATCAGTTGCCAGCCGCTCGGTATATTCCATTAATTGTCATCGATATAATGTAATGTTAAAACAATATTGTTTATATTCGAGTGGGGCCCTTCGTTGACATTTGCGGTCAAAGCTCTACAGATACGAAGAATTTACTGTGCGAAAATGAAAAACAATAAAATTAATGGCATCGCTATCTTTGTGTTGTTGGTATATTTCCATCTACCAGTGTAGGGACGGGAATCTGGCCTGAAATAGGTAGTTCTAGTTACGTCTTAAGATATGATGCTAACACACCATCACGCCTGTATTCCCCGAAGGGTTAGGCAGAGGTGTAATAAAGTACATCCACACTTCACCGGTATGTTTAGGTCCAAAGTAATAGGAGGCGAGCGTATTGCCATTAAGCGGGCACAAATCCAGACTCCGAGCTACTATTGAAAATTCCAAAACTCAATAACACTTTGCTCAACCTGGGGATCGAACCCAGGACTTCTAGCGTAGCAGTCGCGCTTAGGACCGCTAGTCTAATGAGGCGGTCAAAAAGTCTAATGAATCGCCTCATTAGACTAGCGGTCCTAAGCGCGACTGCTACGCTAGAAGTCCTGGGTTTGATTTCCATTATATAATATCATGTACTTAATTCGAGGCACGCTATATTGATAGCGTGCCTCGAATTAAGTACATGATATTATGCAATAGAAATCAAACCACATTGGTATAATAACACCACCACCACTACCACCAGTGGGTGGACAAATGCTGCAACCACTAGGCACTGTATCATTGTCTAGAGACGTTTTTTTGGGTGGTTATTTAGTATTTTTGTCTTTAAAACCCTCATTGTAGTCAAAATGACATAAATTAACGGTAAATAAATTTGTTTTGTTGTTTCTTATTGATAATGTAACTTACGAAAATGATGGAAAGGCCGTAGGGTCGAACTCAGACTGTCACTTTTTGTGTAAAATTATTTTAACACCACTAGTTCAAAAAACGGTGAAGGAAAACATCGTGAGGAAACCGGCATGTCCTAGAACCAAAAATTCGAAGATGTGTGACATCTACCAACCCGCACAGGACCCGCGTGGTGGTTCTCTCACTGAGAGAAGGCCTGTGTCCGGTAGTGGGAACCACAGAACAGGTAAAAGAGGTGGCAATATTATAGGCCGATAATGCAGTCAAATTATGCAATGACTGCCTCGTTGGTCTAGTGGTCCCAATCGCGACTGCTACGCTAGAGGTCTTGGGTTCGATCCCCAGGTCGAGCAAAGTGTTATTGAGTTTTTCTATGAAATTCTCAGTAGCAGCTCGGAGTCTGGATTTTTACCCGGTGAACGGCAATAGGCTCGCCCCCTATTACATGGGACCCAAACATACCGGCGAACTGTGGGTGTACATTAAGTGCACCTCTGCCTAACCCTTCGGGGAATACAGGCGTGATGGTATGATGACTTATGCAATGTCTTAAACATAATTTATAAGAGTAGCATAATCCAGCACGGGTACCCGTTTTTCAGAGATCGTAAACATAATAATCAAAAGAACAATGATATTATTATATTATGACGCTTATTTGCGTGACCTAAACGGCCTGTTATTGTTACTTTTTGCTTGATAACGCATGAACCCAAGAACAAATTATTATTATTTATTCGGCGCCACTACATACGAGTATGCCTCCATTTCGAAGTCATAAATTCATCAGTTTTAATATGTAAATCTGATGTAAAATAAAATATTTATTTATGTGTTCCACCTCTGACATTATATAATGAACTGTATGATAATAAGCCCAAGATTAAAACTTGGAGCTCAACAAAGCGCTGTGGAAACGTTATTGATGTTATCTCGGTAATATTATGAGCGTTTATTTTGGGAATAACATTTCACTCAAATGAACTTTGTTGGACTCAGACCCTATGCGAGATAAAGTCTAGACTTCGTCACCAGGTATAACTTTAGATAGCATAGGTCATCATTAAAACTTGTTTTTTTATAGCAACTACCTACAATCTTGTTTACGAATTGATTTTATTCTCACGTTTTGCGAAACGAAATGTCACATGCACGGAATGTTAAACATGTTAAAATAAAATGTTAAAATAAGACATTAATTTGACTTACATTTTTTTCCCTAAATTATGGTAATTCGAATTTTGAACAAACTCGCATACACGGGAAGAAAAAAATTCATGTAATTTCGAATTTAATAATTATACGGTAATTGAATTATTAAATAAATGTTCTGTCATTGAATAGCTACTCGTATTATATCCCCGTTTGATGTTTGATTATGCAGATTTTGTGACTACTAACAAACTTGAACTTGACAATCCCACGATAAAAGCGAAGACGTTCATACATAAACTTGTTAATTTATGTAAATACATGTCTGCCTACTTTATAAATAACTAGTCACAGTACTTACCTGCCAACAATTAATCTTAATACTATCGCCAATAAACAAAAACAGTGAATGTATTTATTATATACATATAAATAAATAGTTCCACAACACTAGTACACTTGTTATTTGTATGGAAGTTGATTGGTAACTGTGTTAAATAATCATAATGATTATATTTATATCTCATATTGCTATGTTAATTTTCAAGTTCTATGTCATTCAGCACACTGGTGGAGCAGGTTTTGTTGTTCGGGAACCAACATAATCTTTTTTTATTATATTTTCACGCGAAATATCTCGCCATGCAACACTACATTCATTCTTTAAAAAAGGAGAATGTTGTTCAATTGTCAGAGGTCAGTTTATTTTTTGAAATGGCAAACTCGAGTTGTTCTTATTTTTAAAGATAGGGAACGTGATCGTATTCTGCCAGTGTGTAGTGTATGTATATTTTTCAATGTTGTCATAAATCTTGTGACAACTTGAAGTTAATCGTAGGATGCGGGTACCGCACGCGTTCTTGTAGGGTAAAAAGCATGTCTCTATAATGTTATTGAATCTATTCATTATTTTTCCAATATTATTATTAAATATTTTGATAGCTACCTATCAAAATATTTAATAATAATATTGGAAAAGACGAAGAAGTAGACTTCTAACTTAATTCATTCTATTAGTCTGGTTTATTCCTCAATAATATGAATGCATTTAAATCTGACGCTTAAGTACATAAAAATTGTTTTGTCATCATAATAACTGCTTCATTAGTCTAGTGGCTGCTGAGTAAGGAGTTTCACTCCCAGGTATGAATTTCTTAGTAACAGTTCGGAGTATGGATTTTTGGGTAGGTTCACCCGCTTTTACCTACATGGGACCTAATGTTACTGGCTAACTGTAGCACAACTTTGCCTAAGCTTTTGGGAAATAGAGGTGCAATCATCACCTTAGTCTCCGCTCAACTACGCTGCGGTAAGGTCCCGGTCTTCCAGGGGTTCAGCCTCAGAGTTACGTAGGAGTTCATTCGAAGACAAAGGAGACAGTTGTTTTTGTTTGTGTGTTCGACCATGTCTAACTAACTATACCATTGTAATCTAAAAATTATAAGGAATAAATCTATACAGTCATGTGTTATTTCTATACACCACAATTTATGGTGGGCCTATTCCTCGAACAAAAAAAAATCTCCTTTATTGATCAGCGCTGTTATAACTTATACCCCTCTGTCTACCACACGGTATTCACTACACATTCGCGTTGAG
Source organism: Subacronicta megacephala (assembly GCA_958496365.1). NCBI lineage: Eukaryota > Metazoa > Arthropoda > Insecta > Lepidoptera > Noctuidae > Subacronicta > Subacronicta megacephala. Next base: position 4,566,242 of record OY292524.1, read on the forward strand.
GTACCAGTGAAATACCTACAACTTTTTGAAGTCGATAGATTATTATCAGAAACCCGTTATCGTGAAAATACCAAGGTCAATATAATGTTTCGACTGCTTAATAAAATAGAAGTATCTGTTCGAAGCGTATCACAGGAAACTAACACACTTAAGTATTGGTTTTTATTATACATATGAAGAAGGTACATACTACACGTCAAGCTATACGAATCCAGTTTTAACTGACCTCCCATTGTAAAGGTTTTTCGTACTATTCAAGGTCAGGCTATACTGTTGATTTAAAACCTCTTTTATTCAATTTGGATGCTGATAAGCAGACGTGTTCCTGGAAATATTCAAGGCTGGCGGTATTCTGAATCACTACATATTATATAACAAAGTCCCTCGCCGCGTCTGTCTCTCTGTTCGCGATAAACTCAAAAACTACTAAACGGATTTTCATTGAGTTTTCACCAATAGACAGAGTGATTCACGACGAAGGTTTAATAAAATTTAATTTGTTTAAGTTTTGTGTACATTGGGTCAAATATGACGATATTTGAAGCCGGTGCCGTTCGCTAGTATCCTATAAATCATCGTGTGTCGGCTATAAATATTAAGAGCCAATTTCACACAGCGTGTAAGTATCGTAGAGCCTTCTATGGAAGCAAAGAAGCCTTATAGGCTCAGAAATTGCATCCATTAATTGAGTGGTTTGCATAGTCCCTGAGTAGCCCTGATCGTGCCCTAGATTACGGTGAAACCAAGTATTGTAATAATTATTCCATTCGTCGAGGTGAGTACTATTTGCACAGTTTGTTCGGCGTGAGATTACGTTGTGCTACGTTTGCACTGCTTGTTGTTTACGCTATTTATGTGAGTTTACGCTTTCAAACAACGTAAGATGGGAAGTAAGTGCAGTGATAGCCTTACGAAATGGCCATAACTGCCATGTCAAAGGTCTCGAGTTCGAATCCAAGGCACGCACTTCTGACTTTTCGAAGTCATGTAGAAGTGTACGTTTTAATACTTAACTATCACGCGCGCGTGAAGGGAAACATCGTGAGGAAACCTGCATGCTTGAGAGATTTTCTCGACGGGGCGTTTGAAGTCTGCCAACCCGCAGCAGGCTAGCGTGGAGGGTTACAGCCTAATCCCTCTCATCTGAGAGGAGACCCGTGCCCAGCAGAGGGACAATATATTCATGATGAAGCTGTGAAAGTTTTCGTAAGCTCATTCAAAAAGGGTTTTCTAGCGGTAGTTCAGCTTTTCGAGAAATAAAATACGTGAGAGGAAAATTCGCTGACTTGATATAGAAATAGCATACCTATTTTAAAAGAGGAACCCCTGGTTGATTACTCACATAGATAATATTCGTGCCTCATCCACTTTGCTATAATTACTCCTTTTTTACGGAAACGTTAGCGCCTCTTTTTAGGCTAATCACGTTCTTTCAGACAGACGCTATTATAATTTTAAAATGTCTGCTCAATTGTCATTCAATTTACAATGATTTAGTTATTAGACGTCAATGTTAGAGTCGTTTAACAAAAGAGTGTTAATAGACAGTATTAGTATTATTACGGGTATTGATGTCAATAATGACGTACCTACTAGGTCACTATTGACGTCATCAATTTCTTGGTGGAAATAAAGTTAAGTGAAATTCATTCATCATTTGTACGGGCTTAAATTAGATACGCGAGTCCATTCAATGGGGTATTAGGTCATAAACTCATGAAGAATTTGATACAACAAACTTTTTGGCATACGCGAAGATTTTTCTGTCACTACAATGTGGGCGTAGGAAACGTGTAACAAATTATTTGTAAAGTCGCATAGATTCCTAGAGCAAAAAATACAAACTCAATGGCTGAAATATAAAAAACAATGTCATTAGTCTTAGCAAACATGTGAGTAGTTTTTTTGTGAAGGAATATGGCCTATAATAACGCGTCTCGTTACCAATGTGCTTAGGATTCTAGGAATTACCCTTAAATCTTCATATGGATTTAAGGCGGATTGTCTTCTTGGGTCAGTACAATGCTCAATTACCTCGACAGAGTTTCTCAACAGGTGGGCAAGACAAAAATCATGTCGAATGCCCATGTCGCGCCCATCCCAATATCCATTGGGAACTCTGCTCTCGAAGTTGTTGACGAGTACGTCTATCTGGGACAAACTGTCCAGTTAGGTAGGTCCTACTTCGAAAAGGAGGTCACTCGTCGAATCCAACTCGGCTGGGCAGCGTTCGGGAAACTTCGCAACGTCTTTTCATCGGGAATACCGCAGTGCCTTAAGACAAAAGTCTTTAACCAGTGTGTGTTACCAGTGATGACCTATGGCATAGAGACGTGGTCTCTCACTATGGACCTCATAAGAAAGCTCAAGGTCACTCAGCGAGCTATGGAGAGAGCTATGCTTGGCATTTCCCTACGCGACCAAATCAGGAATGAGGAGATCCGTAGAAGAACGAAAGTTGTCGACATAGTTCAAAGGCTAAGCATGCTTAAGTGACAGTGGGCGGGGCTCATAACTCGTAAAATTGATGGCCGTTGGGGCAAAAAGGTTCTCGAGTGGAGACCACGCACCGGAAAACGCAGTGTGGGACGACCTTCAACAAGTAGACGGACGACCTGGTAAAGGTCGCTGGAAGTCGTTGCATGTAGGCAGCATATATCCGGTCGTTGTGGAAGTCTATGGGGGAGGCCTTCGTTCAGCAATTGACTTCATTTGGCTGATATGATGATGATGATGATGATGATGATGATGTCTTCTTGGGCGCCAAATTAATTGTTTTTGTTTTCTAGCAAATTGTTCATCTATTACCCGTTCTAGGTTCATGGCAGTAAGAATTGCGACATCAACTATAACTTATTCACAACTTAGAACTTAAAAATCCTAAGCAAAAGTTTTAGTGCTCAGTTGTGGATTATTGCTTCCAAGGCGAGACGATTCACCTTAGTACATAAGGTGTCGTCTCGCCTTGGATGAGCACAAGAGCATCTCAGTATTTTCTGATAACGCAGCTTTTATTTGCTTAAAGAGGTCAAAAACATAATAGGAACAATCATAATCAGTTTGCAATTGAAGCGGCGGCAGCCTAATGGCGTCGGACTTGCGATCATGTGGTTGCCAGTTCGAAACTCACCCATTGCACTACCGACGTGAACCCACTCGTAATACAAGCATTTAGCTTAGTACGAGGGGTTAACTAGATTACTAGTAATGTACGACCCACACAGCTAGTAAGTTTTTTTTTAATATGCGTTTTTTCAGTGAAATGGTACACAGAGAGTTTCTTAAATACACACGAAGATGTTTACTAAATTCTTTAATTTTTTTTACTTTATCTTAATGATGACGGCGGAAAAACAATGATCCCAAAAACTGTGACAATTGAAGTTAGAATACTTAGTTTTTTTTTTCTTATGTCACTTCACACGAATGTCTGAAAGAAAATGTTTGAACAATTGTAAAACGTTGACCTGTTTCACTAATTATATAATTTTCCATGTCTTTAACTTTTAGTAGGTGACAACACAAACTATTTAAGAAAAAAAATACTAGTATCGTTAGTACAGGCTATTATAAGCAGGTAATTTATTACACCCACAAATATTATGTAATATTTTTACTACAACAATGACGACGATGATGAAAGACAAAACGTCAGTAGACAATCGAATAAGTAATTTAAATCGAATGATAAAAATTCACGTTTCCAGTACATTTAACTACGCATTTCGTTTATATCTAAGTTCGTAACCCCTAGCACTGCACGTTCTCATGACAGATAAAGAAGGATTTTAATAATAACATAACGTTACCTATTAACATTAAGATTTTATTGTTTTGTTTTTATCTAAGTAAAGATGTAAAAAAACAAAAATAAACACTCACCAAGTAAGAGCCATCGAAATGTTTATTATTAGTTGCACTATTCATAGATTGAACCGGTTTTTTGAGCTGGTCTGAGTCTAAGCTGTTCTTTTTGAAGAATTTATCTTTGGAAGCTCATCTCGTGAAAATTGGTGCCTATTTTTAAGTGTGCACAGTTTTGCTAGTTATATTTTTTATTGCCAAAAAATTGGTCATCAGTGGTATTGGTTTAACATTATTCTATTGGTTTTCACACGCTGTGCTTTACAACACACAATTTTGTATCTATAGATAGTAATTTTTTATGAAAATTATACCGGATGAACAATACGTTGAGTTAAAAAACTGAGAAAAAATATGTGCATAGGTACTGTAATAAACCTTAATGAGAAATCTTTGAATAGCCTTTAAATAAGGGTGTTTATGAAAAAAGGGCTCCCTCGCCTATCAAAGCAGGGTGTGTAATTTAAAAATGAATGGCTTAACACCCTATAGAATTTGGCGCCAAACATCATAATGTTTATTTTCAAAAGCTCCGATTTTTTTGTAGTATCCCACGCTAGGGTCGGTACTTCTCAGAATTAACGCCATAGATAGCGTTTTGGGGTGATTTTTTTTACAGATAATATAAGTAGGTATCAGTTGTGCGGCGGCGCCTTCTATTTATTTCTGTATCGGAATCGGAAGGCACGTTCTCGAGTCTGCAACCGCACCATCTTTGTTAGAATTTGGACCATGGTCCAATGGCTTACCATTTACACTTTGATAAATATGAATGGATGTAATGAATGAATGTAAGAATGAATATCTGATAAATTGATTTTTAGGAATTGTTAAATGTAGTCTGGGGGCTAAAATGAACTGATTCCGCAATTCCTTGAAGTTGATATGTTAAACCTGTAGAATACGAAAAGTGGCCACTTTTCGTATTCTACATTTTCAGTTCCAAAAATTTTTTTATCGGCATTTTATTGATTTTATTGGTTATCTCCACATTTTTTTTACGATAATTGCATTAAAAATAGCAACTAAAGTAGTGTAAATTCATAGTCTAATCATAATAAACTGTCAAGATAATGTTACTTGTTGTCCATTCAACATGAGGGAGATTGGGCGGCACAAGACATTGGTAATGTCACGGTCAAAGTGATTGTAATTCATTCATAATAATCAATTGGCGAATGATGTCTGTAACGGTATGCAAATTTAAAAAAGCAATGAGAAGTAATTTGGTTAAAGTTTTAATTCCTGTTCTGAATAGTTCCTGAAAACAAGAATTTATCGAAAGATTATAATTATTTATTTTGATGATAATTGGAAAATGCTAGGAGGACGTACATAGTTTTGTTTGGAATTGTAATACATAGTATACTTTCTTACACATTAAAAACACAATGATGAATGAGAAATAGGCTTTCTGACAAATAACATACGTCGACCACAGTAAATTGTTTTTTTTTTATAATTAATTTCTAGATTCAGTATAACCAATAAATTAGGAAACAGGTGCCTCATCGTAGGATCAATACTCTTCCGTTACCTACAGCTTTTAAAGTTAGGAAGCTTTATAACAGAAACGTTTTAAAAGGTTCATATGAGTAATCGTAACTGATCATATCATTAATAGTGGTATCTGTTAGTCTATGGATGTGTGGTCATTCTAAGTACATCGTGACTCTTCGTGCCCTGCAGCAGAACACGTTTCTAGGGTCATACATACACCAGAGAGAGAGAACCAGAAACTTTGAAATGTTGAGATCCAGTTTAAAATCCTTAGGATCGCTTCATGTAAAATAATGATATTCACCCGCATTTAATAAGACAAAGCTGATTCAAACGCAATTGAGAAAATGCTAGGTTGAAGATGAATTAGGTATATAAAGATGAACTGCACTTTATGTGTAGCTACGTAAACAGATAACAATCAAGTACCTAAATACTGTGAAACGCCAGTAATTACTTTACCTACAATTGTAGGTATAGTAATTACTGCAAAAACTTTGGAAATCCCCGATTCTAAATACAACTACGTTTTTTATGACGACGACGCCAATGTTTTAGTGTGATAAATTGCAATTTCTGACCATTCATTCAATTGTTTATTTTAGGATTTTTTGCGGTCGTGATTGATTGACGTCATACGACTCATTCGTTCATCTCACATTCATTAATTTAATTATGAATTTTGATGGATAATCTCAATAAAAATGTGTGCGAGGAAAATAAAAGACTGAAAGTGTTTTGCTCGTCGAGATCTTGGGTTTAACTCTCCAATTAAACAGGGTTATTAGGTTTTTCCATAAGTAAATTTGGCTTTACGTTTATGGTAAGTTTTCCGCCTGTGATATGGAACCTAAAATATTCGATATGTCTTTTCTCAATAAAAGATGGGGTTAGGCTATAGTCCACCTCGCTGGCTTCAAGCGAAATACGCACTAATATACATATTTTTCAAACGGAGGCCAAGGGTTTCATGTTTTTAAAGAAAAACAAAGAATAAAATAAATTACTTCGACCGTTTTAAATAACCTTCGCTAGGCACAAAACAATATGTTTTAAACAGATTAATTAAGTAATGAATGGCCCTAATGGATAGGCTTTGTTCTAATTAGTTACAACACTATTTTTAATTATTAAAATACACGCAAATATGTAGGTATATCTTTTGTGCGTTTTTAGGTTTAGCCTAGTATTTTGGTTTTAAACTAGATAGTGCGTGACTATCTATCATAATTTTAGACTCAAACATAACCCAGGCATGCGCTCTAGATATTTGAACTGTTTTTTTTTAACTTTGTATTATTTTATTAATGTCATTTAATTCTATTCATATCAATGCTCAAGTTGCGTTCTTCTTGCAATCTTACATTTTAATCGAAACAAAATGTACAGAAATGACATTTATGAACCTGACTGTTGTCGAAAGCTTAAGTCATAGCATATTTAGATTTAGTTTTTCCTTTTTTAAGCAAAAGTGTCGCCATCTAACAGGTCGGATTTGAGTTATAAATGACGTTCGTCATTATTGCGTGCAAAAATAAAAAAACAACCGAAATGTCTCAAGAATCGGTTGTTTTAGCAACCGATTATTCAGAGTATTTTGACACCTGTCAAATTCAACTTATAAAATTGCGACATGTGTAGGTAAATATATATACATTTGATATATATTTACACATTTCTAGGCACTCTGGTCTAACACTAAAGAACATCATTGAAGACACCGGTGCATCCTAGAGCCAACCATTCGAAGGCATTTGACATTTATCAATGTGTACAGGTTTCATCGTTATTGGAACAGTGTGGTTACGGTTCTTTCCCATTAGTCCCTTCCTTATCGAAGAGACTTGATTTCCTGAGGAGAAAATATTATTCCCATCAAACGTTCTTGCGAGAGGCAGCCGAAACTGCGTCTTGGAAACTAGGAAAAACATTTTTTTGGCAAATAAATTGATGAGGAATCTAGATACAACATTATCAAGATTGGAAACCTTGCCTTTTTCAAGATGAAGAAAATCAGTGCAGGAATTGCAGACTTGGCAAATAGGGTGATAGTGTCAGATGCGCAGTACAAATTACAATGGTTCATAACTTAGTACTTATCTCTTATTAATATTAATACTTTTAAAGACAATCCATAATGATGATATAGGAGTGACAGGGCAAAAGTTAATTGCTCCAAGTTGATTGTTTAAATGGGGAACGGCAAATAATTAAAAGTGAATTTTCTCTTCAATTAAAAGTAATATTTATTGGTTGCAACTTTGCAGTTCAACGTGATCTAGACAATCTTTCGGAGAGTTTATAGCTGCAATTAGGTAAACCGATTCTTGTAGATTTATTAATCAATAATTTGCAAATGTTATGTACCGACGTTCTGTCAGACAGGACTGACAGGTCTGACAGGACACTGTAGTGATGGTTTTTTATTGAGTAGGAATTCCAATTCCCGGCCTAATCCCCGAAGATCGGTCGTCTTTTGAGGGTTACTCCAAAGATGTAATAGCACTACATTAAACGATATAAGCTGTTTGATTGGTTAACCGAACAGCTTACATCGTTTAATTTACAAGGTGAAATCCTCGAACTAGTCAGTCAAACGGAGACCGAAGCTTTTCTGTGCTTTGGAGAGAACTAGTCGATCCTAGGCAATAGATACCAATACAGTTCGGTCTCGGTACCACTAAAGATTTGGTTAATTCTTAGAATTATATCGGTATTGCCCGGTCATACATTTTAACCGATGACATCAAACATAATCTGTGGAAAATATAATAATAACAATATTTATATTCAATTTTACTACCGAATATGTGATTTCGAAGTATCGACATTTCATAGGAACTAGTTGTCTGGCACTAAGATGGTTAATTTTGACATTAATCGACTCTAATTCTAAGTTTAATGTGAAAAAGGCATGGGTCGTTAGACTTTAGCTAATGAATTTAAGGATTAAGATAAAAGTCGAGTAACAAATATCACTATCTATGGTCGTATATGCATTGTGCATTCACGCGTTAAGTATATCATTGACTTGTAAAATTAAAGTATTTGACTCCAAACATACGGGATTTTCCAAAGCTAGAGGTCATGTGATCTCGAATAAATCTTCTAATTAATTTAATACGGTCAAAATAATGAAATTTCACAGCTAATATTATTCATTTGCAACGATTTTTTGGTAGATTAAGGCGCTCACTATTGTTGTTACTGTGTTAAATATAGTACCTACCTATATTGTATAATGTTCTATCGCATGGAGAAAATAATCATGAAATAAACAGTATAAAAAATTACTTTATCTTTTCAGGCCATTTATTATCTCGAGTAAACAAGAAATTACTTACTCATATGGCTAAAATTGTAACTGATTGCAAGAGTACAGTTATTAACGATGAAACAAAGTGTTGTTTGAAACAGGATGCAATGGAATTTGCATATCAATTTCATTCCTTACTCCAAATTCTCGTGGAAACTTCGAGTCAATTTCCTTAAAATTGACAATGGTAATATGTGCATTTTGTTATACTTTAAAAGCATTTAAGTCAAATATAATACTTGACCACACTCATAATGCTTGACGAATTAATTCCTAAAATTATAGAGCAAGATATTAACTCGGGACTTTGGAACTTATTCACTATGACAATATTCTAGCGCGTTTATAGTTATCCAAATTTAATCCTACTTTATGACACTAGCCACAGAGGACATTTTTAATTGGCCGCTTGTGTATCAAGGCAAGTTATGTCATACCGAGTAAGCCCCACACTATCCTTAGGAATTTATTCGTCAAGCATACTAATCCGGCATTATGTGTAGTCAAATATTTGTCTTCGTTGCGATGCGTTCAAAATTGGAATACAAAATTAAACCAATGGGAAAAAATATATGGATTGGAATTTCTACATTGTAGAGCATTTATTAGGAAACAATAACTATGTTAATGTAAATACATGTGTTTGTGTATGTCCTTCATACAAGTAGCGGGCGGCAGCACCAACTCGCTAAAACAACGTGGTTCACATAAAAACTGTTTTTTTTTAACTCAAGGTCTCCAACATGTTTCTCGCAAATTTTTAATCTGTAGCACCCACATGATGATATGTAGACACTGGCTGGTAATGCCGCACAACGTGTTTTATAATAGCAAAATTTGCATTTATAAATTCGATTCGAAGCAGACAGTATAAGTAGTATTTATTGCGGAACATTTCGTTTTTATCTTTTTAATCTTTTGCTCGATGTCTAAAAAGTACTCTAATAGGTCTACGACACAGTATTTCTTTATATTGTGTACTTCCTATTTATTTTGGAAATAGGTAAGTGAACACGATTGAACAAAACTACTGTAACCGTTTTGATTTAAAATCAACAAAGCGACCTTATTACAATGGAGTTCGGACTTTCTGTTTTCAGCCTATTCTATTTCAAAAGTTCGTTGACTTGTTGGGTAATTGCAAAGTGCAAAACTTTCTGAAACCAAAAGTTCGGTCCGTAAAAATGCTTTAAAAATTGGGTTTGCTTGTATGCCAGTGGGTATAATTATACTTAGTAAGACCTAAAACTTATTAAACTACTAAGAAAAGTGACTTTATCATTTCGAACAACGATTTAAAATTCGAATATTAAACTTGGATTCGAATGTGTGAGTAAAAAAAAGAAATCTGCTAGACCGAAAGCTTGCAAAGGTCCAAAAAGTATTTATTTACGTATTTAAAATGTAGATTTTCTGAGGCCACCTCAGATATACATTATCATAGGTATTTAATTTAATTTTGCTAAGTAGTGAGATCTTAGAGATATAGAACAAGTTTCATTAAAAGTGACTACCTACGTGTAACGAAATCATGTATATAAATAATACCTTTTGTTAATTTAATTCTGCAAATAATATTGAATAAGAACAACAAAATAACTTGATATTTCCTTCGGTCTTAAATAAGTTTTCCATTACATGTGCTTTTAAAGTTTACCAATAGGTTTTACATAAAAGCCGTAAATTACGTCTACATTTTTTTATTGAAGTTTTACTTAATCAGCCTGTTTAGATGTCCTGTTATTTATCACTTCTTTAGCGCTTATCAACATTTAAGTAGGTATACTGAAGTTTTATTAATTATCGCTACGTTAAAGTGAACGAACCCTGTACGCCTGGCTATATTATTTTCAAACCTTATTATTACGAGGTAGGTATATTTATGAAACTAATTTTTATATTCTATAATTTTATGATTTTATGAATAAAAAAATGACGTACCTAGTTAGCTTGTTAGCTATGCTTAGTATCTCACCGTAACAAGAGTCTTAGGATAGGTTTATAAGTTTTCTATCATGACATACGATCTTATTTTTGATGAAATACAATAAACTCCTTTGAACATAATATTTTTGAGTCTATTTTAGGTACGGTTTTAATTAAATTAAATGTGTGTGATAAAAAACCACTAGGTAAGAAAAACATGCTTAGTAATAACAATGTTAACAGGTACTGTATGCAAAAAACAATAGCACATTAAAATTTAATGAAAATAAATAAAGTTTTCCGTCGACGATTTAATAATTATAGTTAAGGTTTTTTTTCTTACAATCTGGCAAAGAAAACTTATATTTCGTAGAACTTTCATGGTTGATATTTGTTTGTTACTTTCCCCTATTTTTGTAACATGAGAATGGAGTTTAGAATATAGGTGTGAACGCACTGTGAACCAAAAATAGTTGCGGGCGCGCATCCTAGCGATCGTGTTAAAAATAAAGCTGGGACTAGACTAGCCTTATGAAATGTCACTCACCTGTGGAACACGTGAATCAGGATACTTAACGAAAACTCACAAATTTCACACATAAAAATTATTATTATACGTCTATCCCTAGTACCTTGACCAATTTGTATTAATTGGAATGCTCCGTAACGCCGGCTAATTAACATCCATACGGACGCGTCCAACACTCACTCCCGCGCTTTTGACATAAATGTTTTAAACACGTAAAAGTTTTTGAAACTGGAATAGAATTCCTTTGGCACATTTATTTTATTTCTTGGTTTTATTTATTGGTGTCTGCAATTTATCATTGAACGTGTTGACGCGTGCCTCGGTCACCGGTTGCGAGTGTACTAACGACGGCGCCCGTTTGCTGCCATGTTTAAAAGCACACGCGTGTTAGGTCATAAAAAACGAATAGGTTTTCAGCATGGCACTGTACACTGTTTATAGTGATAGTTTAGGTTATGTATGATAATGTTTAAGCAAAAGTTTTAATACTCAATCGTAAATAAGTTATTGTTGATGTCGCGTACCTAGAATGTGATATAGCCAAAAAATTTGCGAAAAAACAAGAAAAAACAGAATTACGCGCCCAACGCTGACGCTTATGTTGTCCCACTGTTGGGCTTGGATCTCAGAATAAGGAAGATTTGCTTATGTATATATACATTCACGGAAAAATACCGGTTTTTATATGAAACTCTTAATCTAACTTACATATTTTTATCATGTTTACCTTGATATCACAATTGGTTCAAATAATTGTTGCCCACGAAATGACTTAGGTAACTATGGCAAATTAGGTATATAAACTTGTGAGTATACGTACCTGAAAATATATTATTTGTATTTTTCCTCGAACAGAATAAACCTACCTAATTAACTATGTAGCGGGAATAAATTTTAGTTAGTGGTTTTTGTTATCAGAGCGGAACTTGATAAGTAACAAAAAGGATAATATTAGGTTTGTTTATTTTTTAACGTTACGCAACAGACGTAGGTACTACTCATGTAGTTATTAATGTAAAAAAATGTAACATGCACATAATAGACATCGAAGTCTTTACATAATAGATATCGAAGAAAAACGAATACCTACTGATGATGTCTTTATTAGAGCAACAGAAGTCAAAACAACATATTTTAGAATTCTTAGGTGTCTGTCCGTATTTTTTTACAAAAATTGATTTTTGAAACGGAATTGGATTTTTACACAGTTGTATTGCTGGAAGTCCATCTTAAAATCTGGTGTGTTTCATGTTGAAACGTGCCTAGAAACGGAGTTGTAGTCAGTTAATCCTTTTGGGACGTGATTGAAACAGAAGGTAACGGTTAATTTATAATAAATAGGTCTATTTTTTACTTATGTATATTTTTGGATATCACAGCATGTCTACCGTGGCCATTTGGTCCTTTGGAAGGCTTGCATGGAGTCAAGTCTATCGCGTAGAGGCTACAGAGAGCTTTAAATTATAATTGGGGCACCGACTAGAGTTACTTGTTATATGGTTGCAATATAGAGAACAGCCTACAGCCTAATATTGATAGAAATTGGATTGATTAAAAGCTTATACAGTTTGTTCGAAATTATTGAGCCTGTCTTAAGTAAGCCGTTCCGAACTGCCGCACAAGTAAAATTGTCTAATTACAACATACCATCACGCCTGTATTCCCCGAAGGGTTAGGCAGAGGTGTACTTAATGTACACCCACAGTTCGCCGGTATGTTTGGGTCCCATGTAATAGGGGGTGAGCCTATTGCCATTCACCGGGCACATATCCAGACTCCGAGCTGCTACTGAGAAATTCATAGAAAACCTCAATAACACTTTGCTCGACCTGTAAAATTGTCTAATTAAGTGTTTTTATTTACATAAAAAACAAGATCAGTAACAAAAAAAAATCACAAATTATGCGAAACTTATACAACCCCAATTGTCTTTACACCGACTATTTCTATTAAAATTTAGCTCAGCTAAACCACTTGCTGACAACTTCACACAAGCACAGTTATTTCGAACAAACTGTACCGCCATCCAGTAAAGCGTAGGAGATATGCAAGAGTCGTAGCAAGTAGGGGTCTATAGTTTCTACCTACCCATTACATACCATCACGCCTGTATTCCCCGAAGGCTTAGGCAGAGGTGTACTAATGTAAGTACACCCACATTTCGCCGGTATGTTTAGGTCCCATGTAACAGGGGGCGAGGCTATTGCTATTAAACGGGAACAATCCAGACTTCGGGCTGCTAGTGGGAATTTCAAGGAAAAACCGTTGGAATTCATGGAATAACACTTTGTGCGACCTGGGTATCAAACCCAGGACCTCTAGCGTAGCAGTCGCGCTTAGAACAACTAGATTAATGAGGCAGTTTCTACCTACCCCTGTGGAAAAAAAGCGAAAATGTGTCTATGTATGCATGTGCTGTATAATAGAGGTAGCTATAGTTCCATATCTTAAGAGCTTTTCATATACAGCCTTCGTCTACGTCGCAACCTCGCGGGTATCTTGACCCGTCCTATTATCGTAGGCATATGCAAAACATAAACAGTCTATACTTAGTACTTGGCACGTGAAATTAGATCACGCAGGTGTCACCATTACCTCCTACTAATTTACCTATTCTTAGAACAGTTTGATTACAGTGCTGCAGGCCGTAACTACCACTTTAAGCGCCCGGTGCGGTTACTGTACCCTTGTAAAATGTTTAGAGTCCCTACAACCACGTGTTATTACCGTCTACTTTGCGCATGAGATAACGCCATCCTTTTTCCCTACAACAAAAACATTATCGCCATTGACAACATTTCAAAATTGTTAAGCCACTATACAATACAGTTTCTCTATTTACCTACCCTGTTCAAAAATTTTTATTTTTTTTTAATTTTTTCAATTTAATTTTACTACTTAGGTGCTATAATTACTAAAATGTAACTAAGTAATTCATATAATGCGCAGTTTAAAAATAACAAGATAAGTGTCAAAGGTTTTGAAAGTTACCCTGTATAAACATAGAACCCCCTCCTTTTTTGGAAGTCGGTTAAAAATGTTATGAATTTTTATTCGTCAAACATTTTGAAATAATATAATTAGGTACTTAGCTACGTTGCCGAGGCAGGATATGCCGATACTAATACCAACTATGATATTTACTAAATAATTACCTAACTACTTAATTAAGCCGCAGGAAGTGTAAAAATAATAAATTTTGTATTCATTCTTATCACATAACTCATAAAAATCTTACTAATTGGGTATTTATAATATTTAAGCTAACATTAACATCATCTGATGATAGTTAAATTTATTACCTAGGTAATAAAAAATCTTATTATAAAACCTTTTCAGTTTTAATATGGTATTATAGCAAAAACTTCGTCATAATTATATTTACTTAGTTTTTAAACGGTAGATATGTTATCATTTTCCGGAAAGTAAAACATTGAATGTATTGCTTCTATAACCATCCACTATAAGCTGACTTCTCATCGTACGAAAAGTCTGTACAGTGCGATATAACCCGTAACTGGAGTAACTAGCAACATAATATAACCTCAGATCAAATAAAAAGTTAAGATGGAACTTTGCGAACAAACAAGTGAGGCCGGCTAAAACTACGCCTTGCCCTGTACAAACACAATTTGACACTATATAACAATACCGTAACTAAGCCTTAAATAAAAAGTTATCTTGTCAGTCGAGCTTTCGATAGCTCGATAGCTCGACTGACAAGATAACTTTTTATTTGATCTGAGAATATAACATAATTATTGAAACTTGTGTAGATCAAACGTGGCCATTTTAGGCCCCCTGTTTGTAGTTAGGTAAGTATCTCTTCTTATCTTGTGTTCCCCCATATCTATGCTCGAACTCATTAGTGTAAATGCAGCTCGAGCGAATGATAAACGTCGCCGATACTAGTAGGTATCACAGCTAAGTCATCATTCTGTCTCTTTCTGCTTGTTACATTTTTTTACCTAAACCGCTGAACCGATTTTGACGAATTTTTTTTTTGAGTTAGATTGGATCTTGGTGAAGGATACACTTAGGCTAGTAGAGACATACCCAAAAACTACTAATTTGCGGTTCGACTCAAGTGACACCACGGGCAACAGCAAGTTTATTATAAACTTATCGTATCTCAAATAGAAACATTTTATTTCTTCCCAGTTATTGTTTAATTAAAACTTACCCACGGATCCGCTATACCGACAATCATTATTTTTTGCTATTTAAAACCTGATTAATTGTTTGGAATGCTCCAAGCTGGTCCGCCATCAAACGTCAGACAAACTGGAGCATAAACGACATTTGACGAAACATGACCATTAGCAATTGCATGGAGGCGACAGATAGGTATGGAACCAGTTGAACAAGTCATTTAACTGACTACAAAAAAGAAATGTATTTATTATTTATTTTCTTATCATACTAGCTGTGTAGCCCCGGTGTTACCCGCGATATTCTCATTATTATAATGTTGTGGGAATTTTCCATTATTTGTGAGTCGTCAGAATCCCGAAAAGCTTGGGAACTAGTTTATCATAAGGATAGTTTAGTTTATACATCATAACATAACATACCATCACGCCTGTATTCCCCGAAGGGATAGGCAGAGGTGTACGTAATGTACACCCTCGGTTCGCCGGTATGTTTGGGTCCCATGTAATATGGGGCGAGCCTATTGCCATTCACCGGGCACAAATCCAGACTCCGAGCTGCTACTGAGAATTTCATAGAAAAACTCAATAGCACTTTGCTCGACCAGGAGATCGAACCCAAGACCTCTAGCGTAGCAGTCGCGATTGGGACCACTAGACCAACGAGGCAGGCAGTCGTTTAGTTTATACTTATCACTATACTTATATGATTGGTTAGAATGGAAATTGACCCCAACATAGTCAGGAAAATGTTAGGGGGATAATGATTGTTAAAACAGTAGAAGGAACAAAAGGCTCGTTGATGTCTTTTGTAACGCCACCTTATTTCAGAGATTTTTTATCATTTTTTAACGACAAATATTAGATAAAGGTACCGTCAGGCACATTATGTACATATATTATACATATATAAAATAGGGGGTCCCCTTTGGATTCAACCAGGAAAGCTAATTTTTTTTTTTAATAATTAATGAAATTATAAATAATTATGATATCATCACATCTTGTACAGTCAGCAATGAAAGTTGCTGAACACGATGAAATCTTCAAAACGCTTAAACATATTTATTATCCAAAACTTACTGACCCGAGATGTGGTAAGTAGTACGTGTTTCTACATACTGGACCATCATTTTTTTTCTAAATGAATCTATTGAAAAGTATTGGTACTGTGTTGTTTTCAAAACTTGGCGGTGTTCAGCAACTTTCGTTGCTGACCGTACCTACCTCGGAAATATACTGGCTAGGCCCAAATCCGAACGCCGACCTTTTTTTAGAATTATATAGAAAAATTAAATAAACATCACCATAATCACTTTACATATAGTTACTTATATGAAATCCCATGAGAAAGCTCTCTTGAAGGACCTTGTTTTAATGTAAGTACCTATTAAACTAATTACTATGGCTAACCACGATGACAAGTTTCCTGTAATACTAAAATTAAGTAACAAACTACCTACATATGTTGCCTCCTCCATTACCAATCAGATAATTACCATTAATAACGTTACAACCATGTTTGGTATGCGAGTCATTGCATATGCGTATACTCAAAGGTCTTAAGCTCGTGACTGTTCCTCATCAGTATTCTATGGGCATTCTATGGTTTATAGTGTTGCGACCTCATGAGACCGCACGAAGTTCGACTTTACATGTAGGTATGTATACACTTAGTAATGATAAGTGTGATAATCATCAACTTATTTGTCCAGTAGTGGACATAGGAATAGGACTATCATTATAAGTTGGTGTATGATCCTATAATTCACAGGTACCTAAAGGATTTTCATGGTAACAATTTATGTTTTTACCCACAACAGATCGGAGAAGAGAGGTTGCTCATTTGTGTGTCTAAACGAATTTTACCATTTATCTCCAAAACGGTTTGACCAAATTAGATGCGGTTTTGTTGTTTTGATGGAATTCGTGTCTATTTTTCGTTCTTGTTAAGTTAGGACTGAAGACGTGATAATCGAAATAAAACCCCAATTGAAAATCGATTGATAACGCATAAAATGGTAATGGAACAATTGGTAGGAATTGGAAGTAATGAATGACGCATGGCCATATTTCATGCGGGTAATGTACTTTAATGAGCAGATATTTTGCAGGTATATTTATGTCATTATTGTCGTGTAGTTAGTTAGTCAAATCCGAAAAAGTCTGTCACCTTGAGACATCTAGATATGCTTAAAACACCAGTATTGCCCAGAAATTGGGTTGTGAAGGCCTGATGGCAGTCCCTCTGTAGGAATAAAATGCAGATATTCAGTTAGACTGGAAGCTTAGGAATAGTACTTAATATAACATCTATGTCTCGGATGATGAGTTATCATAGAACAATATTGTTTAAAAAACAGTAAAATGTGCAGAACACTACTGTTTTTTAACAATTCTTTTAACGATGTCTTGCAAATTGTATACAAACTTAAGCCCGATAGTCATCGGAATTTCAAAATTTCAAACCAGTTTCGAAAATTGCAAAAGTAGAAAAATATCTGTCAGAATCAGTTATTTACGTCCTACCTACCTAAAATTATATAACTTTTTGATGAAAATATTTTGGTTTTTCATTTTCCCTAACCTAGCAACCATTAATTAATAGGAAACCAAAAATGTTACGTAGATATTTAAAATATGCACATTATTAATCATTTTACGTATTGGTTTTCCTTATAGTTTTCCCTAATACTTGCTAGTGCAAAAACACATATTACGTAAATTGTGACAGAAATTCTGTTAACGAGTGCCTAGTCTTATCAATCTATGCATCAATCGTTCAGTTTGAATAATTTACTTAACTTTAATTTAATTGCAGAGTTAAGAAATTATAACAATTATATCTAGAAACTATATTCTAAATTTTAAATTGTATTTTCTTCTTAAAAAGAAACAATTTACAATGGTAAGTTGACCTATGTTACGCTTTTTATTGAATAGGTGCTTTTATTAGGACTATTGTAATTGGATTATTGTCAACCGACTTCAAAAAGGAGGAGGTTCTCAATTCGTCTGTATGTTTTTTTTTTTTTTTTTTTTTTTTGTATGTTTGTTACGCGATATCTCCGCCAGTTGTGAACCGATTTTAATAATAGTTTTTTTGTTTGGTAGGTTATACTTCAGAGGTGGTCCCGTTTAAATTTTATCGAAATCGGTTGAGCAGTTTTGAAAATATCAACAAAAATCTAAAAATTGTTTACATCGATGATATTATAGTTTACTCCGAAACATCGCTGTCTTATTGGAGCAGTGCGTTTAGTTGGCTAACAAGTATTTCTAAACAAAACTTTCCACTAAAAATTACAAAATAAAATTACTTTTAACAAAAAAGTTAAACCGCCTTCAAAAAATAATAAAATAATTTTGGCTAAAACAGTTTGGGAAGTCGGTGGCGAAAATAAAAGACCCACTCAAATAGACCACCGACTTCCCAAACTGTTTTAGCCAAAATTATTTTATTATTTTTTGAAGGCGGTTTAACTTTTTTGTTAAAAGTAATATGGGCTTGCTATTTATAGACAGTGATTTGTTTAAATATTTGTATCTGTGATTTGCCAATCGTAGTAGTGGAGTGGACTGTACCTGATAAAATCACTAAGTGGGAGTTAAATTGTCCAGTATTTGTGAAAAATAGAGATTTTAGCTTTAATTATTTTAGTAGTTTTTGCACCAACCCTAAAAAAAAGACAAGAATTCTAAAAATCACTATGTTGGGTTCGTGGTTATTTTAATACTGTAACCCACCTATTAATTACATAGTTTAGTAGGTACTTTCAGTATTTCTTATAAATATTTGTTATAACTTATTTGTACTAGTAAAATTGTCCCTACCGGTGCAGCGGAAATGTAATTAAAATCCACGCAATAATAAATTTATGTTACACCAGATACATGACAGAGTAATTGCAGTATTAATCACGATTTCTATAATAAAAACGTGCGTGCTACGAATGTCACATTTTGTTCTGCAATATAATTACTAAGCAGATAACCAAATACAATTTATTATTCCTAGAAAACTATGAAATTACCCTACTTAAGGCTCTACCCAAACATAATAATAATGAAAACCCTCTGGGACAAGCGTTACCTCATCATGAGACTAGCGTAAACTGGAGGGTTGATTAGAACTGCTCTCTAAAAACCTATGATAATAAAACAAACAAAGTATCATAGGATCAAGAGAAAAGGGCAGAAATCACAGATCAGCTTGTGGCGAGTTTATAGTGAGTGGCAACACTGGGGTCCTTATTGCTCCAAAGAGTTTGTATTGGGTAGCTCCTGTTTTCTAGATTTCCCGTATTGGGTTGCTGGAGTGGCACCCAAGAGCGCAGGACTCTGGACGTTGTCTTGCCTTAACTGGCCGGCCAGAGGGGGGCCGCCGCAGTTATATGCTTGGGGGTGGAAGTGTCTAATGGTATCATAGCGGGGAAACCCAATTCGGGTCTCTTTTAGACCCGCGACGGTGAAACCGGGGCTGCACCTCTCTACACCCTTAGCCGCTCACACCGCTGTTGCCGCCTTCTGTCTTTACTGGCAGCTTCTCGGGGGGCCCAGCTAGTAAGTTGTCGAGTCACCGTCTGCCATCCCTAAGGATTTTTTTTCGAGGGTCAAAGGCGACGTCGTTTTCTTCCGGCGTATAAAGTTAATTAGTACGAAGAACACCCACACCCATAGACCATTTATTAACTTCCATATTGAACTTAACACTCAACAGTAATAATTATTTTATGTTGCGGTTTTTTAAAAGGTCATTCTAGAGTTTGTGTTCTATTGGGTTTCTCTTTTGGTTTTGAAACAACTGATCTACGTGCTTCTTTAAAATGTAAGAAAGTGTATCTGCCTAACCCTTTGAGGGTTAGGCAGACACACTTTCGCCGGTATGTTAAGATCCCATGTAATGTAAATCCCATGTAAAAAGTAATTTTTCTATCAAAGTTTTATCTAAATCTGTCCAGTGGTTTAGACATGAAGAGATAAGAAACACATAGTATTTTTGCATCTACAAACATAACTATGGATACCAAAAACCCACTAGTTACAAACTTCAACAAATAAATCATCAACATCTCCTACAAACTGATATACTTTGCGCTTGTAAAAGCTTATTTGAAATAAAAACATTTGATTTTGATTTTTTTTTTATTGAAAACTCTTGAAAGGCCTTTTATCCCAAAATGTCTGGATGATATTTGAGCTTGTTTTTATTGTTAATTATTGTTTTTTTAAAAGAATAATTATTATAAATATTTTTTTAAAAGAGTCTTACTATCGTTTTTACAGAAATAAATATCATTTAATCATCATCAACGTATTCGATACGCTTAAGGATAACAGTAACTTGTAAATGTCGAATGAACTCGACACTCAATCAAAAAAAGGTCGTTCTCGAACCTTAGATGTGCGGAAACAAGAGTTTGGCAACAAAACAATGTCAAGGCGCAAATAAGTCATCAGTATTCTTACATTCACACGTCTCTAGACGTTGCTTTACAATGTAGCCTTAAGGGACCAAGGACTTGTGCGCATTAAATGCACAGTGCACTGCATAGGAAAAGTATAAGGTTAAACATGTTTTAATCTTCTAGACTAAAAATCTAAGCCCAAAGTCGAAGCGGCGGCGGTTGCCTTATGGCTAGGGCGTTGGACTTGCGATCATGTGGACGTTCGAAACGCAACAATTGCCCTACCGATGTGAACCCACTCGTAACAAAAGCATTTAGCTTAGCACGAGGGCGCTAGTATGCTTTAAAAAAAGTAATGTCACACCTATGAAATAACACTCACTGAATAAGTAATCATAAAAACTAAATAAAAACGATAAAGGAACGGGACGGCAGACTTCTTCGAAGTTTAAAGTTTGAGTTAAAAGTTTTAGGACTTGCTTCTGAATATATTATCGTTGATGTGTTGTCGCAATTTCTACTGCAATGTAAGAGTGTCCGACAATTTGCGAAAATTTAAAAAATAAACACTGGCGCCCAAAGAAAGACAAACGTGAAAATAAATGGATAGAATATTCTTTATTGCACACCAAAAACTATTGTTAAGTACAAGTTATAAATCATAAAGTGGTACAATAGGCGGTCTTAAATAATATGTATTCAAATAATTTGTGAATAAAGTTTGTTTATTCATTCCAGCCCGGGAGTATAAATTATTGACCATACCTACTTCTACTATAAAATCTCAGTTGGTATCACCAAACGACATTACTTTGTAAGAGCTCCATAGCATATCTATGTCGCTCCATTGTTCATATCTAAATGTACCAAAGGATAACAGCTCAACATTCCTGTAGAGTGCGCAGGCGCCATGCAAGCGCGTGCATAGTGCTATTTTCGTCCATGTAATTAGACGGAGGGAGCACTGAGGGCGAAAGGAATTTTAATAGTGTACGGTGTAAATAGTCTGCATCCATCGAAGAGTGGAACCGTTGATTTGGTGGTGATGGTTGGTTATTTTGAGGCTAATAATATGATGAAACGTACTGCCGGCAAACTATGAGTTTACCAGCAGTCGCTTCTGCCTAACCCAGGATACAGGCGTAATGGTATGTTATATAGGCAATATGTCATACTTGCTTCGATATAATGCTTACATCGTAGACAATATAAATACAAATCGTTTACCATATAACCTCCTCCTTTCCGTACTTTCTAAAGTCGGTTAAAAATGGCTCTAAATGAAAAAATAAGATCTACACATAGTTTTAAAGTAAAAAAAATTTTAAGATATCATATCCACACTAGGCAAGAACAGATAAGCGAAGGGGGACTTACTTAAAATTAATTCAAAGATATAATTGAAAATTATAAAGAACGTGAAACTTATAGATTTTTTAAGAATGCTCATTTAGGGATACCATATTTTATAATGCCCATCTGAAAGAAAACAGCTCACCCCTAAACAAGTCCTGCAGTGGGACTCGTGAGTTACGAGTCCATCGGGAATACAAAAGACGGACTATGTTAGCCACAAAACAAACAAAAGAAGACCTAGATATGATTCAAAGCTGTGTGAATCCGCCTGCGTGCCTTAGGCAGTGCCAACGAAAATTAAAAATATTTATGCTTTTACAACGACAAGCTATGAAATCTACTACCCTCGCGCTTATCAGTGAACTTGATTTATCTCACATATTACAAGTTTGTTGGACGGAAGCAACATATTCTTCTTATAAACGACACGACCGTCACCGGAAGTACAGTTTACGAGTTCTAGGAAATAAAGTTAGTGCTAAATATATATTTTATACCGCATTATTCCGTATCGGTCTGCAATATGTCATTATGTCATTTAATGATGCTGATTTATGTAGATATACTTAGTATGGTCGTTAAAACAGATTTTATCTCAGATTCGTCAAGGTTAGAAGTCACGTCAATCTAATAGAATACAACAATAGATTTTAATTAGATATTTTTTCAAGTAAAACGTGATTTTACAGTCTATGTATAGAAGGTTGATGGTTACGGAAGCTCTAATTATAGTAAGTAAAAGGTATCTATACTTTGCTTCTACAAGACTTTCATAAAAAATTTGTTCAATATTATAAGAGTTTTCAAGATTATGTCGAGATGATCTCGACAGTTTTTTGCCAACGTGGTTCCTATAAAGAATGGGCTTCTTTTAGATTTAAAATCCCAGTAGGCAAATGTTACCCCACATGTTTTGAGTTCCACTAACTCAAAACAAATGGGGTAACATTAAAAAAATAAGCTCAACCCGCAAGGACGTTCATCAGGACGTTAAGTAGTAGTAGTGCCTGCTGATATGTCTACATGCCAGCATGAATGGGTCGCACGACCGGGGAAGTACTACCCTCCCACAGAATATCGACGTCAAGTAGCAGTATGGTATACTGTTGCGTTTCGTACGGTAAGTGTGGAGCGCCGGAGGCCCAATTTCTCCCTTAGTCCCCTTCCTTCTCCTTTTCTCGTTTCCCGCCCTTTTGCTTAAATAGCATCTGCAACTCCTTTGGTATTGCAGATGTTAATGGGCGGCGATGCAACTTACCATCCGGTAGCTGGCCTGCTCGTTTGCCGAGTTATCCCATAAAAAAAATGAAAAATAAAACATCAGATTGGAGGATTTACCCGCAGCCGCAGCCCAATATAGAATGATAAATAATAAGGATAGAAAATATCTGAAAGGATAATGTCCTTTAAGAGACATTAAAACACATGACTCGTTATCGTCATAATTATGTTGAGGTCTTTCCCATAAAATAAATATCTGTTGACTAAATGTCTATTTAATAAACATGACTTGGTAATAAACCTTGTTTTCCTTATTCTGTAAAAGGGTAATTCCCTTGTACCATCAACTGCCAGATTAAATTAAACAAGTTATTTTAGTGAAGGCAAAATACGACCGCGGGCAGGATTTGAACCTGCGTCTTCTGGTTAAGTACACCAGACGCTATGACCGCTAAGCCACCGCTAACCCACCCGCCTTGCCTTCACATTCCTTTGAGGCGGTCATAGCGTCTGGTGTACTTAACCAGAAGACGCAGGTTCGGATCCTGCCCGCGGTCGTATTTTTCCTTCACTAAAATAACTTAATAATCTTTGCATGAAAAATGCCTAAAAAATACAAAAAAGATAAATTAAACAAGTTTTCTGACCACTTGCATTTGTCGAATTAGTATCGAAAGATGTCGATGTCGAGAAATATCAAGTGTTTGTAGAATCTAGCTTTCCGCCTGCAGCTTCGCCCGCTTGGTCTATAGGTATACGTTTCTCTTCATTTTACGGGATAATATATAGCCCAAGTCACTCAGGAATAATGTAGCTTTCTATTAGTGAAAAAAAATCAAAATCGGTTCAGTAGATCCAGAGAGTACCTAACCCCTACAACCTCACAAACTCACAAACTTTACTTCTTTATATATACATAATAATAATATAATATTAGTAAAGAAGTATAGATGAAACCATAGATTTTCTGATTAGCCTAATTTTACAGTGATTTGCAGCAATACAAAACAAAGCAACTCGGACCGCACAGTACACTTAGTTAAAGATATTTAAAAATAACACATAAAGAACAATCACATAATACTGATCAAGACGACACTGTAGCTGATACAATGACGAAAACAACAATAGCATGCGTGATACTCATTTATGTACATCGTTGTAAGCAAATCGTCGCAATATTGACTGATGAATAGTAGTAACGTCACAATTATAGTATTGTGACGTTCCTCGACCTATTAATTGATTCATGCTACACAGTAAAATATCCAAAATATTACGACCCCTCACATAGTTAATTGATTTGATTTAAGACGATTTACGAGTGCTTCCCACTAACCACGGCGCACATCAGTTATTTATATTTTATAACCTACTTTAATTTATGTAGACAAATTGAATTTACTCGCATTCCAAAATCGGAAGGAAATATGCAATAGGAGCGAACACAGTCCCTTGCTGAATTATTTAATTAATACATAAGAATTATTATGCTGACTGCATACTGTTATGATCGTAATAAAAAAAAACACCAGACAATTTTTCGCAGATTGCCCATTTTTTTGTACTATTCCTTTCATCGTACATAAACCTTGGGTTAATAACCATGAAAGTAAATTAATTAAAGTGACTCGACCTGTGATTGATGTTATTTAAAACTAAGCTTCAGCGTCATGCTATAAAAAACTGCAACGTTGTGTAAAAAATCCGTTACCGTTTCAATAAATCCAGGGATTATCCAGCTACTTTTCGTGATTTCTAGACACAAATAAATGATTGGTGATGAAAACTTTGTATAAACGAGTATAAATAACCAAACAACAATTTTACTAATTCTATTGTACGTACTGTCACAAATTGTACAAAAAGTGAATATTAGATTTACCTGTGAACGAGTTGAACAAGATAAAAAATCAAATAACCATGACACAACGATTACATTTGACTTATATGTGTATTGTATATTATAACAATAGGACCGTCGAAATCATCATAATTTGTACAAGGTACACATACCTTGGACAATAGAATGGTAAAATTGTATGGCGTCGGAACTACGGTTCCGGTTGCAGAGGTCCACATGATGACGGAAATGATTCACATTATTCGTTTCTATCATAATATTTCACTCTGGACCACACGCAATGTCGATAAAAATATTTAATAAAATACCCCAGGAAATAAAAGATACTTTAAAATTTTAGAATAAAATTAAATAAATACTTAAAGCAAAAATGCTACTACAGCCTACAAGAGTTTTTCTAGGACAACATGGAATACAAATAAATGACACAATGATAAAAGAAGAATGAATTTAATTTTTAAGAATTTTCTTTACTAAAAAAAATTGCAGCGACCTTACAGGGTTTCATATTGATACTGATGTGTGTTTTGTAACAAACTATGTAATATGAAAGCAATAAAGATTTAAATTTGAATTATTAAAGTTGAATAGATTAGTCGATTAGTGCGTCATACTCTAAAAAGTTCTCAGTAGGAGTTCGGAGTTTGGATATGTGCCCGGTGAATGGAAATAGGCTTAAGTATATATTTTGCACGACTTTCTACCTTTTTATTTTTCCTTGCAAATCTGTGTCTATCTGTTTCAAATGGATGTCTGAAAGAAATTTTCCTTGAGCGATGAGACCGCCGATTGTGTTGTTTATTTCTGATTTAATATTTTTAGTATACAATAAAGAAAATCCTATCCATCTTAATATTTAACTGTCTGCCTACCTATTGTATGCAAAGAATTGTATGTAACCTTTTATTTTTACGCCTAAACCACTGATTTGATATTACCTGCAGTTCCTAAAGTAAGTGTTTCTTGAAATTCTATAATATTTGCTCCGTTGTTTGTATTTCATGTAATTATTTATTATATAGTTAGGTAAATTGGTTAAGAAAATTCCTACCGAGGAATTAACTATTAAACAATTTATACTTAGCTGACCTCTTATACCGCCTTGGCCGATTTACCCATTCTGCGGAAAATCTTCCGATCGTTATACGGTTTAGATCCATTTGCAATCCATTCAGTAAAAAATCTCTCGTGTTGTGAACGCTTATCGATCGAAAGTATCGATTATAAGTTTATACGATGCGTCCTTTCAAATATGTAGGATTACCATAATATTTTAAAGAATTGGGACGGAAAGTTACTAAATAGTTTTGTGTTTATTTTATTTTTTTATGTTTTTTATCCACAGTCATGTGTCATCAATATTAGAATTATGAATAAGATGATATAATAATATTATGTATATAAATATATAAGATTCCAATCTATTGTAATTAAGATTACTTCCCGCTTAATTGTTCCTATTACTTACTTTTTAATTGCTGTCGTATTTTCCCCATACTGTCTAACGTCAAGGTTATAGAATCAGACCAGTTGCATATTTTTTGCTAATAAAAGTTTGAATGTTTCTTTCATGAGAATTCGTCTGGTGCAAGTTTGAGAGATGTTACATCATCTATATGAGTCAGCGAGAAGCGATACACGGTTTTGTTTCTTGCTTCATTGCTGTCAATATTGGAGACATTTGTATGCAAATTACCGTGTAGTCTTCAATGGAAGGCGTGTCTTGTTGGTGTTGTCGTCACTCGATGGTCGTAGTACGCATGTGTACACACGATTGGCATCATGTTGCGTATTCTCGTTTGTTCATTGCTATTTGGAATTTCATCCAACCGCTGCTGTTGATATACGACCGTACTATTTTTGTACGATTAAGAAGCTGAGTGTGCATTTTTACTATCTACACATCCGCATTCATCAGCGTATTCTTAATCTGTTTCTCTTTAATATGCATAGATAAATTTAACTTATTATTATTAGTATAGATAAATTTAACTTATTATTATTAGTATAGATAAATTTAACTTATTATTTCAAGCGCGCCCAGCAAAGTGTTATTGATATTTCTATGAAATGCTCTGTAGCAGCTCGGTGTCTGATTTTTGCGTTAGTGGCGTTATTACATGGGACCTTAACATACCGGCGAAGCGTGGGTATACATCAGTACACCTCTGCCTAACCCTTCGGGGAATACAGGTATGATGGTATTTTAAATTTATTTTATATTTTTCCGAGATAAAATAGTATAGGTATTCCGTATTCTTTATTGTACACCACGTTTGTAGTTTACAATAAAGAATAGTCTATTCTATTCTATTCTATAGGCATATAACGGAGTGGAAGGCAACTGGCAGCAGCTAGATGAAAAGAATGAAGATCGGAACTGTGACGTTCACTTAAAGAGGCCTACGTCCGGCAGTGGACGAAAACGGGCTGATGATGATGATGATATAATGGAGTTATTAATAAGGGTAGAATGGATTTGAACGAATACTTATTTTAATTAAGAATGAACCAACTAATTTATCTTAAGTTTGCAATATTTATTAATATTTATACATGAATGGAAAATCCAATCCGGTTGATGAAATTTAGCGGTAAAATTACATGATAGATTGTTTGATTAATTGACAAGGACCATTTTTTACAAAGCAAAAACAATACGAAGGTATTACTCCGGCACAGGAAACTTGGCTGACGAATACAAATAAACAAAAACTTAAGGTTATAGTGAAACTGCTAAAGTTAATTGCAGTAAATTAGTGAATTTAAAGTGTTTACGAAGTACTTACGTACTACTATTTTCGCGGCAGTATTTTTTATCAAAATAGCGATTTTTGACCTTCATAGAACCAGGAAAAAATATACATAAATGGCACTAGCTTAGTTAAGGACATTTATTTATGTAGTATAAACTATAAATTTCCTTAACTAAGTTATAGTACTTACCACCTTATTTTTTTGGAGATAATATCAATAAATGATATATTTTATACCCCTATCCTAAAACATATATATCTACTTCGATTTCGGTTACAGAAATGGATGCATTGCCAATAATGATGAAATTAATTTCCTTATTGGCACTAAACTGTTCACCACAGCGATACCAATCAAGATTGATGATAATTTATTTTTTACAATAAAACTATACACACATCGCTTTCAGGAGGTCCCAAATTCCTTCTTAACTACCTATACAAAGAATATCGGTAAAATAAACTAATCCCTTTTTTACCGCTTTTTCTCGTTACATTACGGTTCCTTTTATAATATGTATAATCCGACAGCCTATGCATCAGATTTTACTCAACAGGGTTTACATATTTTTAATCAAGCTGACTCACCGTTCGGACATGCGATATCAAGAGACGACTTAAGGTCATTTAACGTTAATCCCTTATTTTTTATAGCTTTTATAAATCCTAAGACATCATGTTTGAGAAAAACTAAATTGACGTCGATGTCTTAGATAATACAACAACTAAAGTTAATGAGATGTACCTAGGTGTATGTGGATGAAATAACTTACTAAGCAAGCATATGATTATCAAGTTTTAACTCGGTCCGTTACCATTTGGAAACTAGATTCAAAGTGCTATAGACACGCTCAAAATTATGAGCTAATTATGATCATCTAGTCAGTTGTACTTATATGTAACTAGCTGTCCGCCCACGGCTTCGCCCGCGTGTTTTCTCGACTTTTCTGTACTATAATATGTATGTGTTATACATATAAACTTACCTCTTGAATCACTCTATCTATTTAAAAAAACCGCATCAAAATCAGTTGCGAAGTTTTAAAGATCTAAGCATACATAGGGACAGACAGCGGGAAGCGACTTTGTCTCATACTATGTAGTGATAATTATAATTACAATGGAAGTATGTACCTAGCTAGGTACTCTAATACCTAGACGACGACAGCAAAGCCTACGAGTGCAGTGCAGACGAGGCGAGTCTGTCGACACGTCAATGAACGTGGCCTTGAGTAGGGTAACCACGCTAAGTATTTCGTAGTCAATACAATTATTTTTTTACATTATTGTAATTATTTCGATAAAGTCCATCGACAATTTTTTTGTAATCAACTTTGATACAACAATAGAGCTATTTTCAGGCACTTATAATATTTTCAGAATTATTTACAGTTGCTTAGTTCAAAGGCGAGGCTTTAGTAGGTACTAATGATTATACCTATTTGTCCTTTTCAATTGTCCAAGTAAACGTGTCTAATATTTTTTTATAAAGTTTTATAAGTACTGTTACAGCGGCTGAAACGGCTGCGGGCAACTGTCACGTGATTTCCGATACAGCAGTTGTCATTGTTCCGTGTCGAGCAAGGTCGGCTGATGTAATTCACGCGCGCATTGCACCAGACGCGCCGGTCAACGACCTTGCTCGGACACGGTCTATCGCAAATCGAAATTATGGATAACATCGCGAATGTAAATGTGTTACGTATTTGGTTAAGTTTTGTACCGTTAGAGATAGAGTTATTTTGCGTAATTACCTCCGTTTCCCGAATAGAGTACCTAAAGATTTTTTGGGTTGCCGGGGTTTTGTGGATGCGCTTATTCAGACTTCAGCTTAAGCATATCGTAATTCATTACACTATCGTATTGTAATAGAATGACAAACAAGCACACTTACAGAGCATTTCATGAAAATTTCAATAATCCCAGGATCTCTATCGTAAAAGTCGCGCTTAGGACTACTTGAGTCTATGACTAAGCAAGCACATGATTGCTTAAAGCAGAATATTCGACAATGTAACGTTTTAGGAAAGCCTCGAGATAGAAACGATGGACGATCATGTTGTGAGTGATCACTGTAAGTTTAAGAAAGAACTCTGTCCTCGAATAAAGCAAATATAGAGCTTTCATAAGCACTAGTTGACTGGCTGGCTCCAAAACGAATCCTAGCCAAAAATAAGCAAAATCTAGAAAATTGCGTCCGGGAAGAAAGCGTAGCATCATATACAAGTAAGTAATATAGTAACTGATAATAACCTCTTACCATCTGATTGAAACACCATCATAGATTTCATTTAATCTAAATCCAAGCACTGCGAGACCGAATATGATACGATACGATACGGTTGGCTCGTTCTCCGTGACCGGATCAAATAATAATTAACAGAAATGTAGGGTAGCTCTTAGTAATTTTTACATTACGACGACGTGACGACGACCAACACCTCATTCCATAGACTACTTTCCATCCACGACAATGGATGCTGTAGAGGACCCGAGAATCGGGAAATCGGGAATTAAATAATATCAATTTATCGCGATAAAAACCGTAAAAAGTAGTTTTACTTCAGTGACAGTTACTTAATCTTAAAAAAAGTAAGCTGGTAAGTAGATACCTACATACTTATACAGCAAATTAGTTACAACAATTAGATAAGTATATTTTAAAATAACCCTTGAGTAAAAAGTTAAAAACCTTACGCTCTCCACCAACCTCTTCCGAAGTAATATTTCATTTGCAAGAACGCCGATAATCTCAAGTCCATTACGGAACTGAAAACAGGAAGTAGGTATCTACAATACGGAAAACCCTTATGAAATTCTTGTAACTGCTTGGAAATGCACACAGTCCTGTCATCGGTAGATATATAATAGACGCGTTTTACCTGAAATAAAACGCATATTAAATACTTACCCTTATTAGAAGCTTATTATAATGAGAAGGCACTTCCGATTTCCGTTGTATTTTACATCTTTTTCTACCGTATATCGCTATCTCTTTCGCACATCTCAGGCGTGGGGGTGTTGGCTACCTGATGGTTCCAATCACCCTGTTCGTCATTGCGTCGAATTATACCAGGCAGAGATAAAAAGTAAGCTTCTAATAAGGGTAAGTATTTAATATGCGTTTTATTTCAGGTAAAACGCGTCTATTAAACACTTGACCGTTATTAGAAGCTTATTATAATGAGACCTGTTTGTTATCGCCTGGTGGGAAAGAGCCAATGTGAATTATTAAAGTAAATAAAAACTTAAAAAGGAAAATATTTTTAAATTCTGTAACAAGATTAACAACATACTTCACCGTGTCTAAAAATAAAAAATCAAGGCAATAAGGTATTTTTAACAATTAGAATCCATTACACAAATGTATAATTTTTAATTACGTATTAACTGTCACGTAATATATTACATATATTAAAATTAAATCATTCTACAGGTTTAAATAAGGAGGTTATTGGTGAATTATTAGTATGCATAATAATTTCACAGCGATAGAATTTTCGAAAAGTCTTAACCGGTTTCCAATTTCCCCTACCTAGAATATCATCAAGGGGTAAATGATCAACACACATTTTGGAAGGTACCGCGGATCGCACGCTACCTGGAGTTTATGTTATGACAGCTCTTCTCATATGCGCCTTGATCCACCCTGCAATTACAGCTCGAGAGGCAGGGTTTGGTAATCTGCGCAACGGTATCAATAAATTTGATGATTCAGACTTGATACGTTTTTCATTCAGTATTGCTATGGTTTTGTTGATCCAGTAAACAGGATATAAATTTTGTTTATTAGGATTAATTAATAACTATCATCCAGACTGTCTATTATCACTGCAATCTGTCTTAGATCCAAAGAGAGGCCCAAAAAATAATAGAATCAGTATTAATAAATACAATGATCGTCCAACAAGGACAGGGCGTAAATTCTTCGAGCTGAATATAATATAAATAAGGTTGCTGTATGTCGAACAATGTGCAATTTTGCTACTGTCTACTGAATACTTACATGTCCCAGACATGAGGTATCGCAGTCTTGGGACTTTTCAAAGAAATAGATTTTAAAATGCGTTTATGTTTAACCAGAACATCTTCACCTAATTTACTAGATAATTGGTATTGCATAAGGTGGATATTACTGATTTATAAAGAAGAATAGTATTGTAGGTGAATTTAAAGTTAAAGTACAAATCTGCTAGGAATTGATTTAATTGGGCTCCGTTGGGCCGTAGGATTAACGTTATTTTGCAGCCTTGTATATTTTCCAAGTACAGCCGCCAAGATTAAAGTAAAGGTATTAGGTCTCGTGTCGACAAGTAACAGTCTTAAATCCGTCAGTGTAAACGGGGCTGCGATGGCCCGGGACATGAGACCCGCTCTCCAGAAAAACTTTTCCAACGTAGCAATACAATCAGATAAATTCCTGTGGCCTGATTTCAGTGCATTAGGACTCGAGGAACTAGGAAAACTCCATGCGGTTCCCCAGCGGTGGAAACACCCATGATAATAGGAAATTCCAAGGTGCGCTGAAAGCATCGTGACTTAACGTTTCGCGATCGTGAGATCAAGGGTACGTAATTGCCTAGTAGTAGGCTGTGCTGTTTTAGATACTAGTAATAATAGTTAGATCACGGGAGTTCCCATTTTCAGAAAAAAAAAGAAAATATTTCTGGGCAGTTCGGGAGTAGGTGCCATTCCGGAGGCTAACGAAGTCTGGACAGGCAATCTGCGTGATTGTTGAATTTTCCAGGAATATGATAAATTCGAAAGTGGATCTGATACTCGTCCAGGACATACAAAATTTGATGGGTTAGATTTGTGAGAGATCTAGTTCGAGATTTCATCCCCCCTTCGTTGCGGAGATAAGCTATCGCGGAACGATTGTCTGATTAGATCAGAACTGAGACATGCCATCTGAATATGTCGTCTTACCGTCGTCATATATGGGTTTAATATAAAATGTGTTTAAAAAATAATGTTCAATCATTCTGGTCAATGCTTGTCGCATGCGCTTCTAGAACTTTCAATATCGTTAACAATTCCTTCATGGCTACTGAGCTCTGGAGATCCTTTAGTGAATTTGTTGCTTATTATGAACTGCGAGACTGTTTACAATAGCAGCAGACTTGCGACAGCGACTAGCCGCTGACAGGGACTTGCGAGTCCAAGGATCCTAAATAATGCCGAGAAAGTTTATATATTATTGTAGGAACAGAACGTTCTCGGATTTTATTTGAAGAGCCAGAAATTGTAGTGCCCAATAGCATATGCAACTACGCCTTTAAACCGTTCCGATTTTGATATATAAACAATGATCCTTACACCCTTTTGTCGAAGTACTTTTGTATCTAGTTCATACGACACGCGAATATTTTCTGTGCTTAGTCCGAAGGGCTCGCAGGTCATTTTTAATAATCTACGTAAATTAGATGTACGAACCGTCTTTGTAAATGGGC
This sequence comes from Subacronicta megacephala, assembly GCA_958496365.1. Classification (NCBI taxonomy): domain Eukaryota; kingdom Metazoa; phylum Arthropoda; class Insecta; order Lepidoptera; family Noctuidae; genus Subacronicta; species Subacronicta megacephala. The sequence continues at coordinate 4,599,586 of OY292524.1, forward strand.
TATCGGATGATTGAAATAAGCCTGTGCCAAGTCTGCCTTGCACATCCATTTTCGGGGTTAGAGGAAATCCTGCACACGGTACATGTTTATTAAACGGAATCGGTCTTTTACGAGACAAACTGATTCAATAACCTCAGGTTGAAAACCGGACGATGTGTCCCGGCGCTCTTTTGCACTAGAAATACAAAGCTATACAAAGCTTGGGGAAGGATCTACTGCTTTCAGAACGTCTTGCTTTTTTATTTGTTGAATGATTGCAGACATAGAAATGTCTCGATTCTATTGTACGACGCTGATAATGGGAGTTTTCATGAGTGATTTTTGTATGAAGGGTATGCGATACTCTGTTATTATTTTAAGTTTTATTCACAGTTCCAAGCGGGAAGATTAGCACACCACCACAGTACTTACTAAAGTCAGCGAGTCACTCTTTTTTGTTGCTTGTATTGTAAGGAGGTGAAAAGGAGCGCTTCTGGTCTCTTTCATTTGGGTGCCTTGATCTCGAACCGCGAGTTCGAAAGCTGTATTAGATTGGGATGGGAGTGCCCTCGGTAGCATTATTGTGCCCTTTTGAAGGGTAATGAGCAGCAGGAACTGGTTCACAGCAGTAGCCAGAAGTAACAAGCGGTGGTACGTAATGACAGGCGTGCCCGTGCGAGGGTGTGCCGTACAAAAATACCAGTTTTGCTTACGAAACATTTCCGCTATTAAATTGTTTGGTTGCGATGAGTGTGAGCAACAGTAGCTGGCACACAGTAGTAGCCAGAAGTACCACGCAGTGGTACATTATGACAGGCGTGCGCCTGCAAGGGGTGCCATACAGAAATACCAGATTTTGCTTTCAAAGCATTCCCGCTATAAGAATTTTTTGGTGGTGATGAGTGTAAGCAGCAGGAGCTGGCTCACAGCAGTAGCCCGAAATATTACGCGGTGGTACGTAGTGACAGGCGTGCCCCTGCGAGGGGTGCCGTACAGAAATACCCAGGTTTTCCTTTCGAAGCATTCTCGCTATTAGATTATTTGGTGGCAATGAGTGTGAGCAGCAGAAGCTGTCTCACAGCAGTCGCAAGAAGTACCACGCGGTGGTACGTAATGACAGGCTTGTCCCTGTGAGGGGTGCTGTACAGAAATACCAGGTTTTGTGAGAGCGACCTCGGTCATTCCCGCTATTAAATTGTTTGGTGGCGATGAGTGTGAGCAGCAAAAGCTGGCTCACAGCAGTAGCCAGAAGTACCACGCGTTGGTACGTATTAACAGACGTGCCCCTGCGAGGGGTGCCGTACTGGTATACCAGGTTTTGCTTTCGAAGCATTCCCGCTATTAGATAGTTTGGTGGCAATGAGTGTGAGCAGCAGGAGCTGGCTCACAGCAGTAGCCAGAAGTACCAAGCGGTGGTAAGTAATGACAGCCATGCCCCTGCGAGGGGTGCCGTACAGAAATACCAGGTTTTGCTTTTTTACTCGTCAAAAAATACCTTTTTCTAACGCCGCCTGCTTTGTCCAGAGCAGCAGTAAGAGCTTGAGAGTATGAAGGGGGTATTTTATTTAAAGCCACTTTTACTAAAAGATTTCGAATACATCTGAGAATACTATCCCTACTCTTTCTTCAGCTCTGTGGCCGCAAGTCATTTGAAACAGATGTGTATAGACTTACCTTATGAAATTCACCTTATAGAAAAAGTTAAGTTAAAGTTATTAACCAGCGAGTTAGACTAAGCTAATAAAATACGTAATGTATTTAGAACAGTTATTAACTAACGATGGATTTATTTTTGTTCAAGAATACAAAAGTTAATCCCTGCGTAGGATTTATCAGAGTAAGCCAAGTGGCGTGTTTTATTATACGCCTTCACCTCTTAGTTTGTTTCTAGCTCTGTAAATCCGGGTGAATGGTTATAACAGCTTTTGGGTGTCAGCATATCGATTATGCGACCACGTGCTATTAGGTATCAAATCGTTGAATCTCATTAAAATTTTTTTGAATATTCCTACGGTGTGGCTGCACCGTGAGATCTTTCAGTTTAGACTCAATATCAAATGACATATGCGGTATCACTTCAGTATTTAAGTTACAGGTATACGATAATGCCTGCGAGGCATCGTCAGGAAAGTCGTCTCATCGTCATCGTCCTCGTAAAGGTCACGACTAACGTCGGAAATACATGATATATTATCATTATTACTCAGGTAGTTCCTATTAATCCATAAGCACAAACCTAAACGGAAAGAAAACATTTCAAATACGAAGGAAATAATATTAATAATTTTCGGGTAGAAAATTAAACAGTTGAACATTAGATAAAACTGTAAAAAGAAATTATACTGGTTAAGTCGGTAGAAAAATAAAACGGTTTTTAACGATAAAACCGTAATATGTAATAGCATATTACGCTTAATCATATTAAATAAAGGTAACAATATCGAACGGTAACACCGTTAAATAAAAATATTATAATAAAATACTTGTGCAACTTACGTGTAAGTATTATGTAACACTTTTAAACAATATATTATTTCCAAGGTAGGAAATAACTAGCACTAGGAGCACAAGTTATCACAACGGAAATTGTCAAGCCAATGACGAACAGGGTGATTGGAACCATCAGGTAGCCAACACCCCCACGCCTGAGATGTGCGAAAGAGATAGCGATATACGGTAGAAAAAGATGTAAAATACAACGGAAATCGGAAGTGCCTTCTCATTATAATAAGCTTCTAATAACGGTCAAGTGTTTAATGATAACATATCTATCAAGTCCGCACGGCTAAACAACAAGCTATATATTTATATAGCTTGTTGTTTAGCCGTGCGGACTTACTAGATTTCTAGTATCAACAAACCTCGCATTGTAAACGCTTTCCGCACAATGTGAGGCCAGCATATACTGGATTTGAATAGCTTGATGTGTAGCCGTGTGTATCTATCAATCAATCACACCAAGAACGTTGTGGGTATAAATTATGTCCGGTAACATATTTTATAGGCGCGGGAAGCTAATTGTTTAAATTAATACCTAGTATTCTATATGTAACTTCACAGATTCCTGTGAACGTGCATATTATATGCACATAAATTGACATATCGTCGTGTTACTAATAAACGTTTACCTACTAAAGTGGTGACCCCGACATGATTGAACATGCAACCTTCCGATCCTGATGACTTGTAATCGCCAATGTCGTTGAACAAAGAGAGACGAAGCAGTTATTATATACACTAGCTGACCCGGCAAACGTTGTTCTAGCATACTAAAATCGCGAAAAAAAGGGGGTGGGGGTAGGAGGGTTATAAATAGCCTAGGACCTATTCTCAGAACCTATCAAATATAGGTACACAAAAAAAAATCATAAAAATCGGTCAAGCCGTTTCGGAGGAGTTTGTCAACAATCACTGTGACACGAGATTTTTCTATATTATCACTACATAGTATAAAACAAAGTTGCTTCCCGCTGTCTGTTTGTCCCTATGTATGCTACGCAACGGATTTTGATGCGTTTTTTTATAAATAGAGAATCACTCTATCTATTAAAAAAAACCGAGAGGTAGGTTTAAGTAGGTATATGTATAATACATACATATTATAGTACCGAAAAATCGAGAAAACACGGGGGCGAAGCCGTGGGCGGAAAGCTAGTTTTTTATACCTACTTACATTTGAGTTTTATTCAGTTCGTGGCGATCGGCGATTTTCTCAGAGCTTGACATACATATCAGAAAAAAAAACTATTACAGATCAAGGAGGCAGTTCTCTATCTAATGAAAGTATCATTATTGAACCCTTTGGAGCCGTAGGAGTTAATTTAAAGTGTTGAACTTCTGATGTAATGAATTAATCTGTTACAGCAGACGCGTAGATGATCATCAATTTGTGAGAGGCAATTGTACCGATTGTATCGCTTCGACAATATTAGATTGACGACGTACGACAGACAGTGTATGTCTCGTCGTAATTGAATGTAATAACTAAAATACGTAGTGTAGTAAGTGTACCTCTGTGTACTTCTGGACCCAATTAAAGTATTATGTTGAAGGCTGTACAGAACATTTAACAGTTAGCTAGCTAACTCATTACGATAAGGAGCCTAATTAACGAAACAACACTTTTAAGACGTTTTGAAGGCGTGAAACATGAATATAATTATTCTAGTTATCATTCAATATTGTTCTTGGTTCTTAATCTAGCCTGGTGGCCTCCTCCTAAACATTTGAATTATACCCGTAGATTCTGTGAGGTTTAACTGAGGTTCCTTTTGTAAAGAGCTGAGCTGCTTTTGTAAGAGTACTGCCTCGTTGGTCTAGTGGTCCCAATCGCGACTGCTACGCTAGAGGTCTCGGGTTCGATCCCCAGGTCGAGCAAAGTGTTATTAAGTTTTTCTATGAAATTCTTGGTAGCAGCTCGGAGTCTGGATTTGTGCCCGGTGACTGGCAATAGGCTCGGCCCCTATTACATGGGACCCAAACATACCGGCGAACTGTGGGTGTACATTAAGTACACCTCCGCCTAACCCTTCGGGGAATATAGGCGTGATGTATGTATGTATATATACAAGGTAATTTTTAGTTTATGCGAAATACGAAACACGTGTCTAGTATTTTTAGGTAAATAATCTATGTACAAAATTTCAAAGTGTATCTTGAAAAATGACAAAGTTATAAGTTTGTTATGTTATTCTGGTTGTCTGTCGTATCAATCTGTAGCATCGACTTCGGGCCACTGAAGGGGTTGTTTGATTGAGATTTTCTTCCTTCTCTTTACCTTTAAGTTACTCTTTGCAATATACTAGGTACTAAGTTATTAATAGGTATTAATATGTGGAAGCTTGTTATTAGCAATTTACGTAAAATTATTGTTCTTTAGCTATAAGTGTTTTTAGTCTGTAAGCTTTCCTAAAATAAATACAGTACAATACAACGGTACACCTCTACTTAATTTCCGGGAGAACAGGCGTGATTGTAATCAAAGGTGGTTGATACTATATCATATATTGCTCATTAAAGTTTATTAATACTACGTGAAATTTTTTTTCAACACATCCGTTACAATATTTCACGGCTAAAAAATATTTTATTATTATATTTTTGTTAATTTTATAATAATTATTACGGACAAATGCTTATTATAGATAGCGTGTTATGTAACATGATTACGGTAATTAGTTTAGCTATTATAATACCTAAGTATATAGGACCCATTATGGCATTCAAACGAGCAGATAATATTTTTCACGGTACGTTGGGAGGTTATGTAGTGTAGCCAGTGGAGATATTTTTATAGAGAGATGACTACTTATTGTTTTCTTTAAAGAACAGATAATATAAATGTAATCTCATCCTCGGCATCTTTCTTTAATTAATTATAAGCGTAGTTTTTTTGTTCATATTAATTTACCATATAGCTAGTACCATATAGACCATTGGTTCTTCTGTTTAGTATACCAACTCGTAGCTCTGAACAAATATGGGACAATCCGCGAATGCAAATTGCCTTAATCCCACGTCTTTCATTTTGCATTGCTTTGCAGTGTTTTGAGATCAACTGATCCTAATATTGGGCACAATTTAAGGATTAATTACTTAGGTTCATCAACCGGAAAGTCCAAAATAAAACGACCAATCTCAGTCATCATTATATTTTAATGAATCTGTTATTTACAAAAGATTTCGGTGGACTTTGTCAACAATAAGCTTCTTTGCATCTTGTACCTTTAGCGCAAGCGAGGCGTGCGCTGGACTCTTTTGAATTAGTATTTTAACTGCCTATAGCAAAACTAAGAGAATTTTTCTATTAGGTGGTTCCTATTACCATATCCTGCTGTAAATAAAATGTTCCTTAATTGGTCGTAATTTGTTCTAGAAGACTAGTTAGTTCAATTTTAAGTTGTAAAACAATATTCTATCCACAATTAGCTTCAGGGTAGTTTTGATACTTTCTTAATTCTTGGGCAATTGATTATTCGAAAGCAGGACTTATATGGTAAATTCGATTGACCTGTTTTACGGCCCTTATCTAATAGAACGGAACTAAGTCTAAAAATACCCTTTTTTGTTGCAGACAGTTAAAATAAATTCAAAACTTATCGACTGAGCTGTTTACACACATTAAATGATAAATAAAACTATATTCCAGTTTTATGATTTAATAACACAAAATTTTATGCAATCAAAATAAATTCAACCAATACAGAAACACAAACCCTAATAGGTAAACAGCTCATTAACATTTTTCAATGAATATGTAAACAATACTTTGAGCCAATACTGAATAATACAATGTAATTAAATAATATATAAGACGTTCACAATGAATGACAATGTTAAATGTGCTTATCTGTGCTTCCATTCAAGTTAATACATAAAAATCGCTTCTAAAAATAATCATGACATATTACAAATTCATGATTGTCATCGCGGTCGTAGAAATCAGACCAAAATATAGTCAACATGATATTGGATCTTAACGACCAACAATATAATCTTCGGTTATATAGATAGTACAGTTACATCGTCTTCCGTAGTCTCCTAAATAATTTTTATACTTAAAAACATAATAACACTTTTGGTTTTTACATAAAGCTATATAACAACAGTAACATTAATTCATATTTTTTGAATATTCCTTAATACGTTCTATACACTTCGTAACTTCATATCAGATTACATTTAACCTTATAAAAGAAAACCTCATTAAAATGATCATTTACTTAGGCATACAATACAATACAGGTTGTTAGAAAAGAAATATTTTTAATATATTTTCCATGTTTATCACATAATACCTTCTCCTACCGCTAATTGCCATCCACAATCCTAATGATAAAGTATATCTAATGCTTATAGCTAAATTATGCAGTTTATTGACAGAAAAATTATCTATGACAAAAAAAAACATATATATCTATAGTTCAGATATATACACACTAAAGTGGCAAGTACATAATAAGCCTATATTTGACGACACTCTACATAAAGTGTTTGGTTTGGCATGATAGATGCACATAAAATTGACTGCGTTACATTTTACTCACTTCTATGTAAACTCACTTAAAATTAGCGTATTTACACAATTAGTTGTTCGTCACAATGGCACTATAAGAGTGTTATACAATGTCAAAGATTGAAAGTGAGAATTGAGAGTCACTGTCGTTCGCATTGTACTTGAATGCCTAAAAAGTGCTTTGTCAAGATTTGAAAAAAGTGTACGTAAATTACGCTACAATCTGTTTGACATATCTCTCTCGTGATGGGGTCGTATAGAAAAAAGCCAAGCTCGAAAAATTTTAACAGTCTAGCAAGTTTAAAAGGCAAATGCTACTGTAACACGATATACACACACTAAAATATATAAATAGGGTTCATAATCGTATAAATTGGTAGTCCCTTGCCTCATCACACGTAACCAAACAGGAGATGGCTATATCTATAATACCTACATGGACTTTCCATTCCTTTCAGTTCGTTCAATCTTAGATGTAAAAATGTAATAAATGGAACCTAACATTGTTTGCTTTGAAAGTACTCGTTTTCCTAACTGCAACTTATATTTACAACTGTGCATACTATTTACATTGTTACATTTATTAAACTTTGAGTAACACTTTCAATTACAAGATGAATGAGTTTTAGACCTTTTGAGAGAATTACCTTATTGTCTTTCTGATAATAGAAATCACTACAGCGTGGTATGAGTTTGTATAGAAGGTGAAAACTGTATCTAATTCTCTATGTCTCTTTTCTACATCTTCTAAGTACTTAACAGCCTATAAGTACAAATTTATTGCTAATGACAATTAGACATTTTAGTTTCTGACTTTCTGCTCACACAAACTTTACAGTGCTTGAGTATTTGTAACACCTGAATGTTTGAACATAGCTTGTTGACGCTAGCACCACGACACATACATTTATGGCACGTTGGAATATAGAACCTTACATATCCCTTTTATTATTTTTAAAATGCAAAGCGAATGTACATATACGCTTTATTGCTTGCAGTCAATTCCAGTTATATATTAATGTCATTAACTTATGGTAACTTCGTATAATTCTTCGCATCTAAGTGATTTTAACTTTTTTTTTGTTTTCGCCGACAAAATGAGTTATTTTCCAATATCAACCTAATAATTAATAGCACTGTACATAATTGTAAGAAAATAATTTATTTCGTCGGCTCCCCTTCACAATAAAATCGTAATCATTACGAGAATTAATAAATACCTAATGGATTCCACGAAACCTTTATTACAATACCTCCAATGTAATGAGATCGTATAATTTGTTTAATTATTGGAGAGAAAAAGGGTTCGTAAAATCTAATTGTATCACCTATCATTTCGTATCGAACTCCCATGGTTTGGAGGAAGAACACAACGTCGGCTAATTCGGGATTATTTTATTAATGGGGGTTGTAAGCATCGATTTGACGAATGCAAACCGACGTACTGGTCAATTCGAGTAATTTTATCGATGGCGACAAAAATATTTCAACGTTTTAATGTATTCTGTACAGTCGTAAGTACTGATTACATTGTTAAAAAGAGTGGGAAATATATATAGAGAAGAAAATATATTAATGCAGTTTGTGTATAAATTGAACAGATTATAGTTTAGGAGCCAAAGGTTTTGTCGCTCACCCGACTAGCCGACGACCCTATACGAGCAAGTTCTTTTTTTAGTTTACTTTTCTTCGGGCTACATATTCAACCATACAATGGTTTCCCTTATAGTACAGTTATAATGGTTAACCTTACATCAATTGACCAATTGGTGTAATATCGTAATCGATTAGACTTATAAAAATCAACTTTATATTCATCAACCTTATAATGTTTTACTTTAGTCTACTCTAGTGGTTTAATTATAATGATTGACCTCATAATCGTTGAATCTCATAATAACTAATCTGTTTTGGACACAACTTCCCCTATATGGTGTTTTATCGTCATTAATAGGACCGTTAATAAATCAATATTCAACCTGTCATTAGCGTACCTTATCGTTAATATGAGCCACGTGAGGGTGGAGGTCCTTAGAGTTATTTAGAGCACACTCTCCCGCTGGGCATCCTCGCGCGTGTCGGAGGGAGAGCGGTCGGAGGGAGAGCGGTCGGAGGGAGAGGGAGGGTCGGAGGGGGAGGCGGCCGTGCGCACGATGGCGGGCGGGCGCGGCGCCAGCGCAGCTCCCATCGTGATAGGAGTATCGTCCTCGTCCTCTTCGTCGCCTTCCTCTAAGTCCTCGTCGATAGGGGTCAAGATATCCATCGGTTGTTGGACTTCTTCTTGTTTTCTGTGAATGTAATCGAATACGTTCAGTTTTTTGTGTTCACGTCAGCAAATGAATTGGTTGTTTTCGTGATCAAAAACTTACATCGCAAAACAGAAAAAAGCTTAAAATTTACAGATCATACTTTCTCAAGTAAAATATTGTGTACAAAAAATCATCATTCGGCTCTGATCTGGACACTTCCCAATAGATATTTAAAAAGCGTGTATGTAGGTTAAACATTTGTAGACTGCTTCTCTGTTTCAAGATTCGCTAGAGTCGGTGCGATCAAGGCCCGCATAAGTCTTTAGTGTATAGTGAAATAAGTTCGATTCAATTCACATGGTTACAGGTCAACCAATACAAAACCAGTTTAAGCGGATCTCGCATTGTATAGACTTCCCATACAATAAGAGGCCAGCGTAAACTGGTTTTGTATAACTTGATGTGTAGCCGTGCGTACTAGTAATAACTGTGCTGTACAGAAACGAACTTATTTCACAGTAGTACTTATTTATTACAGCTCACGAAAATCCCGTCCAAATTATGTAGTTATCGACATCTCACCTGCGGAACAATGGTGCTGCAAAAGAAGTGAGTGTACTAGCTAAGAAGAACGCCGACGCCATATAGAACGAGGCATCATAGTTCTTAGTGGCATCGTACACGGCTCCCGCTAGGGGCGAGCCGATCATAGCGGCCGCGCCACGGAACAGGATCAGCAGACCAAACGCATTGGTCAGCTTGTCTAGGCCGAGCAGGTCTACTAATATGATTGAAGTGAGAGAGATGTAGCCGGCTGAAATGTGAGAAAAAAATATTAGATAGATTGCTAATCCTCTTGCCTGTAGGTTTGTTGTTAAGTAATTTTGACTAATTTCGGCATTGAGACGGATTGGACTTTGCAGAAGAACATGTGATTAGTGATTATGCTACCCTTTATCTTAGGGTTGGCAGTAAGAACTGCGACATCAACTATAACTTATTCACAACTGAGTACTTAAACTACTTAAAAATCGTTATCTTAGGAGAGAGTAGTGTAACTTCCAATTTTTGGCCTCTATTTAACACTACTTTCCGCTACGGCAACAATTTGAGTAGCAGTTTTTGGTATTCAGTTGTGCATGGCGTGATCCTAAATTAAAAAATATATATATTAAATTTGACGTCCAAGGAGAGACCATCAGCCTTAAGAACCTTGTTGCGGTGGATAACTTCATCTTTTTTTTTCTAATTACGCAATTTATATTACCAAAACGAGACCAAAATAACTGTAAAAAAAGTTATGGTTCCTGTACACATCCACTTTATTCTGTCTCTAGTTTGCCATTAGTTTTGTTATTAATTTTGGTTCTTTCCAGATATATTAAATGATGAAATTTACATTTATTTTTATTTAGCAAAATAATGCTTAAACCTAGGTTAGTAAGTATATCATCGATAATATTGATCAATAATATAAATGTACTTACAAATAGCGATGCCGAAAGCGATGGCAATCGCAACGTACGTAGCGTATGTGGTACAGAAGGGAGTCAATCCAACTGATATCTGGAAATAATTACATTATAGAATTTTAGTATAATTATTCATAATCTACCATCATTCTACTCTAGACCTTCGTTTTCAGATCAGCGCAAGAAGTTCTCTTCTTCCACTCATTCCTGTATGCCGCCCCTTCCTTTTCAATTACATCCTTCAAACAATCCATCTTTTTTCTTCACCATTATTTTCTTCATCTATCCCTTCACGCAAATATCTATGCTATTAGCCACTTTTTAGAATTGTAGTATTATTATAGGTACAAACGCTGTAGCAAACTAAACAAGTCACCACTTTCAAGTAGGTAGTACACCAGATAATTTCATTATAAGCAGCTGTACAGCTATATTATACTCTCCCACCCTTGGGTGCAAGTCGCATTTTAATCCGAATCGACGAATCTGACCTCGCATTGTACTAAAAACCTATACTGTGCAAAATTAGCAGGCAAAAAGGCTTGTTTAATAAGTTCTTATGAGCATTATAATATGAATCCCGTACTTTCAATACACATCTAAACGCATCTACAACTTTGGTTTTGCTGAAGTCCATTGGCGACGATGACTACTTACCATCAGGTAGCTCACCTGCTCGTTTGTAGAGTTATTCCATCAAAAAAAAAAATCTTTCTTACCGTAGCTATGACAAGGCAAACATTATTGAGCAAAAGGGAGTCCATCCAGGGGAAGTCAGCCACCCAGCCGCAGATGATACGACCGAACGTGTTCGTTATACCGATGATTGACAACAGGAAGGACGCTTGGGACGGTTCAACACCCTGGAAAATGTAATAAAATTGTATAAATAAAAGATGTTCATGAATACAGGGTTGTATAGGTTTAGTAAAACATGCTGTTAACCAGGTGGATGCCATAAACTCGTATGATAATAGAGATTAAATAATTGGGGCACTGATACAGGACTAACGGTCTATGATACAGGACTATGACTAACTAGAAAATTGTGACAAGTTTACCCATATGATATTTATGTTACCGTCATCGTGTAAAATATCAGGTCGCAGTTTTAGTATCAGACGTTAGCGTTAGTGAAGAATCACACCAGTTTTTTTTGGATGCAGAAACTCCTCATTGATCGTCTGACAACTTCGGAGCTGGCAGGGTATGTCGGATTCGGACTGACTTCTACAGAAGCCTTCCCGTGCTATAAAGCAGAGTCATGGAAAAAGTTCGAAAAATGCGAGCTTGACGGAAATCGACCACGGCATAATGTACAAGTGATAACGAGTTGTAGAAAAAAAATATCGTTAACTGTGACGTTGAGGAAATTTACCTATATATCTTTGCTCTGCACGGTTTCAAATCCCAGGCACGCACCTGAATTGGCACTCCACGTTAATAAAATGTAAACCCATAAACATTGACTATATGCAACTACACGCCCCATACTCCGTCCCAGAGTCTTGGCAAGTAAAGTAATGATCGAAGCGTCATGTTTCGACGTAAGTCATCATGTTATATTAAGATATGGAATGGGTTGGATACAGACACCAATATACATTAAGTGCGTAATTGAACACGTGTGAAATATAATTACATACACGTGCCAAGATAACAATTATATCACTATTTGTTAATTGACGACAAAAATAACTTAAGGCTTAGGTAAATGACCGAGAAGTAATATAATATGACGCAATGCACTTTATACTTATATCGCTAATCAATCGATCATTTAATTTTGACACGAATAGAGTACATTTTGTGATAAAATTTAACCGACCTAAAAAAAGGGGAGTTTCTATTGTTTTTTTCCTAGCTGGATCTTAGTTCCTTTCAAGTTTCGTTTTTATATGTTTATATAATTGTGCTGCTATTCATAAATTCTTCCAAAATCTCTTGAACTGACGAAAAATATTGTTTGGATCCCGATAATACAATGAATTAAACATGTTTTTGTGTCTATAATTACCAATATTAATATAAGTTACGACATCATCACGTGATACTGATTTGTTTAAAAATAAATAATTGTTAATGCTGACTTGTTTTCGATAGGTATACAAATATAAGACACTGCACTTGATTTTGAGTCCTACTTACTCAAATTGTTTATTTTAAACTAAATGTAATTGTGATAATTTTTAAAGCATACATAACAATTATTACGCCTGCGCTCTTGAAGGTTTGAACATAGATGCACTACTCAGACTGTTCTTATTTATCGGAGCAACTAGCAAAATTTAACTTAAATCCGAACTCCTGAGAATTTCAGTGAATTAGGAGAACCGAACTCACATTCAGACGCAAAAGTTGGCAACCAGTAGAGCGAAGACATTAACTTTTAAATACTCACACTAAGGCGGGCAGCATCCACGATATACACGAAGGGCACGTACAAGCCGGCCATCCCGAATATGTTGGACACGCCGATCAACATGAAGGCCGGGTCCCGCAGCAGGCTCACGTCCAACATGGACGACAGCGCTGACTTGAACGACTCCGGCAGCGACAGGCACGGACACAGGTCGTATTCTGTAAATTAACAGTTACATTTTTTTTTTAAACCTTACTTAGCAATGTGGGCCGCACATTTCTAGTATTCTTGTTAACCCCTCGGACTAAGCTAAATGCTTGTATTACGAGTAGGTTTACGTCGGTAGTGCAATGGGTGGGTTTCGAACTGGCAACCACATGATTGCAAGTCCGACGCCCTAGACATTAGGCTACCGTCGCTTATTAACAACAACGTTCTCATTTCTTGATTAGGTTTAGAAACCGCATATGTGATAAGACATTTTGTCATCAGGGTCCCAATATCTGCTATTACAATTGTATCAGAACCGCGTCCAATGGCACTAAATGGCATAAGAACTGACAGATTTCGTATAACACAAAAGATTCAACATCATTCTTAGGTTTTCCGAAGGGAATTCAACATGGGGTTCTTAAAAAAGTTTAACTGTAAAGATTTTTCCAGGGTCGGCAACGCGCGAGTGATACCCCTAGTGCTGCAAACATCCATAGCCTTCGGTAACCAATTACTATCAGGCGGGCCATATGCTTATTTGCCATCTCAGTGGTATAAAAACAGTAATTGAATGATTTTAATACAATAAAATAGAAGAATTGAGTAGAAAAATACTTACGTTCTTGTCTCTCCAGATCGCCAGTCTGCCTACTTTGCGGCAGACTCAGCACAGAGTTTCTATATCCTTGCAGAGACTTCTGGCTCTGATACTGAGGCAGGTTGAGTACGGACCCCGAATAGAAGATATCCTTGCGAGACATTGGACGAACCATGCGAGATGGCTCTCTAGGACCGGCCACCGAGAGTTTAGAGTTGTACATCATGCTTTCTGTGTCACCCTGGGACAAAAGAAATCTTTTTTAACATTCCATTTAAATAACTTAAGTTTTATGTGTTGGTGACGTCAGATAAATTGTAGGAGGAAAAAGGTTGAAAAAATTATGGAACAGAGCTAGCAAGGACACACTGCGGAAGGATATGCTTCCTATCCTTGTTCTGTATAGAAGAATATAGGTAAAACAGACCCATGTAAGCGAATGCTTCTATTCAGAAACAACACAGTAAACACACAAATGTAGGTACTAAGATGTAATTGTTATTTTAAAAAAGTAACAAGCAATATAAATAGCAAGTTAGGAATAAATATAACTCTGTAACCGTTTATTTTAAGACTTATATCAATCAACGACTAATTATAATTTGATGTTACAATGTTATTGTACATTCTAGAATGATGGATGGACATGTGTATATGATGAGCAGTTGCGGTAATATGTCCTATTGTATCAGAACTGCCACATCCAGCAAACATACACACAAAATTCCCTAAAATTTATGAAATGCGATGATGTGCACACTATTCACAATTTTCTCATTGTTATTTTAATAGGATGAAAACGTGTCGTAGTCATTTGCGGCTCAGCAATAAGATGCTTCAAGGCTCTCCAGTGCATTATTATCTCAATGTAAACTAATGACATCGGCCATTTTCAAACTTTTCGCCAAGATCCGCAATGTAACACAGGAATCATATTGTATTGGGTAGTTGCCAGTTGTTGGGCTATTTGGCAGACAATAACTAAAGTTCAAGGCCATATATCCAAATTTTGTAGAACAATAATGTTGGATATGACCATATGAATGCCCTTGACAACAATTTATTTATTGTCGGCTAAAATTAGGTCAATTGGTTTGAACTGTATACAATTTCAACACTGTCATGTATTTCGTTTAGCTTGTTTACATAAATTGCTGGTATTTGAAGTGCTTAAAAACGAAGCAATGTTGTATGATCATGAGACTTGTACTCACTGTTCTATTAATGTTTGTAACCGTTTTTGGGGACCTATCTTAATGTTTATCGACTTTTAAAAAATCTTAGTAATTTAATATTTTTATTTTTTTACTAAAAACAAAAGCATACGGCGAAAGCGTATTAGTTCAACAAGTTCACTTACATCAGCATTCCTATATTGACTATTCATTGAAGTTTTGGACGTGGCTTTGATTGCAGCTAGGGACGGTTTGAATCTGTAAAAAATAAATAATATTTTTTCAACTATCTGCATAGGAATTCATCATAATACAATTAAGAACCAAAAAAAGGGATGAGATAAATGGATGCTGGGTTATATGAATGATATGTTGCAATACCAATTAAGGACTTAAAGAACTTACTAACGATTGGTGTAATGATGGAGGGATGGATAATTCTAGACCAATAAAATTCAAAATTAAACAAAGACACGAAATGAAACATCAAATATTTACACATTAAGCGGCTCTATTGGTTTATGTGATACGCGCTACTACGCGGCGTAGAACATCAAAACATTCGATCAATTAAATCAACGCGTTACGCCATTCATGCCAATTCTACTATTGGAGTCTATCGTTTATTTGTTATGTACCACTAGAGTACCGAAATTTTCCATGAATGTCTTCCTTAAGTATTTTCCATTCCCAAGTTATGGTGGTATTGATTGTTTGAAAGACAGAAACATAAGACTGCTATGTAAGTACAAGTGAAGATTTTATACCAGGTCTTGGATTATCAAAAGGAACCCTATGTTATTAATTTAAAGCCAAAATAATAAAAGGTACCAACATTCAACCAAGCATCAATACATTGAGCCACTGAGATGGATGAAATGCGCTGAAATGATACTTCGAGATTTAATCGCTCGTAGTAGCTTACCCCCATCTTCCAAAACGCTCAATGCATTAAGTATCTTATAAATGAAACATAACTAGACCACAGTATACAGTGACTAGACCAAGTATTATCTGTAGTGACGTCTCACTTTATTGACTCCCAAATAACTATATTAATGTGTTACTCGTTAGAGCTGAGCGTTTTGTAATAATTTTTTTTTGTTACATGCAAGTTTCTTCCACCATCCCCACTTCGTAGGCTCCCATCAGACAGCATCCCTATAAAAATATCCTACTACCTATCAGCGGACCTGTCGCCGGTACTCTGCTTGCGCTGGCGGTCGAAGAACGGCACGGAGCCGTTCTTGGGCAGTCCCGGCGCATGCGCACTGAACGCGGGCGACGATACGTTGCGCGACATCAGCTGCTGCTGCGGGTTTACTGTCACGTTGCCGTTCTCGCCCTGCAGAATAGAGTCGATACCATCAGACAGAGTCCATAGAAGCACTCTCCTCTCAGAATAGGAAGGTTACGGCTATAGTCATACATACATACAGGTTCATACTAATTTAGTCAATATTTAATAAGGAGATAAAAAGATTAAACAATAACTTATCGAGTTTTGAGAACTTGCTTCCCAGTTGTAGAACTAATAGGTACTTATTGCTTTTCGATTCTTTACCATTCGGTAAATCTGTTATGTACCAACTTACGTCATTAGGACGTTTAATTCAAGCACGTCTTTCATCTATTCGGTATTACATGTCTATCGGCCTACACACGTTTGGCCTGGCTAGACGCGTGTGACCGCAATGAAGGACTTTCAAAGGCATATCTTACGCAGACAGTACTCCATACATACCTAATATCAAGTTTACCCATAGAGGAAGACAGACATTACAGTCGGGTAATTTATAAAAAGCTTTGGTAATTTTTATAAAATGAGATATCTATATTGTTCTCTTTTTAAAGCAGTTACGTCTTTTACACAAGGGCATAAAGGCACAAGCCTCCGGCACTTTTTTTACTTTCTAAAAGGCCCCATACTCTTATGCTTACGGGCTAGGACTGCCTTGTAAGTAAATGCTTTTTTTTAATACGTGATGGAAATCATAGGCCAGAAAGATAACTACAGCATACGATTGACATACCTTTTTCTTCTGTTCGCTGTCATCTGTCAACGGCTTAGCTTCAGTGATAGTAGGCAGGGTAGGCACAGTAGGTACTCCAGGCATGTTAGGTACGGTGGGCACACGCGCTAAAGCTTCCAGGTTTAACGAGGAGTGGACTCCAGGGTCGATGTTCAACGGGGCCTGGCGATGCAAGGTCTCGTTGTTTAGTGGTGTGACGATCAAAAAAGTATAGAAGGCAACCCTGAGTTAAGAAACTTGGTTTGAGAGTCTTACGTTATTCTTATGACATACATTAAAAATATTTTTATCATCATAGTTTCATTATCAAATAGCTAACACTAACGTTACGGATTTCATGACATATAAGATCGGAAACTAATGAGCGCTATAAAACCCGTAAAAAGCAGTTTGACTTATTTAAAAGCTTCTGTTTCTGGTCAAATAAACTACATATTCTGTACTATAAATAAGAGTTCTGAATACAGGGCAACTTTTAGATACGACTGCAAATTTTCAGCCTTATTTCATATTAAGGCTCTCGGGTATCAGGACAAAAAAATTCTTATCCTTATTTTAGGAAGCTAAAAATAAATGTAAACAAAAGCTTTTGAATCCTTGTTCGGATATGTCAATCGAAAGTAAACCCTAAACTAATAGTAATAAAAACTTAATCGTTGATGGGGTAATATTTTGTTCAACTTATTTTTTGCTCCCTAAAGGTGGACAGTAAGTTATTAAAACTCCGTGCACTACAATATTGCGACAGAAAAGATTGAAAGATATCATTCATAGAAACAGTTTTGCGTGCACGATACATACACTACAGTTTAAAAAGTTTCAAGAAATACAATCGATACAAAACTAGTCACTTCGCGGTAACGCAGTAATAACAGGGACAAAAGAAAGGGGGAATGAAGCTTGCCAATCATTCGAAGGCATTGCCCTCAACAAAGCATAGGAATGCCGCATAATGTATGCATGTTTTCAATAGAAGGGACAAATACTGGTAAAATTTCAATTTTATCATTAGACTGCGATTACACTGTAAAAAATGGATCTTATTAGTACATACGAGTAGATCCATTATGCAACATTCCAAGCATAGTAGAATATCACTATCTCAAATACGTACTCGTAAGTTTTATAAAAAGTGGCCAGTTTTTGTTTTCTATAAATTATAAAAATAGCTAATTGTGTTACTATGTGCACCTACCGGGAAAATAAAGGCAAAAATTTATCTGAATATAAAAACGATTAGATTCAAAATAAAACAGGTAATCAGCCTTCCGGAATAATGTTCCCAAATTTCCACTGGGGAGTTCAGATTTGAATTTTGGCCTGCATTCTCCGTACAAGAAAAACTAAGTAATTTCATCGCACACAACGAGATCTAAACATGCGTCCTAATAATTTTGTTAGCACAACAAGCCGAAAAGACAAGACCACTTAACAGACTCTAGCTGTTTGCTAGATACATACCACCACCTCGAAGGGGATGCGTTTCGTCAACTGCTTTCATAAAAATCTTAATAAATAGACAATATTCCTTCAAGTCCCATCTTGTAAACACAATGAAACATGGTATTGTTTTGGTCTCATAAAAACCGGGCATGATTGAATTAATTCGTACTCTTTAATGTATTATGCAATTTAAGCAAATACTCCAATTGAAAAAAAAAACAATATATTTTCATTTTTGGCTACAAAAACAGGATAAGGTAAGATTTTGCTTTGTTGTTTGTATTTAGATAAGAGGAGTATGTATATGAATTCACTGCCGCATTCAGACGAAAAGCATCACCTTAAAGGAAATTGAAAATAAAAATATTAGTGAAAGCAAAACTACATACAGAATCGTCTACAAGGTTCACCTTCAACCTCTTCTCCATGGTACCGTCGGGGAGCTGAACCACGAAGTAAGAGCCTCCAATGGATCCACGTTCCATTTGCAGTCTTTTTTCTTCGGCCATCCTTTGCAACAGAGGCTTTTCGCCTGATGTCTGCAATATGGTATGATGATCTTAACTAGTTACATTAAACCTTCAAATTATCATGATTGGATACCTCAGAACATAATATTGAATTTCGCCAAATTTTATTTTCAGCCCACTGCTACACGTATATCCAAATCGACAATTTCTTAGCTGGACGTTTATTCCCGCATATGAAAAAATGCACTTGAAAAAGTATAAATAAGAGTTTCCTTATATACTTTGGCATGGGATTTTTATGTGATATAACAATTCTTATTGGAAACATTATATTGTATGTATACGTAATTACTCCTTTATTTTTAAACCATTCAAATGCATTGTAGTTACCTAACTATATTGCTGAATATATCTAAATACAACCTTATATTATACTTGGGCATGGGATTTTTATATGATATACAAATTTTCATTGTAAACATTCAATATATTGTTTACCAAACAAATGCACTGTAGGTTCTGAATCGTTACCATTAGGTTCTCTCAGAAATATTACTCAACTAGAGTAAACTAGCTCAGAGGCCAGAATTAATTAGGTACATATATGCGGATTCAAGAAATCAGAGTGGAAAGGTTATTAGCGCGAAAGGGAAATTATATTATCTCCAATTTGCGCGCAACTAAAGCCTGTTTATAATGTAAGCAATATCTGACCAGTGATAAGGCGTTATGAAAGATAGTCTGCTAATCAAAATCTTTTGATATGTACGTTTATCGCAGTCTGGCGATATAAATGGCCTCAAACAAAGTAGGGTCGAAGGTCTAAGCAAGTCTCAATTCAAATAAACTCTAGTCGCAAGTCCGCACTACAAAATTACCAACCTTAGGATAGACCAAAGGCCTCATAAGCGCGCCGAACACAGCGCAGTTAAGAATCAAGCCAGCGAGCAGAAGGTTAGCGTTCTGCCATGACCCAAACTCTTTGAGCAGTACTGCCGCAAGGGGCGCGAAGCTGAACGTGCCCACTCCTGAGCCGCACACCGCGATGCCGGTGGCGAGGGAGCGTCGCGACTCGAAGTAGTAACCCACGGCTACTACTGAAGGCAGATAAATCATACCGAAGCCGAGACCTGAAACAAATGATAAATGATATTCATCACTCTAAATAGTTCTTACAGCTCATTTTTAGAGCTTCTTTAATGGAGCGAGTATCTCTTAGTAAACGTCAATGTAACGCCATCATAGTTTAATTTTAACGCTATTTTCGCCAGTACTTCATACCATTCTTACCTATAGTGAGTTACTGTATAAATAAGGAAATGGCGAAAATGGTGTTGCAGCTTTTAATTGTTCCGTCCAAGAAGACACATGAACTCTTCGTGTAATCCATACAATACTTAATTAGCAATCAAGGATATTGGTGAAACATTTTCAGACACTTTAATTTGAAATTTGGAAGCATTAAAGGGGAAATGTTTATTGTGCTTTAAATGTATTTGCTACCTTTGAAACTGAAATGCTCAGACCCGACGAGTTTTTAATTTTTTCCAAAATGTTGTTTCTTTTTTTGCACTGTAACCATCCGTTTATAGCCCAGCGTGTGTGAATATACACCGCGTCGCTATGCAAAACAAAATCTTCAAAGAGGAAAATACTATGATTAGTGACTGTTGCTCACTTTGGCAGCCTCCCAAATTACCGAGAACTTTGACCAATTTGCCTGAGATGGCTACGTCATATAATTTGGCGTCCCATTAAAAAACAGAGACCGTCATCCCGTCGCCGGTATTTCACTCCTCGTGGACATTGACATCAGCTTCGATTCGTTTGCATCAAAGCGTTGAGTGCAATAATAAACAAAGGGTTTTCAGTTCAAGAATAACATATGATAATCAAGAATACATATAAGGTTGTTGACTTCGGATTATTTATCATAAACTAATATTAATTGTATATTAAATAATGTATTGGACCTTGTTAACTAACTTGGTACTTATTGATTGTTTGAGCATTTAACATAATAATATTTCGCATTAATATGTTGAGACAATATAGGTCAGATAAGATAACAAGTTATTAACTTCTGCTAATTATCATGCTTCCTCTAAATTGAATGTACTTAAGTTCATTGTTCTTGTAATAATGGATACTACAAGAATGCAGTAAAACTAAAAAAAAATTTATTTTAACTGAATTTAGTATTTTGTTCCTAAAACACAAAGAAGGTTGAACTCACTCGACCAACCTTTATAATTCTGAAGAATTTCTACTCTAAAAATCTATGACAGATGTGATACGGACTTTCCAATGTTAAACCCCGTCGCGCGGGTCGCAGGGGAGAAGCCCTTTCTGGCGATCTGACGACCTTGGCTTGTTAGGTACAGGGCAACATCTTAATGTTGTCGCCGAGTCGTTAACGCCATAAAATAAACAAGAAAGCGTTACGCCATAATGTTTAATTACGTGATAATATTTAGTGTTCCACTTAGTTCATTACAGTATAATGCGTGCGCATAAACAACAAATTTGGAATACGATACCGAATGAGTCAGTGTTTGTTGTCGGCCCACAAATCGCAATTTGAAACCACACAAAGGAGCATATGGGTTGTTGCCTGCTTCAGAGAGGTCGTCGCCACTTTATAAACGTATGCGTCACTTCCCAGTACAATATTCCAATTTTCTCGTTAAATAATTAATTTACACACAATGCAAGCAGCTGTAAAAGGTACACAATGAATCGACATTTCACCCAGATTCCTTTCAACGAAGACGACTAATTCAACTAATTATATGTTAATGGGTTACCGAATCATTTCAGAAACCACGAATGATCCAGATACATGAAGATATTTACTACAATCTAGTAACTGTTAAGACAAGGTTCATAGATACAGAGTAGAAACCTGTACGGAACACAAACACACTGACCTATTTTTAAACGTTAGTCAGTTTGATATGAATGCGAAATAAAAACAAAGAGAATGAGAATTTATTTTTAAGTTGAGCCGTTAATTTGTTATTCATTGCAAGACCAAGGAAGTAAAGAAACATTTCAATATTATGGAGTTTTCCTATAGACTCGTTATTTCGTAAACAAAAATTTGCCAGCGAGATTTAAAAGTTTAAGAATTATCAGAGCTGGTGAAATAATTAGGTAACATATGTCACATATTCCAACAGTTAGCCGGTATTTTATTGCCACTAACCAGGCACAAATCCAAGCTGCTACGTAATACAACCCAGGACATCAGTTTCTTCTTTTCGCCCTTAGAACGCTTGATCAATAGCAGACATTTACAAATTAATATTGGATATCCGTGAAGAAATATGTCCCATGTAATATGTACAGTAAGTAAATACATATGTAAATGATAAAACTATCGGAAAAATTGTAAGCATTCGTGTAGGAAGTTTATTAGTAAATGACCATACGGTATTTTTCTATAGTATATATAATATATGCAGCATATCAAGATGTAAATATTTAGTTATCACTTCAGTAATAAAGTGGGCAAATAGTGCAGTTGTGAATAACATCTTCCTTAGCCAACTACATATAATAATCTGCTACTGATCGTTTTATTTTTCAAGTTAGCTAACAATAAATATACATTTTATTTCATTCGATAAATTATTGTTTTAAATGGCCAAGTCTGTTACCCTCATAAAAAATATATTTCCGAATAGTCTCGACATTGAGACTCGATGATGTCAGCGCTTGGCTGCCATGCTGCCAACGAGGATCACTAAAATTGGTGCTAAACGGACGTGCTAATTATTGAGACGTTTAAATTAAAAAAATACATTACTGACACAACACCTTTGAGTCGTTCCTGGGATCTTTGTTAGGTATTGATTTGGATATCACGACTTGTATGAGTCGGAGGACTGTCGGAGGACAGACGTTACAGTGAAAAACCTATCATATTTTATTAAATGTTTAACTTCAAAAACATTTGAATCGTTGCTACGTTGACGCGATGTATTTTTCCATCGTTGAAACCTTGAACGGTCGCCACGCTACGAGAATTGGGTCGCATTCGATATTCAGAATTCTATTAACGATCTGAAAGCAAACTTTTAAGGGGTAATTTGTTTGTTTTACGCTGTATTAACAAAAAGCGTGCATGTTAATATGGCCGACTGAGCAATTAAAGACAATATTATATCTTAGCCTGGTAAGGCGCCATGTCGTCTGCACTAGTTGGCATCTAGCCAAGCGTCCCGTGTTCTAATGACCTTCAAATAGGTTTCAATCTACACCGCAAACTGCATTCGTCTCGTAATTAAGCCAATCAGATACAAATCTATTTGTTTGACGAAGACTATTTTTTATTGTGCTCTTAATTATTCACTGACACAGATATGCTGTCGCCAGGTATTTTGTGAAGCTCATCAACTTTCTTTTTAGGCATACAAATGAATACACTAAAAAATGTGGTCATTTATAGGAAAGGATGAAGAAATGGAACTAATACTATAAAGCAGCATAGCTGTACAAAGCCTATTACAGTACCTAGTTTTATTTCAATGTAGGTACTAAATTCGCGTAAGTGTCAGAAAATAGTTGTATAATTGTCGTTCATTGAAATAACCAGGCTCAGATCAAATTCATTGGCATTAGTTCCTGTGCCATGCATTGCATTCGTAGACGAAAAACCCCGCTTTTACTCTTGTTCAGCTAATTGTCAGAAGGGCTCAAACACTTCAAACTATAGTATCATTTGTGCCGTTTCGTTCACATTGGTGTTTGCTGGCAAATGTCCAATTTTACACACGGGCTGTTGCCTTAGTATTCAAGGGTTCGAGAGAACAAAGAACATGTCGAAACGGCTTTAATATTTGAAACATCTCGCTTTATCAAACAAAAGTCAGAACAAAAATCGAAGGCACCTTCTTACACGAACAAGAACAAGTTTCTTTCACTTAAAATACAAAATTGTCTCCTCTTATGGGGTCACTGTTTCACTTTATTATCGATTTCATACTTACACTAATACATCATACAAAAACAAATTTTACTTCAGGTCTTAAATATAGATATCAGTCTGAAATGGATATTTTAGATATAGGATGAAGTAACGATAGTTTACTCAAACCTTTCATTATCGACTAGCCATCACAGTGGTCGCACAAAACTAATTACGGAAGCAGTCCCTACTACTTACATTATGTAATTTCTAAGGACATAAACTCATTTGTCGATGCCTGGTTATTTCCCAAGAGACAGGTAACTAGATAATTACCACGAGAAGTTGTTGTTATATCAACATCACTCGAATAGAAAACTACGAGTATCATTGAACTGTTTGATCGTAAATTGATCAATAATTTATTTATCACTTTCTAAGTTGGGCGTTCAAATAAAACTTCAATAGAATTTTAATGTATGTAAATATATACTACTTCCTGTGTAGGAACCTATTTAATCACTGTTATAAACGGTCCGACAGTTATTTGCATCACAATAAAGTTTTCACGCTTAATTGAACTGTGGCGAAAAAATTGGAATATTTCACATACTCAATATAACATAAATGAAGCAGCAAAGGGCATGAGGACAGTGAACTAAAGTCGTTATTAATACATAATAACTTACCTGTCAGGTTTTGTGTGGCATTTTTAGTTACTGAAGAAACAAAAAACATCCGAAGTTTCCTCTGAACAACCTTAACCTTTTTTATGCGATTCTTATTACGCCTCGGGAAGACGTCAGATCTCCACAGCCCACGCAAACATACACTCACGCCTTTTTCCCATAGGGGTAGCCAGAAAGTGGTATATAGACCGCCACTTGCAATGCTACTCTTTCGCTTCTTCCATATTCATACATCTTTTCATACCGATTGCGAGTACCACGCACCTTTCCTTTTCGAACAACGTCAGACCTCTGCAGCCCAATATGTTTCATATGGGAGTCCACCACCTAAGGACAGCGAATAAAATCATATGTGTTTTTACCTTAATGCTTTGTGTTTACGTTTGCGTAAACACTGCATCCAAAATACCTGCGATACGAGGTGGATTCTCAATGACAGCCATCTTGGAATATGTATTTAAACAACAAAGAACAAAAACAGAACCATATCAC
The DNA here is from genome assembly GCA_958496365.1 of Subacronicta megacephala. Lineage (NCBI taxonomy): Eukaryota > Metazoa > Arthropoda > Insecta > Lepidoptera > Noctuidae > Subacronicta > Subacronicta megacephala. The sequence continues at coordinate 4,624,688 of OY292524.1, forward strand.
AATCACGCCAAGAATAAAGTGTATCTAATTAAAACAAAGGACTTTGTTTACCGCAACAAAATAAGTGAAAATGCATTGAAATATAAAAATATGGGAAAATCCACATAGTACATTATAAATTTCTTTGATTCAATGCAGTTTCGATAATGTAATCGTCCATTTGACTCATTTGTTGATGTCAGAAATAATTGACTCATCAATGAGCTGTTAGAATAATCTGCAAATTAGCGTTATTTTGATACTTGTTGCTAAGTACAATGGGAAACTCAAAGCGATTGTTGCCAATACGTGTAACACACACAATAATAAGTACGGAGTAGCCAGTTTAGTTATATAATAGCTATCTAACAGTCACAGAACGATACAATTCGGCCTCATTTTTGCATCTGTTATGGCCATTTACGGAGCGTAATCTGAAACAGATAATACTATAACGGTCGTATCCTTTGAGTTTGTGTTCGCTGAAACATACTTCGAAGGACGGCCGGCGACTCGACGACGCCACCCCATAACTATGCCAACGTGCCAAGGCCAGGGGACTTATATTAACTTCCACGTGCCACATATCCTGCAAACCGCTTTACTGCTATTCTAAATAAAGCCATGAAATTTCTTTTTTGGAAAAGATTTACAAGAAACAGTCAAAAATGTTTATAAATACTTAGTATTTTTCTAATGGATCATCTTTTATGACATTGAATTCGCAACGGATTTAAAATGCTTGTCACTTTCACATGAAAAGTAGCTTACATTATCTCCGCTTGGATGAAATTGTATTTCAAACATTAGTATTTAAAGTTTATTTAAAAAGTCAAGAAAATAAAATAGGAAGATACCTCGTATCTATCTTGTTCCGTTTTTATTTGAAGATATCTGAGTCAACCCGGCGTCAATAACTCGTTACAATAGATTTCTTGGAACATTTGCAATTGATATTACATTTTCATGGAAAGATACACATTGGAAATGCATCATCAACCCATTTACTGTCCCACTGTTGGGCACGGGTCGCATCTCAGAGATAGTCAACACACTAGCCTAATGGAGCTTGGCAGACTTCACACGCCCTCGAGAAAATATTGCAGGCAAATTATCTCACGAACTTTCCCGCACTGTTTAGCCGCTGGACATTAAAAACTAAATAAAACATTACTTCCACGATGCACTAAGATCCGTTTACATTCCTTAGATTCACATTTAATGCATGTTTTAATGGGATAACCAGGGACAAGAGTTGTTGTAGTGTACTCATAGAATTCCTCAAAATATTAATGGACGCTATAAACGTCTTTTAGCTTTTGGTGGTGTTCAAAAACGCAATAAGTGGCAACTGATTAAACATCTCACGTACATTATTAGAAGCTCTTAAAGGAATATGGAAGTAAAACTTACCTCCAATCAACCCATATGTGATCATCATCATGGTAACGCTCTTGCTGAACGTGGACAGTACGAAGGCAGCAGCCGCCACAAAGGAGCCGGCCACGCACACCGCTCGGCACCCAAACTTGTTGCATAACGCCGAAACCACCGGACCTGCCAACAACATTGAATTCCTTCGTAAACAAGCCAAAGTACCAAAACTTACGTAATATAAACACCCACCGCCTTGAAAGGGGAGAGAAATAAACGTATAATTTTTCTCTAGGCTAAGTTCAGGGAAAATTCCCAGGACTGGGAATTGTATGGTTTTTGATTAGAAGTTGTTTTGATTCAGTGGTAATTACTAAGAATTTCCGTAAAGAGAGAACTAATTAAAAACCTTTTTCCTAAGAACTCGGAAGCTCTAGAAATGCCAACTTAGAATGTTATTATTACGTAACCAAAACAAAACATACCTACTCCCAGATTTCATGAAAAATATTATTATACAGATTGTACATGAAAGACTGCCTCGTTGGTCTAGTGGTCCCAATCGCGACTGCTACGCTAGAGGTCTTGGGTTCGATCCCCAGGTCGAGCAAAGTGTTATTGAGTTTTTCTATGAAATTCTCAGTAGCAGCTCGGAGTCTGGATTTGTGCCCGTTGAATGGCAATAGGCTCGCCCCCTATTACATGGGACCCAAACATACCGGCGAACTGTGGGTGTACATTAAGTACACCTCTGCCTAACCCTTCGGGGAATACAGGCGTGATGGTATGTTATGTTATGTACATGAAAACATCTGCTAAATTAATATTTTACAGTACAGGTAGATTACGTGAATACATCCTAATTAAGACGCATTATAGTAATCATGTGTGTGAGTTATGTAATATGAATGTCATATAATATTTATGTATTTAATTTGTGTTTTTTCATTGTTTTCAATAATATGACCGCCGAAAAATATAAATGCCAATATCAAAATATTATGTTCTATCAGAAAAAAAATAATTTAAAGTTTCCTTGCATGTTGCTTGTATGCAAAATGGTTATGGTGATAATACTCACACTTTAAACAGATGTAATTCTAATAATTATCAATTTTTTTTTTAAATACTTTTGTAATTTTATCAGAGCAGGATGTCTATGAAAACGGGAAACCTACTTTAGATGAAATGTTTATTCAACATTTGAGAGAATTTAATGTTAAAATAAGTTAATAATATTTTATACCTATTATATTTATTGCAGTGATAGCCTTGTGATATGACCATTGGACTGCCAAGTCAAAGGTCCCGAGTTCGAATCCAGGGCACGCACCTCAGTCTTTTCGAAGTCATGTGCGTATTAATAATTAATTATCATCGTGAGGAAACCTGCACGCCTGAGAGATTTTCTTGACGGCATGTGAAGTCTGCCAACCCGCAGTAGGCTAGCGTGGTGGACTATAGCCTAATCCCTCTCTTTCTGAGAGGAGACCCGTGCCCAGCAGTGGGACAATGTAATGGGTTGATGATGATGATGATGATGAATTATATTTATTATATTACCTATATATTTAATTTGAATTTCGTGAGATTGTCCTAGTAGGTCCTTGATATTGTAAGTAGAAGAGTAAATGATACTTGTTTGCATTCTAACGTAAGTGTACAAATTATCGCGTCAAATATTTTAGTATTTAATTGTCACGCAAGGTATAAACATGTACCTATTAGGTACGATCATTTTCAATAATAATCAAGTGACCACCTTGGTACTAAAACCTACATTGAAAACTTGATCTGAGTGACTCGTTGTATTACTTATTTAAACGCGCAACCAGTTCAAGGAATCGGTACATCGTCGTAAAATATGTATTTTACTGCAAACATAGCAATATTTTTCTGAGGTTTTGTGACATGCTATTGAAACTCTCACGCAGTTTTGTAATAAATATTATGGATATACATAATTGTTTGCATATACATTCAAACCTATAAAGGGGTCTGTTTACCATGGCACATGGGTTACCGATTACCGATTACAATACATATACAGGACATACGAGTACAGCAACTGACTGCACTTGCTGTATGTCCTGTCTTGTCATGCCTTCACACATTTAAGTAATTAAGTAAAGATACCAGAATACTTCAATACGACACATTAGGTAACTGACCTCAAAGATAAAACGCAACAGCAAAATTTATTCATTCCAAATCAAAGTACGCAGATAAGGTACTGCGAAATGTTTGGGTCAGTATGCCAGGTCTCCAAGTGATAGCACTTTCAGAAATGCACAACAAATGCTAGTCAAACAAATCGTTTTCTAGTAAGTACATTTTTATTTATCGTTGTATATCTACCTCGATAAACGACTGCTTTCAATCAGGTCAATGGCAGTTTAAAATAAATAAACTAAGATAGTAGCTATTCGATCGATGGATTAAATAGTGATACCATATCGTATATCAATTATCAATAAACTACATATATGATTACATAATTACATTCGACACCTAATAAAAATTAAAAATTCGCGTGATAGGTTTTTGCATAGAGACAGTTTAAATAATAGATATCGTTTGTCATGCACAAGATTAAAGGGATATCCTTTAATCTTGTGCATGCATGGCGAATAAAAGAAAATATGACTGGCTATCTATAAATTTAATTGAAGCTGATCTGTCACCTTACTGCATTTTGCCGCATTGTACCTTATAATAATTTCAGAATTGAGTGATAACTGCTTAGTTAATTTTTTATTTTGTTTGGGTTGTGATACAGGGGATGAAATACATTTCAATGACACATGCTTGAAAATTAATCCTGCATGTTTTGCGACGTCTGTTGTTAATTAACATTTTATTATAAAGGTATTGCCTACTATTGTTTAAATGGTTTCTATTAAAATTAATTGCGCTGTTTGTGGTCCAAACTAATGAGTAAATAAATATTTCTATAGTTTTTACAGCAACAAACGCGATTTGCTATTATTGCGGTTTATGTTGAGCTAATATGGATGGATTTATCTACCACTAATGCCATGTACTCGGTTATCACAACACTGAGGTACTCGTAATGAACTAGGTTTAAAAGCGACACGCTTATTTCATTTTATGGCATACGCTTCAAGTGTCAATTACTATAGGTCAGATAACCCAGTGTAAAAGATAGAAGCGTCGAGAAAAGTCTAAATGATTTGTCAATCGTTACTTCATGCAGGCTATTGAAGACATTAGTACCAATTTCTTTTCAACATTTTCAGTACCTAACAGCATGGAGTTTCATTTCAGTAAAATGGAGAAAAAGTAACCAACAAAAATAATAATTTTAAATGTACCAATATCTTTAGGGAAAATCTTATCGTCATTATCTATGTCAAGTATGAAGTAGGCAATAAGCCAAGACAGTATAGCGATTAATTTACTGTTTATAGGATACGCAAATACCGCGTAGAATTATAATACTAATATATTTGCGTACTCATAAATATTAGCTGCATATCTCATTAGATACGTAGGTACAATCCACACATGCATAATGGATAGCCTGCATGTGACAACGTGACCTGAATTAATAGGAAATGAACGCGTTCGATTGCAATGGCGTTAAAAAGGATGAATGCTAAAAGGTCTTTCCAATTACCGATGACAATTAAGATCTATCCGACAAATACGAACACGAACTTTACGTTCTATTCCAATTATTGAATGCAAACAACCAACTAATGACCTAGCTGTGGCCAATTAACTTATGGATGATGTAGTAATAAAATGCACAACCTAAGGGATCACACTTTAGAAGGCTAATATAATAGTCTTAATAAGGTTCGTAACTATTTATCAACATAAATCTTACCAGCCGCAAGATAAAATCCAGACAGCAAACTGCCGACCCACGCGACAGTGCCCTTTCCCTCGCCGAAGTACGTCACTAATTCTGGTAGGAATATGCCAAATGTGTAGGCTATGCCGTCTACGATCATGTTGCACATAAAGGAGGCGAAGACCACAACCCAGCCGTAGCCCCCGTCGGGGGGAGGCGGTAGGGCTCCATAGTCGAAAGCCTCATCATCGTCGGCGTCCGCCGCTGCGCCCTCCGCCGTCAGTCTTGCTGCTTCTTCGCATGACGTCTCGCTTTCTGTCTGTAACAAATAAATTTTATACTGTTATTCATAATCAGATAAAAGTGCGCGACGCGCGCACACGGAAACTCAATGCAGTTACGATGCAGTATTCCGTAGAAGTCTAAAGTGGTAGGTGCAATGAGGTGACCATTGATTTTTCTGTGACAATGCAACACATAGGATTAACGAAGTAATATATGGCATGGAATCCGTGTAGTGTTTTATAAGCTCTAGTATTTCATCAAGTAATAAAACAACCTGATTTGAACATTCCAAGATTTTCCATGAAAATCCCATATCATACCAGCTAACAATGAATCTCCTAATAAACCTCTGGGACGTCTGTTTTAAGTAATTTATCAATCAATGTCACTAGTTCTTTCCGTGTAACATTAACATGTTTAAATTTCAATTTAAACAGCTTGTATCAACATTTGTAGATGCCTCTAGCAATGTCATGGCTGTACCCAAACCAAAACATTATTACCTACTGGTTTAACATTGCCATTAAAATTAACGTGTCGTAAATTCAAATATAAATGACGTCATATTGATTTCATTATAACTACTTACTTACTTTTACTGTCGTCTATCGTAAATGTTATGACATCTAGTAATAAAATGTTTGTACTTAACGAGCCTACGGGATTTTACGGTTCGTAACTTACTTTGGAACCTATGACATTTTTAATAACAGCTTCATTACTTATCTAAATCTCAATGGTGAACAACCGAATTTCATGTTAACAACTAACATTAACATTAATTTCCTTTGTATGTTACTAAAATTATTCGCTAATTTCGCGGCCAGTGTCACTGTCATTGTCAATGGCTTTTATGCATGTTGAATATCAAACGCGTGCAAGAACGTACTTCATACGCCTATTGTAAATATCTGGAAAACAATGAGTCTACTTTATTCACAGTTGCAACAAGTCCATTGTTTAAAAATAAGAAAACATATTGTGGATTAAAGTCTGTATTTTTAGTCAGAGCTTTTCTGTGAAATAAAAAAACAGCGGTATTTGAAGGAAAATCGTTTACGAAAGGCAACGACCATATTGAAAAAAAAAACTGTGGTTGTATTTGAAGGTATAGCAGCGTTTATGAATGAGAATTTATTGAAAACATTTACAATTTTATATTTATGCACGCTCTCAGTTTCTTTCTAGTTCTAACAAAGTGTAATAATGTACAATAAGGTATGCATACAACAAACACAGTAGATAATATAATCAACGAGTAAATGGGTAAATTAGTAAATTATGTCACAGTATGAAATACTGATGTGGACATCTCTTTGTTAGGAACACAGCGGCGTTTCATATCGTTTTATCATTTCTTTGTTTGCCGGCGTGTCAATAATGCTGTCATTTTCATGCTGGACGCTAGAGCTATCTGTGATACTTGAACAGTCACAAAGAGCACTGTTTTATGAACATACTTACATCTGGCTCGCAGATAGAACATAAGTATTACTTATCAAGTTCGATATTTTAAAAAAACTACTATTTTGTTCTATATTTGGCCATGACTAAATTTAATTATAGGATTTTTTCTAAACTTGCTTAGCGATATTGTAGACAGAACCATGTTCGGTTATTACTATCCTTATGTTAAATAGCAAATAATATTTGTGAAGCAGAATTAATGTTCCACTGATTACCTAGAATTGAGAGTTTGCAAATGAAATATGAGTAGTTTGCCAACTAAACTCGAAGCTCATAGGTGGTTTGGCGTCGCTGTTTACACCAAAGTTCGAACACGTGCTGCCAACCTGCTGTTTCTAGTCGGAGCGTATCAATGATACCAATTCAAAATAATATAAACAACGCGGCAGCAGTGAGTCATGGCATAAGAGGAAAATTACTATACTACGAACTAGGAACTGTTTATAAAATGGATTAGTGTGATCTTTAAAAGTCTAGAATGTGATAACATTAGGACTAGGATTAAGTCCTAAATAAGTGAAGTCAACAGAGCATTATGAGCCTAAACAACTGAGTTCTCAAGATAACAACGGGTAACTATTTCAAGCAGCACCTTTTATAACATCCATGTAAATAAAATAAAAAAGCAAAATATACCTACTTCAAGGAAATATTACAAACAAGGAAACAGTGACAAACTACTTAAATATTAGCTAAGTACAGTTTAGAAACTCAAAATACAACTACAGTCTAAAGAAAAAACCAACGGTAGACCAAAAATTATATTGAACTAACAATAGTTTTTATCACTTATGAACATAAAAAGAGGTCTGAATTAGGTCAAGGCGTTGATATTACCGTAACGCGTGAAGTATTACGTTTTATACACAGGAATTACATTATTGATACACAAACAAAATATAATCAAACTAGTTTTGATTAAACCGTTACCAAACTGAACAAGCCACAAAATTAATCCATATTTCTTCGCCCTCACAACAAATGGAATTAAATGAGGTTGTATTCTGATTATTGAAATATGTTGATGAGTCTCATGGTGTCCTGAACAGCAACCGGTTTGTTCAACACATGAGTGCTATTGTAAATGTCCATAGCTTTGTTTGCAGCAGGCGGGTGCTCGGCCTTGTTCATGTTTACTTACGCCACGAACTCCTCTGGCATAGTGATTTATTATGTTAACATAGATTATGGAAGATGCGATACACTTCCTAGTTTTCTATTACGTGATAAACTCGAAGCTATAAATACGCGCCTTTTGCCTTCAAAAGTCGTAGGTGCCTGATAAATGCGTTTGATGATTTCCATACCTATGAAGGTACCTACCTAATGTTGTAAAACGATCAGTTGGTATGAGGCATTGTTAATTCTGTCTATTACGAGCAATTAAAGGAACATGACACAACGTACATAAATACTGACAGTTGTATTTAAAATAACTTCTTGCCTCATACCAACGGAGGCGGAAAATTCGATCTAACGAGGAAGCCAAAATGGCCTTAGTACTCTGTAAGTACTGCGACATACCGATAGACAAAGAATCCCGACAGCTTCGATTAGAATTCTTAATATCAGAGATTCCGCGTTGTTATAAAATTAACGCAATTTAAAAATAGTTCCTGCTGCCCTTCATAAAAAAAACCCTTTCATTTTCTTTCATGCTTCAGAAAGATTATTGGCATTGGCGTTACTAGAGAAATAAAGTCAATCGGACTCTCTTTTGCTTGACTGATATGAAATTTCTAAAAGGCCAACAATCTTACCTACTTTGTGAAAATAAGTACTTATGACAAATCAATAAGTACATTTTTCATTCCATAGATGGAATGTAATACATGCTAGCTATTTGTAAAGACAATTTAAAATGCGAGTAAACTAAGTTTTTTTTTACTAAAACGAAAAGTACATACAGGAAAGACGAAAATACACAAAAGAATATAAATATCAGCTGCTACAATATCAAATTAAATTCACATAATAATTGGAAATTTAAAAAACGTTAAAACGTAAAACGTCAGAAGATTTTCAATCAGAAACAAGTTTGGGAAAACTGAGACGGATTGGATAAATGAAAATTTACAATAGCGAACGGAGAGTTTGGCTAAAATGCGCTTTCCAGATTCAATAGCGGGCAACGTGGTTGTGTCGTGTGTTGAGGCGCCCGCGCACGTGATCTCGATTGCCATTAATTGATTAGTGCCGCACGCCGGCTGTCGTAGGCTACTTCCTTCAACCTATTTTATTATGAATACCTGCTCAGGAAATAAATCACGCGACCCTATTACCTCATGAGCACAATATTTCAGCACAAGGCAGAATTTCTTGAATCTCAATGATAGCCTTTGAACCAGACAAGTCAGTGGTGTTCAGTTTAATTAAATAAAAGCCTTTTATAGCGGCTTTATCTTCAAACCTATCAGCCGTGAATACGAAAAGCTTATTATTACCTACGGGTAAGAACAATTGTGTATATGAATGGGTATTTTGGGCTTTACTAGTAATAGGTAAAGAGCAGTTATCGCGTTCCCGTTACACCAAAACGTTTATCACAATTCAGGTAAATTTGAAGTAAGGTAATTAATGCTAATCAGTACTAATGTAGGTACAGCAATTATGTGTCACAGTTTTTGGACATAGTAAATAAAATATTAATGTCAAATTAAGAAATTGTTAAATGTAATGGCACTGATCTTGGAATAGGATTGGAAAAAAAGTAGTTTTATTATTTAAATAAGCTAACAATTTCGTTTTTAAATCAGCTCAGAAAATATGAGAAATATGGAAAACTGATGACATATTTTTGAAAATACTTAACAGTAAGAATTTTTGTATGAAAAATTTATTTAATACTTCATTTATTTACAAAGCAACCACACTTACCATTCTTTTTACACTCATATTCTAAGAAGCACTTAATAAATAACAATAAATAGCACAACACAACACCACATCAGTTGCAAAATCAACCGACAATAGTAATGATAAGCCTTGAGTCCTTATAACTGTTGATAATGGGATATCCTAATCAACACATGCCTTGATAATAACGACACTAATTATTTCGATATCTCGAAGATCCGGCAAGTTACCTACAGTTGCCATTGAAGATATACAAATGTATTTGAGCAATATAATCTGAACGCAGCCATTGAATAGCGTTACCTTAGTACATGGACAATTAACCCGTCATTAATAATAAATGCATCGTGTTACACGTGCACATCATATTTAAATGCACCTTGAACACCTATGAATATAGAGCTAAGTAACTAACATAGACGAAGCGCATGTGAATTTATGGTTTAAGTAAACGTTTGTCTTTAGCATCGACAGGCGAATTATTTAGTTTCTTTATTTTCGTTTGACGTTTCTACTATGAATATTTGTTTTGACCGTACTTGAAACGCGATCAGAATACATTATATTGGAATTTAAATATTGATTGTATCTAAATTGTTAAAATTCATTCATAAATTTATAAAATATGGCTTAATAGGATGCGCTGACGAATTTCGCTAATATAAATATCTCATCATCATCATATACCAATCGAATGCTGGAGCTAGGCCTTCTCTAATGTGCACCATATCACCCTGCCTTCTTACCCGATTTTTGCATTCAGGTTCCGCCAAAGACTACTACGCTTGCCGAGTCATGATCTCCACTCGAAAGCATGTCTACTCCAGCAGATGTCTATTCATCAACAGATATGGCCAGCCATCACTTAAGCTTGCTAATCCGGTGCGCTATGCGGGTGACTTTGGTCCTCTGTTATCTCGTTACGAAATGGAAATATCTAGTCCTACTGATTTAAAATTTAAGTGTTACAGTTAGTACCAAATTTGTCCTTCCATGTTTACTTTTAAGCGCTATTTCAAAATTTTAGGAAGTTTACAGAGACGAGAATAGATGGCAATAAACGTTTACCTACGAAATTGCATGCATGATATTTAAAACGCATTGAACTCCTCCAAGACGCGAGCATACTGGCTCCGTGCCCATTAGTTTGCACAACTCAATTTGAGGTAAGTCGGACATAGTGGTCATTATTTTTTCCACTTACCTGTTGTCCCTCGAGCAATTTTAACACGGATAAATCTTTGGCTAGTTAAAAAGTAGAACATCTTTACCTAAATACAAGTCTATTTACTGATACCTCATGTCCAGAGTTCTAGGGAGTCTAGTAATAGGCCCACTTAGCGCATATTGATAGGTTAAGCTATGCAAAACTATGTTTTATTTTCTTCTTCAGGGTCTAGATAAGTGGATTAACCCCTAATCGCAGTTCAGAAACCCAAAGAGAAGCCAGTTCGCGAATTTAAGGGTCTTACGTCATTCATGCGGTGTTTCCCTGTCTGGGAAGATCTGATCACTGGATGATAAATGTATATACGATGTCATTAACCAACCCTATATTTTTTTTATCAGCCGTGATCGTCTCACTGTAGGGCAAAGGCCTCCCTTTCCTTCTTCCATTCGTCCCGGTTGAGTGCTTTCAGCACAACCCACGCAGTAAGAGTCAAGATCATCCCGCTATCTCATTCTGGGTCTACCGCAGTGTCTTCTGGTATTCTGTGGCATCCATATTGTAGTGGTTTTTGCCCACAACTCATCAGACATGCGGCAGATATGTCCAGCCCAGTTCCATTTAAGGCTGGCGGCTTTTTGCCCAAAATCGGCGATTTGTGTTTTGGAGCGCAGTGTGGTATTCCGTATGCGGTCCGAGAGTCGGACTCCTAGAATACTGCGCTCCATAGCTCGCTGGCAATCCTATATACAGTAGATAAATATCTTTTATTTACGTACATACCTGCAATCCAAAAAAAAAATCCGAAATCAATATGAACGATATAGGTAAATAAGACTGACTCTTTGCGTTTATTACATCCAAATATAGACGCCGACGACGAACCTTTACAGACCGGTAAATAAAATAAAACGTGAAATATCAACTGCGATTATAGTTTTATTGGTGTATATGAAGACACTGATACTTCCTTTGGAAGTAGTATAAAACAAAGTAGCTTTCCTCTGTCTGTCCCTATGCTCAGATTTTTACAACGGATTTTGATGCAGTTTTTTTAATAGATAGAGTGATTGAAGAGGAAGGTTTATATGTATAATACATACATAATATAATACAGAAAAGTCGAGAAAACACACGGGCGAGGCCGTGGGCGGAAAGCTAGTACGTTATAATTGCGAAGTCTATCGAGATGTCTGTAACATAAAGAAGATAGTAAATAGTCCTTTTGGGTCCTATATAAGTAGTAATTTAACTTTAAAATTCAGGTTAAGGATGCAATTTGAATGAAGCGTCGGTAGCCTAATGGCTAGGGCGTCGGACTTGCGATCATATGGTTGCCGGTTCGAACCCCACCCATTGCACTACCGGCGTGAACCCACTCGTAACACAAGCATTTAGCTTAGCACGAGGGGTTAACAAGAATACTAGTAATGTGTGACCCACATTGCTAGTAAGTTTAAAAAAAAAAAAAAAAAATTAACAAGAATACATTAGCTTTATCTAAATACCATCATAAACTACAAAACCTTTTTGGAATCGAAATAAAAACGACTGCTAAGGGCATTCTTTCTTATGTTCATATTGCATGTCCTACAATAAACGAATATCATCATAAACAGTGACCTATCATTCTGTAAAGTCCACGTTTAACCCATATACAGTATACCTGATAGTCCTAGTCTTATCCAAGGGAACAAAACGTGACCAATTCATAAACAATTCTATGTCGAAACGATCGTTTTCGAAGTAGATACAATAATTACAGATACAAAGGTGCAGCAATGACGTACGTATGTTGTTATTATAAAGTTTAAATTGAAAATCATACATTTCATAAGATAAAAGTTAAAACCCAAAAGTTTTACTCAGGGATATTTTCCTTGGATGATAAATATAAGTGTAATTAACATTGAGGTTCTGTGAAACAATGTGAAATGTAAAAGGGAAAACAGAACAAAATACGATCATGGATAGGAAAACATATTTTGACTGAGGTTTCTCTTTCCGAGCCACAAGTATATACATCCATACTAATCCCTAGTAATTAATAATATAAATGCGAAAGTAACTCAATCTGTCTGTCTGTTACCTTTTCCCACTTAGATATAACCCTGAACCGTTTTAGATGGCATTTGGTATGGAGATAGTTTGAGACCCTGGGAAGGACATGGCTAACTTTCATCTTGAAAATTCCTTTAGGATGCGAGTGAAATCGCGCGCAACAGCTAGACCACTTCATAAGTGACATCAGCGTTAAAAATAAGTTCATAATACCCTATTGCCCATAAACAAAATATAATGTGATTCGTTGCTAGGAAGCAATCGTAAAATAATGTATGTCGTAACAAACAGTTTTTATTATTTTGTGCTTAGCAACACAGCTATTGATAAACAGCTTAAATATAATAATCAACAAGTCCGTCTGCAAAAACAGAAACTAACTTAGGTACATAAGGCGTTATTTTGAAACAATCGTTTGGTTTCAGGGTTCGAATATTATTGGTAATTCTGAAATCAAAATGCGGAAGGTTTTCCATTGCGTTACGGCATGTAGAATTATAAATGGCATTATGGTATAAACTGGGCTACGAATTTACAAACGGATTAGATCACAACAAGACACAAGACCACAATATAAGAATACTTATATTGTGACAAGACCGTTTCTCCCGTTACTTGACATTGTCGTCGATTCCGATCGCTCTGAAAATTATATCTATTAACCTTATACGAGTATCCACTATCTAAAACTCGTATCTACAATTGTACAATATCTATAATCTCGTGCTCAATCATCGACTTTCTTTCAATGTGTAGATACTCGTACTACACGGAAAACAGGTTGCAGAGATTATTTCGCACGTCGTTTTAATTCAGTTTTCTCGATGTCGCGAGAGCAAATTTTTTTTTTTATAAATGATATTTATTTCTGTAAATAGATCTTTTAACGACACTTTTACAAGTCATTTTTTATTACATATATTTTGTTTAAACTTGATGGCGCCGACATTTCCTATCTGACGACCTCTGAGAAGAAATGTCGAAACAAACTCAGAGAATCATGGTCTCTTTTAAAGTCCAGACAATAGTTCTATGATAGATATGCGAGTTTTACAATGTAGGGCGAAATCTGAACTGGCCTTTTGAAGAAAGAGCCATAACAGCTTTGAGTTGACCTGTCCTAACTGACGGCACGCATACATCAGCACTCGTGTAGCTCAACCATTTTTTAGGGAGCTCAACGATCCGTCGCATGACGATACCAGATCAGCAAGACATTTGCGTAGGTCATGTGAAACACTCAAAGCTGCCAGAAAACTTGTATTAAATATTAATATAGTTAGAGCTAACCTACATACCTAGTACTCACATTTACATTTTTATCCTTTTTTTTATATAAAATTAAATATACACATTTGAAATGAAAACAAAAGCAAATCCAAAGACAATGTTACAATTCACATTAGTACAGATGATAAAACTATGCAAGATAACTAGGACCTACAAGGCAACTCAGTCCACTCACGAGTGAATGAAAAATAAAAATAAGTTTAAGACAATGGCCAGCAAGTCGACCAGTCACCACAAGCAGCACCCGTTCACGAGTATAACGCACGGATCAGCCATCACCCCTCTCGCCATTTTAGAGGGAAGGGGGTTAATTGTTACTAGCAATGTGGGTCGCACATTACTAGTAATCTTTTTAACCCCTCGTGCTAAGCTAAAGGCTTGTGTTACGAGTGGGTTCACGTCGGTAGTGCAATGGGTTTTCGAAACGGCAGACACATGATCGCAAGTCCGACGCCCTAACCATTAGGCTACCGCCGCTTTTGTTCATTTCGTTTTGCGCGAACCTTGTTTAAATATAAATTGTGATATAAAATATGTCGATATCCAATGACATTATGCCAGTATTCAATTTGCTTCTAGCACTTCATTTACAACATTCTTTTATTTGCAGGAAAATTGTACATGGTGCGTCGATACAATAAATATTCCCTGCAAAACCGTGACATTGTTAGCATTTGAACCAACTTTGTAATTTCTATAATAACTTATTGTAAACGGAACACGCACATTTATTTTATTATATTAACGAAACACGCACGATACAATCGATTATAGTATCATTTTAATAATTTAATACCAGTCGCTAGTGTAGCCATGTATGGACTGTGTGACTCTCGATGAACTCTATTTATTAGAAACGTAAAGTGGATTTTAATATAATCTTTATATACTATTCCGATAAGGCCTACTTTGCTTTACACTTGATGAACAGAACCTTGAATAATATAGTTAGTCCTCACGAAGGTTTTCCTACAGCCTTGTGGAGAATTGTCATTGTCAACGAATTTATTGAATTGCGGCTCTGGATAGATTGTCTTGACAGCAAAATAGTAGTAATAAGTTCGACAACTTTAAAATTCGCTAAAACAACTTGCACACTAAGTAGGTACCTCTGCAATTTTGCACTTTTGCTCATTGTAGATTTTGTGATATTATTAGTGAATTACAGAAGAGCAGTGATAGCCTAGTGATATGACCATTGGACTGCCAAGTCAAAGGTCTCGAGTTCGAATCCAAGGCACGCACCTCTGACTTTTCGAAGTTATGTGCGTATTACTAATTAATTATCACGCGCTTAAACGGTGAAGGAAAACATCGTGAGGAAACCTGCATGCCTGAGAGATTTTCTTGAGCGCGTGTGAAGTCTGCCAACCCGCAGTAGGCTAGCGTGGCGGACTATAGCCTAATCCCTCTCGTAATGAGAGGAGACCCGTGCCTAGCAATGGGACAATGTAATAGGTTGATTTTGATAAGCGCCCGGTTAAAACAAACAAGCGGTTTACCCAATTTATTAAGATGTAATCATTAATCATCTGCAAATAACATAATACTGTAAATAAATAATTTAGGTGCCTACAGATTCTTTATGATAATATACCTAGTCATTACCTAAGTGTTATGCAAGACTTTCAAGAGTGATTCCACGTTATAATACTTTCTAGCAAACAAGTTTATCTTTCTTTGCTCTTTGTATTATCCTTGATAATTAAGATAAGACACCGTTATGTTTGCGATAAGAAATATTTTGCGAAACGCACCTAAGTAGGTACCTAGTAACTACTGTCAGCCACTAGCCAATAAGTACTCGATTTTTTCCAAGTAGTGTACCTTCATATACGTATGTACTATCATACCTAACGCACGTATAATAAATCTGAATGTTAAATAAATTTAAGAAAATGTTATCTTAGAGTTAGCACAGTTATTTTAATACCCGTTGGCCTTTTTAAGCCAATTTTAAATAAGGACTATTATAATAGAAGCACTGGCTAAGTGTCTTCATAAACTTATACCAACTAAAAATTCAAATTCGAATCGCGAAAACACTATCCTAAAATAAATTACAATCACAGAAAAGGACCGACCTACATGTCTAGACGGTGAAATTATAGAACCTGAATTTGGTGCCTACTCCTTACACCTACTGCTTTTCCTAACAAGCGTACCTGATTCTATTTAAGGATTTTTAGAAATATCAATAAGAAGTAAACTACGTTCACTTTAGCAAACCTTCTTTCGATTCAGTTTGAATTTGAAATTCGAAGTAAAATCGACGAAAATTGAAAAATGGATCGGTTTTTTTTAAAATATATTTGTAATAGATTATTTCTTCCCGTTTTCGCGGACACCCTGTCTAATAACTGCGCAATATAACATACTGTATATTTGGTACAACTGGTAATCGTAGAACACCGAGTACTTCGTACAATATTAAAATGCTAAATATTGGCTAGAAGATGAGTCGGACCATAAGTCCATTACTCAGTCATTGATAAAACGGTGACCGCATAACAGTTTGTGCCAATTGCCGGCACTCGCATGCCACTAGAGCTGATTATTACGAAACTGGTCACTAAGTAAACAGCGTAAAACTAAATAAGAGTGAACAATGCATTCGGGACACGTCAACAGGATGAGTTATCAGAGTAGATCTATCCGATTCACAGTAGTCATCATTCCCGGTTCGTCGATTTGATATACGTCATACACACATGGAAACTCATTTGTTTATCACTTTTAATACCTATCTATAACGATTTTGAGAGCCAAGAATATGAACTGAATCATGAAATTACATGCCAGCATGAATGGATTGGCATGACCGGGGAAGTACTACCCTCCCACAGAATATAAACGTCATGTAGCAGTATGCATACTGTTGCGTTTAGTACGGTGAGTGTAGAGCGCCGGAGACCCAATTCATCCCTCAGTCCCCTTCCTTCTTCTTACCCCTTTCCTACCATAGGCGGCGACGACTACTTACCATCAAGTAACTCGCCTGCTCATTTATCCGTGCCGAGTTATCCCATAAAAAAATTAAAATGAATCAAAATTTAATATTATTTTAGTAAGTTCATTACTAAGTTTCATATAACAAGTAGCTGTTGCCCGTGACTTTGTCTGCATGGAATAGATTTTTCCCAATCCTATGGGCATTTCCCAAAATAGTGTTATAAATGAAAGCCTAAATGTTAATCTGATGTATAAACAATAACACTGTAAAGTTTCATCGAAATCTGTTCAGTAGTTTGTGTGAAAGAGTAACACACATTAATTCATCCATTCTCACAAACATTCACATTTATAGTAGGAAGTAGGATAGGATATATCTTCAAATGAGCTAGTTTCTAGAATTGTGTTCTTTTAAATAGTGTAGTTAATTTCACAATTCTTAATTTTATGTTGCATGTGCGACCAGAATTGCCAAAGAAGAATAATATTGCAATCTGATGTGCAGTACCTACTTATATATTTTAAAATATTATTTAGTTGTAGGTAAAATATGTTTAAATAAATTTATTTTAAATAAAATTAAAATTTCTCACATATAATTATGATTAACACTAATTATTATTTTATATAAAGTAACTTGAACAGTAACACAATAATTTGAATTGTACCAACCTTTTCTAATGTTTCCATGTTTTATGAATCACAATAGTAGATTAACTGAACAAGTGCAACGAAGGCAAATACAACGAATACAAATGAAAAATGCCAATTAACGTAAGCTGAACTGAACTATTGGCAATTCCATTTCAGAATGCTGTAATGATGATTAACCCTGATCATGATATGAAGTCTTGCATGAATTATGTTGACAGAATACAGTGAAATTGTTGCCACATCCCATCCAACAATTGAAAGTAATTTGGAACAATGGTGAGCAAGGGAATCAAGAATTGCCTAACTGATATAATATCATTTCAGGACTATGTAGTCCAGATTGCAAAAAAAAAATTGTAGGTAACCAAATTTTTTTTTTATAATAAAATTTTTTATTATCAAAATATGAGTGTATGTATAACATTTGTGTGTTCTTATGAATTACAGAAATAGGTAGGTATTACTAATTGAATATTAAAAGATTTCCTGTTGCACGGACCAAATAACGTAATGTATGTATGTATGTATGTACAATAACTTATATTTAATCAGAACCATTTTTATAGTATAATGTAGTGATATAGCCCTCATTTAGCATCTACTTTATTACCTATTTCAATAGAAAAATATCTGTATCGAACAAACAAAATAAAATGCCATTTACAGAGCAGTAGGGCTAATGATGAAAAAAGAAGAACATTTAAGTGATACTTAAATAAGTATTATGATAGCAACGTAAACAACGGTACAATTATTGTAACCACTGATACATTTATCATAGTAGTATAGAAAATGTTATAATAATAAGAAAAAGTTTACTATCAGCTTAACAGGCATACAACCACAACAATGTAAGTAATGTAGATATAATTTACAAAAATATGAATACAATATTTCAATGAAACATAAATGTTCAAAATATTGTTTTTAATTTCATTGACTTGCCTGACTGACAGTTTAGTTTATTTAAGATTAATTGCTAAATACATCACTAACGTAGATAATGCAACAAAGATTTGGTTGGGCTCTAATTTTATTTGGTCAGAGTCGCATTAGGTTTTAGTCCCAAACAATTGCTGAACTTACTAAAAGACAGTATACAGTTACGATTTGTAACCTCAAATATAATAATTTTAAATTTCAGCCAAATCACGATAAAGATTTGGAGTGTAATGTAAAATATAATGTAATATGATATGATATTAAAACGCAACTTACCCTAGAAAACGTTCTCAAACGATTTATACGAGGATTCGATGGAATATTATTCAGGGACACCTTCGACATCTTCAGTAATTTTCACACAACAACAACAAAAAATAGAACGTTTAGTCACTTTCCAGCTGGCACTGGTTGATTTGAAATTACACCAAGTTCAAGGGAAAAACAGAAGAACATCTAACACTACAATAACAAAAGTTAATTTTGAGTTTTTGACAGCACTAATACGAGTTGCACAATCCGATAATAGCTTTAGTAAATTCAACACAAAATGTGATAATTTATGTTTCAAAAATTACTGATATCTTTAAATTATTTAGTGGAATACATGAGCATTTATAAAAATAAAATTATTAATTAAATAACAATACAATTTGACAGATATTGCTTACGAGTCTGTGACGTTTCGTTTCACAGAACCCACGCGCTTGTATGAACCGTTCTATGTGCCGTCAGGCCGACAACTGCTAAGCTAAACGTCAAACAAAAATGCGCGAAGTGCGTATTGTACGGCGCGAAAATTGTTTTGTTGAGCGCAGGTCGTTAATTAATTATTATCATGCATAGCTTAATGTCAAAATAATTAACAATTTACCTATTGGGCAATAACATATTGGGCAGCCTACCCTACTTTCAAGTAAAAATAGGAAAATCCACTGAGAGATCGCTGGGACGAAAATCTTTGAAATGATTAAATTTCATGATTACTTTATGATGACATTATGATGTAAATTCTGATAATTATGTTTATAATTTTCAACAGTGTTATTACCTTTTCACAACAAACCCTAGTAAGTAAGTGTCTAGTAAGTTAAATACTATCTAATTTTGGTGGCAATACCAGGTGGTAGGATTTCCCAGAAATAAAATTGCGGCAGTCGCTTCCCAAAAAATACTTGCTTCTAAATATACAAAATTAACTCCGGGAAATATAAAAATATAAACCTAATTAATTTACATATCGACGCAGCCCTTCAACCAAATGTTTATTGTAAAGTACAGCTTTTGCTTACCTAAAGTATAAAGAAGATTTCTACTCTACTGTGTTGGCATGTTAGGTAGGTATCTAGTCCGTGCCTTAATATAAAATATAAGGCAGCTAGGTCAGCAAATAGCGACGCTGACCACCCAGGGTGCGCCGGACGACGTCGACATGTAATAAATTGACCCATCACATTCTTAAGTTATACCAATCATACCTTAACTAAACCTAGATAAGCTCTTTATACCATACCATTCGTCGTTTTTCACAATTAGGTACGATAAGGTTTAAGTTAAAGGCACAACTCTGGGCCTTCGATAGCTACGATTCACGATAACGACGAAGGACCATCTCAATACTTAAAATTCAGTTTTTGGCCTATTTACGTATCGTAATGTACATTTAAAAATGCTCTTCTTATTATGTACATACTTCGGGATCATTTCAGTCTTTCACGGGGTCACCTAAACTGCCGCAGTTTAGGTCGCCTAACCTAAGACGCTGACAGTTCAGGAACGGATGTGGAAAAATTGAATAAGAGTCAAGTAGAGAAAGGCGCTAAGTATAACATAACATACCATCACGCCTGTATTCCCCGAAGGGTTAGGCAGAGATGTACTAATGTACACCCACTTTTCGCCGGTATGTTTAGGTCCCATGTAATAGGGGGCGAGCCTATTGCCACTAACCGAGCACAAATCCAGACTTCGAGCTGCTACTAGGAATTTCATAGAAAAACCTAATAACACTTTGCTCGACCTAGGGATCGAACCCAGGACCTCTAGCGTAGCAGTCGCGCTTAGGACCACTAGACTAATGAGGCAGTCAGCTAAGTATAATACATTTATTATAACATTATGGCAGATAAGTATATATTAGACAATAGACTATGGCCATGAACAGTACAGTTAATTATCCTCTAATTGATTATCATTAGAGAATAATTAAGTCTACTGTGAATACTTATCAAGGTGTAATCACCCAGATAAGTATTTACTCTTAGATAAATAAAAGTAAGTACCTACTTAGGTATTCACTTTTATATATTTATATCGTCTAATCTAATCACCTACATACATTTTTTGGGCAATTCAAAAACACCGGTAACAATGATCTCATTGAAATAAAATATTCATCACAAACGTCCAATGTAAAAAAAAACTACCAAAAGTCCAACTGGCAAAGAACAGAATAATACTTATTCTTCCGCTTTAGAAGTGCTCTTTGAAACAGATAGGTTATCGGTATTGTAAATTAATAATAGCGAATCTGAATGTGGATAGAAGTTTAAAGAAAACACACAGCCAGCCCAGTGGATACTTAGGTCTGATACATAATTTATGTGCTGCAAGTATGTGTCAATCTAACAATTAATCAAGTCGTAGAACAGTTGACAGTTAAGTGCAGTGATAGCCTTGTGATATCACCATAGGATTGCTATGTCAAAGGTCTCGAGTTCGAATCCAAGGCACGCACCTCTGACTTTTCGCAGTCATGTGCGCTTAAACGGTTAGGGAACATCGTGAGGAAACCTGCATGCCTGAGAGATTTTCTCGATGGCGTGTGAAGTCTGCCAACCCACAGTAGGCTAGCGTGGTGGACTACAGCCTAATCCCTCTCATTGTGAGAGGAGACCCTCGCCCAGCAGTAGGACAATATATGGGTTGATGATGATGAACAGTTTAACATTATCTAGGAGCTAAAGTACCAGAAAGAATAATTTCAAAAAAATGTCTGATAAATTGTTGAGTAAAAAGAACCTTAATAAAAACTGCTGATCCAGAAAAGTTTTTAAGTTGCTTTCGTTGTTATACCTAGTTTAGGAGAAAATAAAAATACCTGGAAGATCTGCGAATACCTAGAATTCAATTAATTCTAATAGAATTTACGAAATTTTAGACTTACATTAGATGAATTTTATGTAGGTACGATGACGTTTAATTTCATTTCAGGATTTAAAAAAAATGCTAAGATAAAATAAAACAGCATTTTTATAAAAAGACATCTCCCGCACTATGGAATAAGCTTTGGGTCCCTGGGGACTTTATAAAATGCATGTTATATACTGTATTGTATTTTCTATTAGAACTGAGCGTCTGCTTAAAAGTTTTTTACAGCGAACGTGTAGAAATAATGCGTCTTATATTTTATTTAAGAAAGGGGGAAGAGAGCATTTTCGGTTGGACTTACCAATGATTTTTCTGTGGGATTGACTCGAATGCGAGGTTCTGAGTCGTCGTCTCCAGGCGTGCATTCGGCACCGGCTGTTTGGCCCATGGTGACCGTCGCTGGGCGTGTGGCCTAGGCCTAGCGGGGCCGCGTAGAGCAGCCCGCGCGTCTGTCGCGCGTCCACTGCCGCGCCGCCACGGCTCCTCGCTGTTCCCCACGCAAGGTTGGGACTAGCTATCGATAGTAGCAAGGTGGGAAAAATGTAAAACATTTACTTAGTCTGGTATCTTTGTAATCCTGCATAAAGTAAAGAGGTTACATAGTTCTATAGTCAGATATTATGTTCGCTTGTATTCTAAAAACAATATCAGACAAACTGTATTATTACGTACTTGAACCCTTTATCCAGTAGGTATAAGTTATTCCGGAGAGGTTTAGTATGTATATACTAAACGTTTTTATACATGATACGGAAAATCTTCATGGATCATCGGTGGTCGCAGGGTGTTGGACTCGTATCGACTAAAAAACCGCACTTGCCTTCCCTTGCGTTTAAGTATAGTCATGGCAATGGGATTCGACATTGAGTGATCCAACGTTCGCCCGACAGCGGACCCCTTCGAAGGGCGGGTCTGGCCGTGCATCCTACTTAAAGTGCACGCGCACCGCCTATTGGGAAGGTATACTAAACCTGGTAAACTATTTTATTTTGTTTTTCTTAAAATCCGACTCTAAATCGATAATCTACGCCTGGATGTTTCTGCAGGCACCCAAGAGGATAGAGGAGATTAATTATAGTAAGTTTATAGTTATAACAGTCGGTAATATTGACCTAATTATTATATTTTTTCTTCGTATTCGCATAAATAGGTACTGCTCCAGTGCATAGCTATCGACATCGACTGGGCGCCTCCCTAGAGGTCGGCGCGGTCGATACAGCGAGCGCAGGTCCGCAACGCACAGCTGGGACCCCTTACAGTTTGAACTTGCAAACTTTGCCAAATATAATTTCTTAATTAGTCATCAAATGTAATTAAAATAATGGTTGCTACTTTTGATCCTGTCTTTTAACGAATACTTGCAATCGTTAAACTTCGATGTAAATATATCCTGAACGATTGAAGCATAACTGATTTTGAGCGACACTAACCGATTCAGTTCTACCAATTTTTAAGTTTTGCGACTAAAAGTATTAGGCCGCAGCATGCCTAGTACTTTTAGTCGCAAAACTTAAAAATTGGTAGAACTGAATCGGTTAGTGTTAGTGGTGCTAGTGCTATTTTGAGTGATTGTAAAGTAATAGAATGGAAGCAAAAAAAAACTATATAGGTATATTACGTGATCCATACCGTGATACATAATAATTCGATAGCAAAGTGCTAGGAACACAATGTGCCATGGTCGTGGCGAATGTCGCGTATCCCGTGGCGCCCGCGCCGTGACTCTAGAGCAAGGGAAGCTGGGAAGGCAAGTGCCGTTCTTAGTCAGTACGAGCCGCCATCCATGGCGGCTCGTACTGACTAAGACTAAGACACATTATCGGAGCGGACCCTAATAGAAAAAAATATCTAAATACACTCTTATAAATTCAGTAACTCATTTATGGCTCAGCTTTAGGACAGTTCTTATAAAAAACAACCACCTTATTGTACCCATTATATTTTTACTACTTAGACAGTTTAAAATTGACTAACATTTATCCATAAGGAGTTTTTAGGTGGCTCGACTTATTGGTTTTCGTGGCTACCGACCAAGCAACACATTGCGTTCCCCTTGGGCCCTACCTTGGCTACTGGATGTTCTGTATCTGTACCTGTTGTGGTCAGGGCTACAGAATTCGCGATTTCGACAAAAAGTGGGTATATTTTTTTTTTCCTCGTTACACGAAACCGCGTTAAGCAAAAGGTAAGTACTTGTGAGATGTTTTTAGTATAATACTCTTTGGATGTTTTAATTGTATATATTGTCATTTAATCTGAATAAACGGTAAAAATTGATCTGATTATATTTTTATTACTTACGAATCATCTCATTGTTCTGCACGACGAAACTGAATAAAATTGAACTTCTAGCGGCATCTTGTGTTGAATAGCGACATTATTTCATTATCAACGCCATCTATGGAAAATTTACCAAAGCTTATAATAATATTAAATTTGTACAGGTGGCGCTGATATAGGAATTAGTACTGTAAGCAGTAAAGTATGTCAAGAAATTTTAAATAAACTTTAAATGAATAATTCTGATTTTATGAAAAAATGTTTGGTAGTCGTTTTGAAAAAATATATCTACCAATCAGCCCATCATAAGCAGTGATAGCAAGTTAGAATCCAAGACACGTGCTTCTGCCTTTTCGGAAACCTGCATGCCTGAGTGCTTTTCTCGACGGCATGTGAATTCTGTCAACCTCCAGTCCTCCAACTTGCGTGGTAGACTTATAGCTTAACCCATTTCACCGTGCCTAGCAATGGGACGGTAAAGAGGTAATGCTACTGAATCAACCTCATCTGGTAACAATCCGGAAGCAGCCTTAAAAGGCTAGGACCTAAGCATCTATTATCTGGTGTATAATACTGGAAACATTAGCTGTTCGTTATAAGTTTTTAAATAACAAATTTCACTAAACTATCAACCAATCAATATAAAATAATTCATTTTACACTTAGGTGTTATTTCCTAATGTCCATGATGAAGAAGTACCTATGAATATTTTATTGTTTCAACAAGCAATTCATCATCGTAATGGAAAATAATGTTATGGCCCCTTAATTAATAACCGTCGTGAAATATTTAATTCCATCTTCAATTCGCTGACAAAAGGACGCCCCTCGATCAAAGAATTTGGGGAAATTACGAATATGGCGGCAGGAAAAGTGGAAAGCAAGCCAAACAATGAGAACAAGCGCGAAATCAGAAAGAAAATATCTGACGTCATGTATTCAATGAAACCAATTATGTTATTTGAAAACATCTACGGAATATTTAGATTTTATTTGGTCAACGGGGAACTACGCCGATCTAATTGGAAAATGAAAACGTTCGGTTTACTTCTCATTGTTCTCATATACATTCTATTTATCGTGTACTTGAAATTTCCAGCTGTTATATCCGGCACTGAAAATATTGTGGCTATCATGGATGAAGTTCCCTCTGTAGTGGTCCTCGTTCAATATACGATCTCGACGATAACAGTATCATTTCTTGTAAACTCTGTTAATATTGCCATAGTAAATAAATTTGCACAAATAGATGCCTTTCTTCACGTGGAAACTTTTAGCGATTTCTATAGAAAATCTCGAATAGAGACGTATGTATATTTATTCGTCCTCATTATCTCCCATGCGATCAATTGCGTTATAGACTTAGTGACATCAGATGAAATAACAATGAAATCAACTGTTGTCCTTCCCCTTTACTTTGTACAAAAACTTGAAATTGTGTTTTTTTGCAAATATATTGCAATGGTAAGAAGCAGACTAACAATGATCAATAACTACTTGAGAACATTCGTCAAGGATCAAGAAAAAAAGAACATCACCGTATTTACTGTAAGGGATATAAAAATCGGAACCGAAGAAACAAACAATTTCATCGGGCGTGCTTCTGGGAGTAATTACAAAATACGGGATCTAGCAATGATGTATTGTGGTATCGGCAAAATTTGTTCTATGATTAACGAAGTTTTCAACTTCCAGATTTTTATGACTCTTGTGTCTACCTTTACTTATGTGGTTATTACCATATGGACATCGCTCTACTATTACCGAACACCTGAAAATAATTCAGGAGAATTGATCAACATTGCGGTTTGGTGTTTTAGTACGATTTGTACAGTGGCTATTATGTCCATTGCTTGCGAACGATTGCTTCTAGTACGCAACGAGACTAAAATACTAGTGAACAAGATAATTATGAACTATGACTTACCGAAGAATATGAGAGTTCAAGCTAAAGCATTTATGGAACTGGTGGAAGCCTGGGCATTGCGTATCTACATTTACGATATGTTTTCAGTAGATATTACGTTAATGTTAAAATTCATAAGTGTTGCTACAACCTACTTAATTGTAATAATACAAATATCTCATTTTGTTTAAGGATATTGTTGAATTAAATTTGCGTTATCACATTCACACAGAGATTTCTGGCTTACCTATGTATTTATATAAACGTCACAATAAATTCGTTATGATTATAAATGATCTTTTCTTTTCTCTGCAATAGCAATTTCAGTGGTTTTTTTATTAGTAATAATATCTAGGTATTTTTCCCGAATAATCGTCCCTTTTTTGGTTTGACTTTTATTTCTTCACAATAAACATAACCTAAGTAATACCTTATTGTTCATGTGGTAGTGATAAAACACATACCTACTTACATAACACAACAACACACAACAGGACATAACACAATTTAACCAATTAAATTGCTTGCCCATTACAGTAGCATGGCCTCAATAAACGTAGCCCAGTAATCATTATGCGCCAAAGAATTTTAAAGGGTAAAAGAGCAGACATGGGATCATTTACGTACAAACATTTTGATCCCGATTTGATTTGTTTTCTCTTTGTCAGGCTGACATTACGACAGAGACAGAGGGACTTAGATACAGCGATTAATAAATCGCTTTTTGCTAGTTAGCAATAGCTAACTAGCAAAAAGTAATAGATTACAATTTTATTCCTAATATTCCGTCTATGCAATATGAAAATTAAATGTCTTTATGTGTGATCTTTCGCGGTGAGGGCTGATTTATAAACAATTTTAAATATTATGTTAGGTGGGAATTAAGCTTTTAAAGGGAAAACCACAAAGAATATTTTTAATCATGGTTGGAATTAAATTAACATTTGCATTTACAAAATGTTTATCCTCGATCCAAGCGTGTCGAAGTTCAATAAACAATATTTGATTAAACATCATGACACTTTAATTTGTCATTTTAATTTGTGTAAATGAAGACAGGGCTCAACTTTATGTACTGAATATATTATTTAAGGCAAATACGTTACCTTGTTTTATAAAGTTGATAACTTATTCCTAAACGTAATGAAGTATGATCTAAAAATATATTTATAAACATTTTCTAATAAAATTATTACATCGATCAATACACTTATCATAGAGTATTTACCTAAAAGAGAACTAAACTATACACAATATACGAAAACAAATTGTCACGCCCAGGCGTCGAAGTATTCCTCCGCATCACTGTCGTCTGGTAACGTGCCCAGAAGACTGGCAGCATTGCCACGTTGAATGGCAATACTAATTATTTGTCCTAAGAATAACCCAGCCCTCTGGTCACGTGAAGAGTCAACAAGTCTCTTGGAGATTTCCTTAAAAAGGAGGCGCGCACTTGGACCCAATGGCCCGAGCGTTTCGACTCCAAACGGCTCAAAAATATAGCTCCCATTGAGGTTACTATAGAGTCTCTGTGCTCGCAGCAGCAGCGCCAGCACAGGCTGTGCTGGCACTGCCGAGCTTGGAAGATGAGATGGCGCAAGGGTATCGACGCAGGTTGCGTCCCACACCAGAGGCCTACCCAACTTCCACGGCAAAAGTGACATACCGTCTGGTCTCTTCCCATCGTCACGTGCCACGCCATGAGGCTCTAATACAGCTGGCACGCCGGCGGTAGCAAGAGCACGATGACGAATATTGGCATGTCGCGCTATACGCCCAGCACTTCTACAGCACGACAAGCCATGGTGTCCAAGGCTGTCGACAGGTTCACCGCAGTGGCACCGATGCGGTGTAACACAAGAAGCGCCTAGACGTAAGCAGGTAGCACACTTAGGTACTTAGGTAATTTACTTTATGCCTTAAACATTTATCATCAATGTGCAAACACTTAGCTACTAATTGTAATTGAACATCACTTTGCTCATAGCTTCTTTCTTGCTTTTGTAGTTTAACGAGTAGATAGACGTGCTTGTTCTTTCCGATCAAAGACTCACTTATGGAATCCAAAAAGGAAGACGAAATGATACATGATCAATCGAACATTAGCGAGAAAAATGTCAGAGGCCTTAAAAAGAAAATGATCTTTATTATTGAAGAGTTACATTAAAACTCTTCTTTCTTGATAATAATTATTTATTTAACAGTTATTTTAGGCGCGTACGGACGATACATTTATTATTGTCGCGCACACGTACACGTGGCAGGAGACTTGACTATATGGCGGCGCGGGCGCGTCGGCGTGGCGTCCCTCCTCTCCCCCGCTCCCCGCACGTTGCGTTATGTTGCCGCGTTCGCATATAGGGGATGCGGCGTAGAGATCTTCCACGACGTTGACAGATAGAGGATGCGGCGTAGGCAATTATTAACACTGTAAAACCTGAAATTATACTTGAATATTGTTTTGGAATATATCGATTTCAATATATCAACGGCGAATTACGTACCCCTAACTGGAAAATGAAAACAATCGGAATTCTCATGATGTTAAGTTATAGCGTTTTATTTTTCTTTTCCTTTAAATATCCGGCCTCGATGACCGAGACAGGCAGTTTCGTGGAGACTATGGACTATTTTTCTTCTCTGGTGGTGTTAATTCAATACGTTACTTCGTCAGTGACAGTTTCTTTTTTCCTCAGTTTAATTAATATAAACATCTTAACTTCACTTGCAGAGCTAGACATAATATTGAAAATCGACAAGTGTGCTGATTTTTATAAGCTATTGCGATCACAACCTGCACATCACAACAAGTGCCTAATTCTTTTAATTATATCTCACATTACCACTGGTGCGGTAGACTTATTAAGTGTATCAGATGTACAGTGGAGAATTGTCGTATTCCCTCTGTATTTTGTACAGAAAATAGAAGTATACGTTTTTCGTACATATGTCATCATGGTAAGTAGTAGACTAATGATGATTAACAGTTATTTAAAAACATTTGTACAAGAACAAGACAAGAAGAATATCACCATTTTCTTTGTCAGGGGCACGCAGATGAAAGCAGAGATATTGCTTAACTTTATTGGACGTCCATCAGAAAGAAATACAAAAATAAAAGATCTTTCCATGACCTATGACAGCATCGGAAAAATTTATAGCAATATAAATGAAGTTTTTAACTTTCAAAATTTCATGACTCTCGTGTCGACCTTTATAAGCATAGTTATTACGATTTGGTCATCCCTATATTATTACCGAAAACCGAACTATAAAGTAAGTCAGTTGATAAACATAGCGATTTGGTGCTTCAGTACGATTTGCAATGTGGCAGTCATGTCTTTAGTTTGTGAAAGATTACTGTTAAAACGAAATGAGACGAAAGTACTAGTGAACAAGATTATCATGAATTACGTCTTGCCGAAAACGATGAGAATGCAAGCAAAAGCATTTATGGAGCTAGTGGAAGCCTGTCCGTTGCGGATCTACATTTACGACATGTTTTCTGTAGATTTAACTCTTATATTAAAGTTTATAAGTGTGGCAACAACTTACCTTATTGTAATCATTCAAATATCTCATTTTTTCTAAAAATAAGGTTATTATATAAGAAGTTCATGTTCAATATTTTCGAATGTAAATTATGAGCTTCACAACATTGATTTTTAAATAAGCATTTGTAAGATCTAAGCAGATCTTAGAAGACCTAAAAGCATTACAAAATTAATGGTAAACATTGAATATGTATCGATTCTCATACTGATAATAATTTATTATTTGTTTGTATTCTTTCTATTTAATAAATATTATAATAAAGACGACGAAGATACTTTTTTCCTTTTGTGCCTCAAACCATGTAGTGGAATATTTAATAAATCATTAAAATGGAATTACTTAATTCTTGTTTAGTTTTAATTCTTAATAATTAGCGATCGGCCTGCTGCCTTTGAGATAGTGTTACTATCCAAAATCCTCTTTGTTGTTAAATAAAATAAAATACAAATCTAATAGTAATAATCGTTTATTTGGAATAAAAACAAGTACAGTAGGACAAATTTAACCATTTTAAATAAACAAAATAAAAAATATAATAAGAATATAAAGTTAAAAAAAAGTTAAATGTGTGCCGTGAGTTTGAAAGTAGAATAAAAAAAAATGCTTAATTATGTTTAAGGAAAATAATAATTACATACATACATACATATTGTCACGCCTGTCTCCCATGGGGGTAGGCAGAGACTATAGATTTCCACTTGCTACGATCCTGGCACACTACTTTCGCTTCATCTACATTCATTAATCTCTTCATGCATGACCGTCGGTTTAGGGTGCTCGGAACCTGGCCTTTTTTAAGAACATCCGCAATTAGGTTGCGGTACGTTCGCCGAGGTCTTCCCCTTCCAACTCGTCCATCCATACTCACCATATATACTTGTTTCGTCAATCTCCGTTCATCCATTCTCTCTACATGACCAAACCATCTTAACATACCTTTCTCAATCCTTGTTACTACATCTTCTTTCACTCCACAACGCAGGGAGCGTTCTCACACTGTTCACACTGTTTCTCACTCTATCTTTTAGCGTAACACCACACATACTTCTCAAAGCTCTCATCTCTACAGCATTTATTCTGCTTTCATGTTTCTTCTGCCATACCCAACTTTCACTACCATACATTAGTGTAAATAATAATTTACGTATAAAATAATTTTTTTTTAACAGTACAGTGTTTTCAGTGTTATGATTGGACCTTTTTCGTTGAAGGCGACCGGCCTTTAAGAATTAGACCGGGCAGTATGGGATTCTTACCCACGAATTAACACCCTTCCGGCTGCCATCAATACATGGAGGGCATTGTGTCCTACCAAAACCACCCTAGCACCCTGTTCAACGTCTGTTAGGGCAAATCCTTGGGGTTATAATTGGACCTACAATCTTAAAGAAATGTTTTTGGTAGGTATATCGTTATTGTGTGAATAAAAAAAAAACTACAAGTACTGGTAAGCTTCACAATATATTCCTTTTAAATAAATTAGGCTGAAACCAATCGGTCTAACATTTATCTTTATCATCATTTTATATTTTCTTTAGCTCATCGATAGGTAACAGTTCGAACAGCCTTTTAACATTTTTCATTACAGAATTTACACCGTAAGTCACTATGGGAGTTCCAAATTCCTCTGCTACTAACTTCCAATTGCTGTTCATAAACTTCAGGACAGCTTCACCTGTGAAGCAGACAAAACAATGAATCATTAATTATTTTAAGTGAGTAATTAATTCTGTTATTGTTAAGATGGCATTGAAGGCAAATATTGTAGAAAAATATGCCAAATATTGAGTTGATATATTACGATAGGATGATAAATAAATAATAGCTGCATTTAAATCGCTAATTGGTTTTAAAGTTTCCACGAGGTTTCCATCGCAAATAAACCGTAGAACCGGCAACTCAGTACTGTGACTAAATTAAATACTTTTCCTCATTGTAGTGTTAGATTACAATAATACATGCATGAGTATACCAATAATTGGTATACTCAAATGCAAGTAAATGAAAGAAGTCCTAGTGAATTATACACTAGGACTTCTTTCATTTACTAGTCTACACTGCAGCTTATAGCAGCAGTAATGACAATATCACAAATAAAACATAACACATATACAATCTTAAATCGGTGAGTAGGTAATGTAACATCAACCGCAAAATACACGACTGTTGTTTATACTCAAATGTTATTATTAAATTTAATTCTAAAGTTATTATTGGGTATTTACTTACTTATTTCGTCATTGCCCTTGAAGAGATTCGTCATAGTGTAGCTGACTTTGCCATCGTAACTATGATCGATATTTGAGCTTTTGATATCTAAATATCGTTGTCCATCTGATTGTACTTTTGATTCTAGTTTAAGGATGCTATGTAGCTTAATGTTGCCTGAAATATAGGTAAAACAGCCATTAAGGAAAATGTTTAGTTTATTGACCGATCCAACGATTAGAGTCGTGCATTTTTTGCACACAATTACATTTTAGAGACGATATTTTGGTTAGCTAATCTGCCTTTATGGGGGATTGTTCAAAAACAAAAGAACTCTAACACAAAAAATATTGACTTACTGCACTTAATAATTGATTCTCCATCTCCATCGATCGGGAACATGAGAAGACGTCCAGAAGACACATAATTTCCTTTGATAGTCAAATTACAATGTAATTGCGTTTCAAATGTGTCCTCCTCTATAAATCTGGAAATTAAAATTATTTATTACATCTGCGCACATTTTTAATGACTAGAATGTTCATTCAAACATTTTTTTATAAGTACCTTGCAAAATCAACGATACAATTTTTTAAGCCTTTTGCATAACCTTGGCTGAACTTAATTGCGATTCCTCCAGGCAAGTTCAAGTTTAATTTTTTTAATATGTAAGGATCTAAAGATTCGATGCCTAGTTCTGGAATGCCTGTTGCAATAGTTGGTAAAGCCGCCTGGATAGATTCCTTTAAGCATTCTGGTGACATATCATGACATGACCTTCGAATAGAAACTGAAAAAATATTTTGTAATAATTATTTTATTTTATTAGTCCAGGTAATGGTAATCGCAATGAAACAGTATTATTTTAAACTACACAATTTGTGGATACACTGATCATGAATTTATTGGGTATTTTTTCAGTAAAATAATATACATATAAAAGAAATAGAGACTTACTTGAATGACCCGATGAATATCCTAAAATTGCTAAAAGTAAAAACGGATGGTAACTTTCCATTTTCTATAAAAACAATATAATTACATTGACAAATTAATCCGAAGCCAAGTCTTCACCAACTGATGTAGTGTATGACTTTTGTACCAAATATATACATAAAAATGCAATTAACATCAATTTGTAATACAGCCCTAAATGATGTCATAAAGCTTAATATATCCAATCCTATAGGTGCATAATGGAATTCCAATAATAAAAATGCGTTATTAGTCTAATTAGTTTTTATTCGGGGAAAATAATTCTACTAATATCACTATTGTTTTTAGAGCCATTACTGAACCTAACATCTATATCGACATCTTCGTCATCGTCGTTGTCTTTGTCTGGATTTATTACAGTTGTTGGCAATTGTGTTGTAGTCGGGCCAAAAATGCAATTCAAAATATTTGGTGGAATCGAAAATATGGTGCTGGTCGCCATTGGGGCTTTTGTTGTGGTCAATGTTGATACCGGTGTAGTAGTTTGTATCGGTGAGGTGAATAGTGAGGTCTTTGTTGCAATTCTCCGTGTTACCGTGGCCAATCCTTCCCCATTACCATTTATATTCATGGTTGTTCTTGGTGTTGTGCTGTCAGTGTTTTCATTTTCAGAATCAAATTCACATGGTTTATTACTTTTCAGTTCTACCTCTGTAATATGAAATACACAATCAATAAAGTTCTTTTAAACAAGATTCCAAGAATGAATACCTCAGCAAACTTACTAATTCCACAAAACTTGGCGCATTCTAAGTTTCCAGGGTTTGAGTATGTTTCACCGTCAGTCCCACATACAGGGTTATATTCCGATGTCACTATACATCTTGTGAAACATCTTTCTTGACTTAGTGATGTCGGAAAATCGGAGGTTGTGGATGTGGATGGCGGTGTAGCCGTAGGTGGACACGATGAAAACCGATCTATGCTTACACCTGAAAGTCAGAAAGTGATGTGTGATGTGATGGATTGCGATGGTCACTAAGGTGAGAACTTTGTAGTTTGAGAGAATCCAATTCAAGGACCTGTGATATTTCAGATCAATTGAACGAGTCAGAAATTTATAATTAAATATGACTTGCTAAAGAGAACATAGTCAGGAAATTGGAACAAAAAACCGGAAAAAAATGGAAAATAGGCAATTTGATTTTTTACTTTTTAATTATTGATTGATCGATAATAAAAAGAGGAGTAAGTTGATAGTGAGGCGACATAACCAGGTTGCACCCAAGGAACGTTATATTACTTGTTGACGACGCGTGGCACCGCTACATAGTGGTCGACGCGCGGAACTAAATTATAGTTTTTATAGAGGTTTTATGTAAATAAGGAGTTTTTGGTATTTTATTAAAAATAAATACAGCATTAGGGAGCGAGAGCCTGGCACACAGCCACATTATGTTAGAATAATTCTAGAATCGTTCTAGAATTAATTTGAAAGGCCACTTGTTTCCGAACGATCCAGAGCCTTTCAGTGCTTCACAACGCTCCTCAGAGAACGGCCAGTCACGGCTCGCGCTCTCTAGTCGGTTTTGGCTCGCAACCTGTGTTCCTTATTTCGTTTCCCTTATCCTGGCACCTACATTACTAATGGTAACCCGCTAAAGCTCTCACAATGCGTTATCATAATTATAATATCTCAAACAATAATAAATTAATTACCGACTCCGCACAGCTGTGCACATAGCAGGTGACTAGGATTTCTGTACGTGACTTTGTCTGTGCCACACACAGGATTGGATTCTAACGTAGCAGGACACGCAGCAAGACATTCCTCTGTTTTAGACTTTAGTGTAGTTCTGCCAAAGTTTACAGTCGTCAGTGTCGTCGGTGTTGTTTTAGGATTTTCTGTAACTGGTGTTATTCCACAAGCAGCACACGGTTTTTCACACAAGAGTTCCACATCTGTTAAAGAAAACGCCATTTTAGTACATAACGTATTAAAGCGTTCGATACTTCCATACTGCTAGGGAACAAGCCCTGTGTAGCGGTTGTATCGGCTGCGAAGCCACGACCATTGGCGTAAGCGCAACGGTAATAGCGAAACTATTAAGGGGGTCCAACAATCATTTTGATGTTAACCGAATATAATGATCTTACGTACCTATACTATTACCAACCATTAATTTGAGCCCTTACCTACTCCGCAACCTCGAGCACATTCCATCCGATCTGCATTTATGTAAGTTACAAAATTTGTACCACAAATTGGTTTAATAGACGGCGTTATGGCGCATTGTTTCATACACAGCTGCAAGTTGGACAGAGATGTTGTACGTGCTATAACAACAGGACTAGAATCTGTAGTTGGTGGAAGAGTAGGAGGTGATTCTTCGTCACCACTGCCAAAAAAAATAGGTGGCGGACACACTGATCTACGCCGCAAGATTACATCTGTAACAATTCATCACAACGTCATTATGTAATTAAAAAATTTAAGGGATATGATTTACAACCTGATTTTAAACAAATATCTGTAGATCATACAAAGACTGCCTCATTAGTCTAGTGGTCCTAAGCGGGACTGCTACGCTAGAGGTCCTGGGTTCGATCCGCTGGTCGAGCAAAGTGTTATAAGGTTTTTCTATGAAATTGGCAGCAGCAGCTCGGAGTCTGGATTTGTGCCCTGTTAATGGCAATAGGCTCGCCCCCTATTACATGGGACCTAAGAACATACCGGCGAAATGTGGGTGTACATTAGTACACCTCTGCCTAACCCTTTGGGGAATACAGGCGTGATGTTATGTTCATACAAAGAGTTGGATTGGCTGGGAATCCAAGCCGCGACAATTGGCGCAAGCGTAACGGTCAAACAACCATTTTGATGTGAAAAATGTATTCACATCTTGTGTACTGATGGTTAAATATTTTTTTTTTCATTCTTCTGATTATGAAATGTCTTCTACGATTCAATATAAAAATAGGGTATATAAATACATACATGACCAAAACAGGATGTTATTTTGAATTAAATAAGTTATTTACTCCTTAACACGTTAAGTGCGAAGCGAGGCCTAAATCACCCCTGATGCAACTTCCTTTTGGTCCAGTGTAGGAAAGAGATAAATATATATTTGAGATCACTAATGGTTCCGGACTCGGTGGTGTACCTACCTTGGTACCGGATGTCTTAGGCCTCGTGCCGCACTGAATTAATATAATTTTAATGCAGTGCGGAACGAGGCTAAAACGTCCCATATCCCCCCTGACCTCGTACCGCACTCAACGCGAGCTTTCCGCGACCAGTGTTGTGCATCACGTCGATTGGAGAGCACGTCCTTTTACAG
Organism: Subacronicta megacephala; assembly: GCA_958496365.1. Classification (NCBI taxonomy): domain Eukaryota; kingdom Metazoa; phylum Arthropoda; class Insecta; order Lepidoptera; family Noctuidae; genus Subacronicta; species Subacronicta megacephala. The sequence continues at coordinate 4,660,915 of OY292524.1, forward strand.
CGCCGAACATGTCTAAACGATGTCGGAAGAATAGGTGCCTCTTAATGGTATAGAATGGAACGCTTCGTGCGCGAGTCCGACTCGCACTTGGCCGGTTTTTTTTTCTTTATGGCGCCTTCAAGCACAATTTAGATTATTTAAAAAAAAATGTATCCTTTGATAGCTTTGTATTGTTTTGCCAGGTTTTGCCCTTAAAACGATCTAATGAGATATAATTGATCAAAATCGGTCAAGTCGTTGCGTAGTTAAGACAGTTTAAAAACGTCGATATTATTTTTCCCATCACTAATCGCAGCGAAAATTTGCCCTATTTCAGTGCGTTACGAGGTGTATAAGATCCCATATTTTGTTTTGCTAATAATTCCTAAACTAGCCATCAGATCCCGGGGCGACGGTGGATTAGGGTTCATCAATTCACTGTCTATATCAATAAGGACCAAAATTCTCATTTATCTTTGATTTCGCGCCAGAAAATGGATTTTAGTCTGTAAAAGGAGGTGGGGTCTAATAGACCGCGTGTCGCCCTAACGTCTGGTCACGGTACGGGCCGATTATACCTCGTGCCGCAGGAACGGAAAGTATGCAAAAATTGGTGCCGCAGCTAACGTGTTAACAAGCCAAAACTCTGGTCATATTCAATTTACCTCTAACCCAATATTATAATATGAAATCATTGGAGGTTAGTCACTCACAGCATAACTTATTTTTTATAAATTGTATTTTTAATGCACTTTCCATGCTAAAATTATAAAGTTATCTTATTATATTAGTGAAGGAATCATTCGACTGCGGGCAGGATTCGAACTTGCATCTTCTGGTTAGATACACCAGGGGCCCTAGACAATGTAACATTTCCATATCGATAGTGAAATTCGATAAATATGAAATGTATTGAATTGGCATAATGTTTCGATATGTCACATGATGAAATTATGTCAAATTGTATGGATTTGACATAATTTCGGAAATCTAACTTCGTTATCGATAATGAAGATGTGACGTTGGCTAGACCCCCAGAAGCTATGAACAACTAAGCGACAACGAGTAGGTACTACCCGCTTCACATTTTGAATTTACGTCTTTAAGGTGACATGTGGGGTTAGTTGGTCATAGCGCATATGTATCTAACCAAAAGGCGCAAGTTCGTATCCTGCCGAATGTCAAAATATGATTAATGGTCATGTTTAGAATGCGTCGATTTTGAAGCTTGATTTTTTGACGGCTCCAAGTGACTATACATCTAAGTACCTATTTGTTATTATTATATCAACTTGATACGTCTTCGCATTTCTGAGAAAAAGGCCTTGACAGACAGACGGACCACGAAGTGATCTTATAAGGGTTATTCTTTCCTTCTGAGGCACTAATCCCTAGAAATAGTAAGTACTAACATGAAACCTAGTCTAGGGACTACAACATAGTATATATATAAATAATAATAGATGATATTGATTTATTGTTATTTAGTTATTAGATGCTTATACATAAATATATATACCATCCTGAATTTCCCGAAGGGTTAGGCAGAGGTGTACTAATGTACACCCACTTTTCGCCGGTATGTTTAGGTCCCATGAAATAGGGGCCTATTGCCATTAACCGGGCACAAATCCATACTTCGAGGGATTGGAAATCGGGAATTTTATATAAAACCCCAATAACACTTTGCTCGACCTGGGGATCGAAACCAGGACTTCTAGCGTAGCAGTCGCGCTTAGGACCACAAGACTAATGAGGCAGTTATTAGATAGGTACATTATTTTTTTTAAACCTACCCACTCCACAGGTTTTGGCGCAAAACAACTGTCCTTCATTATTATACGTTTCGCCGTCCGTACCGCAGACAGGATTAAACTCAGCCGTCGATATGCATGAATCAATACAGTTTATTATTTCCGGTGATAAAGTAGTAAATTCTTCTGCTGTGGTTCTGGTTGGTTCTGGAGAAGTAGTTTTGACAAGAGCCTCTGTAGAACTAGCGGTTCTTGTTGGCCGAGGTGTTGAATTAGGGGTTATAGACAAAGGTATAACTGAGTGGTGCGCTACTGTGGCCTGAGTCTTACGTGGTATTTCTGTTTGCGTAGTTTTTGATAAAAAGGGATTACTGGAAAAGCAACAAGAAAACTAACTTAATAAACTAAACAAGTTATTCTTCAGCTAAGGAGTACGGAAAATTCTCATGAATTATCCGCCACCTAGGGAAGCGGCATGTTGGACTCATACCGATGGCTCAGCTAGGCCTTCCCGAAATAAAGCTTAGGATTAACACACTTTTAAATATTGTCCCTGAATTTTGATAAGAGTAGGTAAATCAATACTGAATCTCATCTGCTTTTAAGAAATTTACAAAAATACCAATGAGTCCTACAAAATAATTAGTCATTAATGAATCATCAACGTACTTTATAGGCTGCTTACAATGCCGCTTACAAGGCCGCTTGGCGTGATGATGGTCGTGCCAGTCATCCATAGTTCCAAAATATTCTGAACTATATTCATCACTCTCCCGAGACCCTGATCCACTATCCCATTCAGTTGAATCATCCCAGTACTGCGTAGGTTCGAAATAGTCGTAGGGGCGATTAAAATAATAGAAGTGATGCGGTGGTCGAAAATGTGGGCCGTGAGATGTGTCATGGGTCGGGCTATCATGAGGCGAGTGTTCGAATCCATTGGGCGATCTGCTTGGAGGTCCGTGTGTCCTCCCGCGATTGTTATAATGTCTCTTTGGTCCATAAGCTTGAACAGATATACTTCCTAGGAACGCAACTAAAACTGAAAAAAAAATATTTTTACTATATGTCGTGAATTGCTGGACAAATTCCGTTGTCTCCTGCTATCTTTTTTATATGCTGTACCAGCTCAACCATAAAAACATTAAGTAAATATAGAGACAAGCTAGATACTCCGTAAGGTACAAGATTATTGTAAGTTACGAAAGATTCATGAATAAACTAGAGAGGATGCTTTGAAGCCTCAAATCGATGTAAAGCTGTATGTTAAAAAAATCTTTTTAACATACACACGGACGGCTACAGGTCAACCTATACAAATCCAGTTTAAACTGATTTCGCGTTGGCTTCCGATACAATAAGCGGCCAGCGTAAACTGGTTTAAATGCAGTGATAGCCTAGTAATATGATCATTGGACTGCCAAGTCAAAGGTCTCGAGTTCGAATTCAAGGCACGCACCTCTGACTTTTCGAAGTCATGTGCGTATTAATAATTAATTATCACGCGCTTAAACGGTGAAGGAAAACATCGTGAGGAAACCTGCATGCCTGAAAGATTTTCTTGACGGCGTGTGAAGTCTGCCTACCCGCAGTAGGTTAGCGTGGTAGACTATAGCCTAATCCCTCTTACACTGAGAGGAGACCCGTGCCCAGCAGTGGGACAATGTAATGGGTTGATGATGATGATGATAATGTAAACTGGTTTTGTATAGCTTGATGTGTAGCCGTGTGTACCTAGTTGTTAAAACCACCACCTACTTATTTCACATGACCTACGCACATGTCTTGCTGACCTGGTATCGTCGTACGACGGCCACGGATCGTATCATCAGTTACGACAGGTCAACTCAAAGCTACTACCGCTACTGTTTAGATATTGCACTAAATTAATAATACTATAACAGTCTGGACATTTAAAGAGATCATATTAATTCTCTGAGTTTGTTTCGGTGTTTCGTCTCGAAATTGTCAGTTACGCCGTCTATGTAATCAAATAAGTAAAACATGTTTCTTATTCTAATATAACAACATATTCTAACATCACTGTTGTTTGTAAATTTAAAAGCATTGCATCTCAACTAAGGTTACCATCCGTCCGGTTTTCCCCGGATTTGTCCTAGTTTAGAGGCCGTCCGGGGAGGGTCCGGGCGGGGTTTCCTTTGTGGTCCGGGTTTAAAAGTTGTCAAGTCACCGGTTGCTGCCTTACAATGAAAAATTTTTGAACGGTTTTGTAAAAATCACTGTGGTCCGGTTTCTAAGCGCTTCAATCCGGGTTTTCAGGCTTCTTGTCCTGGTCGACTGATTTAAGAGATGGCAACCCTAATCTCAACAACCACTTTAGGTGATGATACAAGCCATTGCTTCAAATTATTCAGTGTCACTTGAACTATGTATTTCTGAAATGAATTATTTCTAATAAACATTTTTTCGTAGTGAAAACCTTGACAAGTATAAAACATTAACAAATACTGACTATGTGACTTATTTAAGATGATTCTTACAGAACTACATAGTTACATGTTGGTAAAACTGTCTTCTTGATTTCTTTTTATTCATAGATGCATTGTAGAAATTATTAGGGTAGTTTAATGACATCATCAGCTTCCAATGTAATGATTTTGTTTGCACTTAAGTTTAAGATGTCTAAAGTGTTTTATTACCAAAAAAATATTGGTATCATATCAGACGTATTCCACATTGGGCATCCATTGAAACGGCACCTACGTGAATGGCACCTGAGGTATTCCACATACAGCACCTATAAATATTTTTCGCATGTGCCATTAGTTAAACTCTCTACTGCTTTTAATTGATTTTTTGATTTGACGTCCTAAAAAAATAAACGTCCCAACATTAGTACCTACGGATCCATAAGGTGTCATTTGTGGAATAAAATTTTAAATTATTCCACTAAATGGCACCTGCGAAAAGTATTGATAGGTGTCGTATGTGGTGTGGTGGTATGTGTCAGGTGCCATTTAAACGGGTGCCCAGTGTGGAATTCGTCTCATATCAAGCAGGGTTCGTCAAGTTAGGTAGATACTCGCAATTCAACAATAGTAAAATTTTGTGTTGTGTCTTATCTATTATGAAGGCCTATATTAAAGACTGTTAAATCGTTAACTTTTAACGGAAAACATAATAGGCATGGATCGGTTTAACACTAAAAAGCAAGTTAGATAACTACTAAAAGTTTATTGAACGAGTTGCCTAACAACAGATATTTATTACTTAGTAGTTAAAAAGGCAGTTTAATTGCTTCTGATATCAAGTAATTAAATTAACTAGTAGAGTTGATGAAATTATTTACACACGCTTATCGGGGTTCGAACCTACGACCCAGAACTCGTTAGTCGCGGCCGTTACCATTGGGCCACCAGCGCTCCTGAATTTTCTCATTTAATAAATATTAATCGAGGAAACTGCCTCGTTGGTCTAGTGGTCCCAATCGCGACTGCTACGCTAGAGGTCTTGGGTTCGATCCCCAGGTCGAGCAAAAGTGTTATTGGGTTTTTCTATGAAATTCCCAGTAGCAGCTCGGAGTCTGGATTTGTGCCCGGTGAATGGCAATAGGCTCGCCCCCTATTACATGGGACCCAAACATACCGGCGAACTGTGGGTGTACAGTAAGTACACCTCTGCCTAACACTTCGGGGAATACAGGCGTGATGGTATGTTAATAAATAAGTAAAGAAAAATAAGTAAATTGCGATGCGTCTATCATAGACTGGCAGCCGTTGATGGATGCTACTACGATGGACGACAAAGTGCTTGTGTTTAATCAGGTAGTAACCAACCTATATGACACCCACGCTCCAATCAAAAAGGTCAAGCTAAAAAGACCACCTGCTCCTTGGATGACAAGGGGTATCCAGATAGCAATGAGACGTAGGGATCGTGCTTTTCGTAAATATCGAAGAGATCGTAATGAAGATAATTGGACTCTCTTTAAAGCCGCTAGGAATCGGTGTAACCAAATGATACGTAACGCTAAACGCCGCCATATTCTAGATAATATCTCTTCGTCTTCGTCTGCTGATATTTGGAAGTTCCTAGGAACTCTAGGTATTGGCAAACCGCGATATTTAGACCTTCCAAATTCCATTGGTTTAGATAATCTTAACAACCATTTCTCCACTTCTTTTCCCTTAGATATTCTAACCAAAAATCAAACCATTAATTTCATTAATGGTCTAACGCGTCCCAATGTAAATTTATTTCGCTTTTCTCCAGTTGATTCAGGTGAGATTAAGAAGATTATCCTGTCCATTAAATCTAAAGCTGTGGGTTGTGATGGCATCAGTCGGAATATGATCACCAATTTCTATACTACCTTTTCTATCCAAAGTTCTAGAGGCTTGTGTCCATAAACAATTATCCCGTTTCATTTATACAAATAAACTCTTAAGTCCTTATCAGTCTGGATTTAGGCCAGGTCATAGTACGGTCACTGCTCTTCTTAAAGTGACTGGTGATATTAGGGCTGGTATGGAAGATACGAAGGTCACTGTGCTGGTATTAGTTGACTTCTCTAATGCTTTCAATACCGTCAGTCATGATATCCTTTTGTCCATCCTTTCTAATCTTGGGATCTCTCCTGAATTGCTGGAATGGTTTTCTTCATACCTTCGGGATCGCCAGCAATCAGTCCATGTAGAGGAATCTTTCTCAGCCTGGTGTAAGCTGGAAACTGGTGTTCCCCAAGGCGGCATATTATCTCCTCTCCTTTTTTCTATTTTTATAAATCTAATTACCCAGAAGCTTCAGTGTGCGTATCATCTGTATGCCGATGACCTACAGCTGTACTCTCAAGCTAGAGTGGAAGACTTATCCGGCGCGATCGAATCTGTAAACCACGATCTTGAATCAATCAGGGACTGGGCTGATAGGTTTGGTTTGGCAGTGAACCCTAATAAATGCCAAGCTATTATTTTAGGCAGCCATCGCAATATTTGCAAAGTGAGCAATATTTATATTCCACCTATAGTCTATAATGGCATAACCATTCCTGTCACATCCAGCGTCAAAGATCTTGGCTTGAACTTTGACACAACGCTAAATTGGCGATCTCAAATTTCAAGTGTAAGCCAAAAAGTGACAGGGACCCTACGGTCTCTCTATCGTCTTAAAAATTTCTTGCCAGTGCACATTAAAGCAACGCTTGTCGAAACCTTAATTTTCCCTATTTTTGATTATGGGGATGTGTGTTACTTTGACCTGAATGCAGATCTACTCAATAAATTGGATCGCCTTCTCAACAATTGCATTCGATTCGTTTTTAACCTCCGTAAATATGACCATGTCTCAGAGTATCGAATCAACCTGAAATGGCTACCCATTCGTCAACGCAGACACTTGAGGGCACTGACTACTCTATACTCTATACTTTTTGTACCCAATTGCCCATCTTATTTATCTTCCCACTTCGAGTATACATCTTCCTTTCACAATAAACATCTTCGATCAACTAATAATCGTCTTCTTCACTGTCCCTCACACCGCTCTGACTTTATACACTCAACTTTCTTTGTCCAATCTATTCTGTTATGGAATGCTCTTCCTCTGGAAATCAGGATGCTCAACAGCCGGCAATCCTTTAAAACAAATGTGCGCAAATACTTGCTGGACAAAACACTGCTAGATTCATTTCGAAACTGTTTTTTTTTTATATTTATATGTATTGTAATTATGTAAGTATATAGTTATATTTATGTTCATAGTTATATCTATGTATAAGTACTTAATTGTAAAATTTATGTATGTAAATGTGTAAATTTATATGTTTTTAGTTTATAGTCTTCGCCACAAACTTCTCATTCCTATCCTTTTTAGTGCATCTACCGTGATCGTCTCTGCACCACCCAAAGGTTGTCTGGCAGAAAATGCCTAAGGCATTAAGACCGCCTTGTACAGTTTTTTTTTGTACTGAAGTATAAATAAATAAATAAATAAATAAATTGCATATGAAGCAATTGTTGCATTGTCTAGATTTAGGTCAGAAGACCGCTTGCTAGCTTATATACCTTTACTCCAATGTAAAAGGGGCAATACCAATACAAATAAGGTATGATAAATTATTTTTATTTCTGTAAGTAAATAAATCTTTTGAAGACACTTTTACAAGTCAATATTTTATTGATTTTAAGTTCGAGGTGCCGGAACAAATTCCGAGAATCATCATGATCTCTTTTGAAGTCCAGACATAATAATATGAAAATGTGTAAGTGTCATAATGCAGTCTTTTGAAGAACGAGCCACAGCGGCTTTGAATAAGCCTGACCTGAATATATATGTCACTCAGGAATATTTGAAGCGGCGGTAGCCTAATGGCTAGGACGTCGGACTTGCGATCAAGCGGTTGCCGGTTCGAAATCCGACCATTGCACTACCGACGTGAACCCACTCGTAACACAAGCATTTAAGCTTAGCACGAGGGGTTAACAAGATTACTAGTAATGTATGAACCACATTGCTAGTAAGCTTTTTTTTTTAAGTAAAGAATAAATCAATAATGTAGCTTTCTATTGGTGAAAGAATTTTCAGTAGATCCAGAGATTTCCCCCTACAACGTCACAAACTCAAATGTCACAAACTTTACAATATTATAGTCTAGAAGTATCTAGATTCAATATCGGTGTAAAATGTTTTTACCAAATTATACCCACCGTTGCAAAAAAATTCATATTCTTCCACTTTATGAAAGGCGAAAAATATCAGATCTAAATTTCTTTTCAAAATTGCCAATGGAACCACTGGTGTTGCCGAGTTATTACACAAAATAGGGCTGCGAGTGCCGTCTGCGTTCTTACGTAGAACTCATTTATTGCACACCCCAGTGATAGCCACTACTTATAGGCACAACTCAGAGAATATTAATTTAATTTTCATAGTCGCATTATATTCACATTGCATTAAGGATATTTTTTAATCTAATAATTTAATGATCTTCCACTGTTTTTTGTGCAAGCGGTGTTACCATAGTGTAATGAAATTCATTACACTATGGTGTTACCCTATAATTAATTGTTGTTGTTGAATCCAACTATAATTATTAAGTTGCTAGAGTACTGGTGTAAACAGTTGTTGGTTAACCTGAATAAAATAAAATAAAAAATAACTCGTGTATGGTGAGAGCGAGTCGTATGTACACATGGCTACAGGTCAACCTATAAAAAACCAGTTTAAGTTGATCTCGCATTTTATAGGCTTCCTTATACACTAAGAGGCCAGTGTAAACTGGTTATGTATAGCATGATGTGTAGCCATGCGTACAACGCAACCTGCTTTGAAGCTGATATCGACATTTCCTATACTAATGTTGATAAATTAAAGAAAATTTTAACTAATAGCTTTTTCGAGCGCAAATAGTCATTTATCTGTTTTGTTTTTACATATTATGTAGCTTATAGCAAATATTTTATATTTGTATACCTACTACACGTGGAAACTTGTAATTGGCCATATTTTGTATTATTTTTTTACTTACTCTGTTTAGCTGTAAGTATTCCTAAAATAAATAAAATAAAATAAATCAAGCTCGACCATATCGTTGGGAGCTCAAGAACCCAGGCACCAGGCAGTTTTTAACTGTGTGTTATGCCTACATTGTACTCACATTTATATTTTCCTTTGAAGTTATTTAATTAATTAATTCAAATGTTCTATTTTAATGACAATGATGTCATGTGTATGTCGTGACAATTTAATTGTTTTCGGTGTACCTACATTAAAGAGTATAAACAAATAAATAAATCATGAAGCAGGTATTGTTCTATAATGATTGGAATTTTCGTCTTTCGTTAAAATTCGTCGTTGTTTATTTTATATTAAAGATAAAGCTTTATGATTCCTAATTACATGTCAATCTATACTTTAACATATATTATAAAGAGGCACGATTGGTTTGTTTGTTTAGAAAGAAAGATTTATTTGCACAATTTAATTATTTGTGATGAAAAGACTCTGAAACGACGAAACCAATCTTAATGATTCTTACAATATTAGAAAGCGACATTATTCCAGATTAACTTAAGCTTTAAGCATTCATTAACTATCTAAGATATCACCCAGGCAAGGCAAATAAAATAATATTAATTAGGCGAAAATATTTGATGCAATCTAAAACTTGGGATGAGATTGTACTGTGATAATAAAGTTGTTTTGTGATAGGTCAGTTACCTTCGTATGACGGCGCGTTGCAAGCTGAAAATCAAGTATCCTCTAGATATGTTTGTTAATATGCAGTAATGGTTATTAAATAAAAGAGCTCTAGGTATCGTACATTTGTACAGGTAATACTAAAAGCATAAATATATATTTACCTCATGTACATCCTATTCTAAAAAAACTTTGTTACAAATCCTAATTTGCATTTAAATATACATTTCCTAATCCTAAATCGATGATAATTTTTTGTTTGAAACAATGAAGATTGATAAAATGATAGGATTGCTGCTACTAAAGATTGAAGCTTCATTATTTAATTACTGGTAAAGTTGAAGTAATAAACCTACCTAGTACATAACAACCGGTAAATCCAAAATATTTAAAATCACTCTATGTAAAATATCGGAATTAATTTTGGATTTGGTAATAAAGCGTGTTTTTCCTCAATTCTTTAATAATCACAAACCATTACTTACCGATACACACAAAGGTCTTCATTTTATCACAGTGACACCTATTCTTATCAAAAAACGGTCTTATAAAAAGTTGCAATACACGATCACCCGTTTCGAGGCAAGTTTGCAAAATGATCAGCACCTTCAAAACATTTAAGCTAAGTATAGTATTCAGTTTTAAACACATCCCCACTTTATTTTCCTCCTACAACTCGTTTTAATTCGCGCCGTTTTCGTTTGGTCAGTTACCTTATATTGTTAAAGACCGGGTATCAGACTTCGAGTAACTTTCAACTTCAATATTTTGGAACAAATTTTTCTTTGATATATCAAAATTAAAATAAAGATCAAGGTAATTTCGATGAGCATGTCAGCTAGTGATTCATATTACCGCAACAGGTTTAAAAATAACAAAGACTAGACACGCAAGTTTACAAGACTTGAGTGGCAACCATGTTTTATTTTGTTTAGAGCCTTAGTGTACGTATAATAGCCAATCTGTATAATCATGCATGTTTTGTGCTATACAAACATATATGGAAAAGTCATTAAACTGCACCATGAGATCACGAGCGAAGACTTATGGGACAAAAAATAATATAATTAGGTATATACATACTCAGTGAACTTTTATTTTTACCTTTTCAGTAAGTTTTTAGGAATGCTACCAATTTTAGGCTTAAATAATACAGTGTAGGTATGTACGTAAAAAAAATTAATGAGCTATATTTAAACCGATCCCAAATGTTATTATATAAAACAAAGGCTTATTAGTCATCAAGTTGGTAATTTGTCAAAGAGGTAGGCAAGGAAATAAGACAATAGACTTGCAATTATTTTTTCTGAAACTGTTTATTTTCCAACGTAAGCCTTGCAGATAATAATTTACATCAAATATTGATAGAGTACACTGTATAACTTCTGTTACAAAACCCTGTGTCTATGTAATACGAACTAGGTGTAATCTTTTTACATGTTTTAAACCAAACAAATGATTAATAAATGGTACCATTACCTATGTAGAAGAATATTTAAATTTATTTTCATCATTTGCACATATTTAAATGTTTCAAAATAACATTTATCTTGTAAAAAACCCCGCTATTTAACGTCCGGTTTACCCGTTCTTAAATACAACCTTTTAACGTTCTGATTACTAACATAGGTAACATGAGTGATTCACCGGTGTGACCTCTTAATGGCCGGCCATGCTGTAACGCCACAGCCTTCAGATCGGGATTTTCCGGATTATTTCATGAACTATCACAATTTATTTAATTTTAGTTTGAAGACGAACAAGCCATTACAATTCACTACCTAGGTCTTCAATACACACGAAGACATTACCTTCCTGTCAAGTGACCAATAACTTTGGTAGTTCGCTGTGCTCTCTAGCCACCCCGGTTTTTCTTTGCCAGTATGTTCAGATTCATATTCATCTTTCTATATCTTATCATATCCGTCTTTTGAGATCCTCGGAAACACAGTTCGAATTAGCGATATTTTTTACAAGATAAAATTGAAAACCAGCGACAAATGAAAATGGGAGTTTAGTAATCGTTACTAAGTGTTTATTTTAAAATGTAATTTCAAATTTTCATCTTAGATGCTGCCAACTAGGCTTATTGTCTTCAAGTGCCTAAGCATGAATTGATGAAAAAATTTCAACCAAGTAAGTAATTTGTGCGTTGCGCCTGACAATTCCTTTACGCAGATAGTAGGTATGTGAACACTTTGCGCTTGCGGTCATTTACCTACATTTTTTAAATTAACAAGTAGCAGTAGAATTGCCAAACCCCTTGCTCATACGCATCCCTGGCAACTGGCCGCCCTCCGTGCTCAAGCATTTGCTCTAAATTGTCTTTGTTACATGAATAATGATTATTTTTTGATAATCTCATTGCCTGTATATTCTTAATTTATAGGACGAATCAAAAAAATTATTTATGTCATAAGTTAGTTCATATATCTTACGACAATTCTTAATGTTTTCAACATTCCATGGCGTCACTCACATAACTTATGTATTTATTATGCAAATACGCAGACCGTGATACGCCTTTTTGAAGTTAAAAAATAATATGTTTTATGATTATCTGATCGGATTTGGAAGGTAAATTGTAAATTGATAAATTTGTTAAATTTCACGTCAACCATTCACTGTAAGGAACAATAGAAAATTAAGTAGTAACGGTCTTAAGAATTTCATAAAATTTATTTCATGTGGAGCATTTGGTTATTTTGAGGACTAATATCACAGTGTTAAAATAATTTCTGGAATCTACTATATAATTGATGGGATACCTATATATGAGTTTCTGATTGTGCCTTGATGCAGATAACCTCTCTATCAACCTTTTCTTATACTGTCAAAAATCAATCATGATTGTCCAATAGCGGGACAAACAAAAATCACATGTATATTCATGTGATTTTTGTTGGTCTTTACATCACATCCACATCCAACATAAAACTTTATTGATGGAATTGGTAAAACTATGCTGCTAAAATAGTCTAGGTTTTTACACACGGCTACAGGCCTTGCCAATGTGCCAGGCAGACCAATTCCAGTTTAAGATGATGTCGCATTGATTGGCTTTCCACACAGCTTTCCACACAATAAGAGGAACAATAAGGTCAGCGTAAAGCAGATTTATATAGCTCGACGTGTAGCCGTATGTACCTCTGTATTGGGCTGAAATGACGCCAAATTATCCTCAAGATGATATCATATCAGCCAAATGAAGTCCACTGCTGAACGATGGCCTCCCCATAGCCTTTCACAATTACCGGTTATATGCCGCCTGCATCCAACGACTCCCAGCGACCTTTACTAGGTCGTCTGTCCATCTTGTTGGAGGTTGTCCCACACTTTTCCGGTGCGTGGTGTCTACTCGAGAACCTTTTTGCCCCATCGGTCATCAGTTCTACGAGCTAAGTGCAAGATGATAATGCAGAAGTGATACCATTGGTATCGAGGATGTCTGTAAGCACTTAAACCGGGCTTCCGTTTTCCTTCAGGCGGCTCATAGGTATGGCTGTTTTTAATCATACTATCGATCGAGTAATCGATCTAAGAAAAATTTATAGTTTGTCAGTCTCTCACATTTTTCATAGCCTCAGTTGGAAATGCAATCTGTATATACACTCAAAGAAGAATAAAACAATATATTTATTTCTAGTATATAAATATCATCCGGAAACAGCAGTTTATAATTAATTATTAAGGATTCAGTCGTATTAGTATTTAATTAAGTAACGTAGGTATTATTGCTGGGTAGTGGCGCCGCTGGCAGCTTGGGGCGGCGGGCAAGGGAATGTCCTTAGTAAGCGAACATCTGTAATTGAAAATAACAAATATTAGTTTAATTACAAGTTAGTGGGTAAAGTTACGACTGCCACTGTGTGAATCGATATCCAGTAAAGTAGGTAAGACTGTCGGGTAAATAAATAAATTAAGGTAGAACAGGCAAAACATAACATTTGTATTCTACATTAACTATCCTAGGTACTGTGGTGATCGTGGTATCTTTATAATGAATCTATAAAGATTAAATTAAGAATAAGCAATCATCTATTTTTTTTAAAAGTAGAACTGTTCGAGACGTCAATCAGAAGACGACGTAACATAATATGTTTTTTTTAGGGCTTCGCCCTCCCAATAATATGGAATAAACCACAGTTAATGGTTTAAATACTGTTTTATTTATATTATACTCGAAGCTCTGCTACGTTCCCATCTACTACGTTACAGTATGTACTTACCTATAAATTTTACAAATCGACAAACCTATGTTACTGACTAGCAGGATAGTCGAGTGATAACGTTATGTTCTCATGAAAAAGTTGACCGTATGAAAAACTGAAATGAAAATCGGTGCAAAACCAAGGAACTTATAAGAGTTTAAATTTTATGCTAGTCAGTCAGAATTCTCTGTCTGACTAGCATAAAAACGCACAATGTATGTTACATTGTGCGTTCGCACTTCAGGCCTACAGCACGTTTGACTTCGAACCGTGCGTGCACCATATAATTAATTCTATACTGACACTCATTTTGCGGGAAAGGAAAAGAGCATGCTCGCAACACTCTAAACCTAAAAACTTTAAAAACACCTTAAAATTTATTTACTTGATTACTCCATATCAGTCAGAATTACCTTTATTTAATAAAAAAATGAGTACATAGTACATAATATACTCATTTAAAACCAAGTCGCTCTTTTCAGCCGTCAGTTTCTTCGCTTATATGTTGTAAACCGCGCAACGAATTTTGATACGGTTTTTACTAAAATTTGGAGATTTTCTTCCGGAATATTCACGAGTATATGTGTATAACGTAATATACATATTATAATTATTGTTTTTACTAAATCGAAGACCACTCAACTACGCTTTTACCTATATTTGTTGGAGCTATGTAATTATATAATATGTTATTAAACTGTTCGACGGGATATTTCTATCTAGAAAATCTTCTGAAAAATGTGTATTGTGCAAGTCTTTATCATTTCAAAAGTACCTGGTCTAATTGACATAAATATTAGGCTTTGGAAATGGGTATACAATACATAGATAAGTACAATTTCATCGATTTTTGCTACACACTGCTCATTACTAAACAACTGGGCTAGCACTAAGATTAAGATAACTTATTATATTTAAATGGTATTGTAGGTATTCTATTTCAAAAACAACTTACTTAAGTTTATGAGGAAGCCAATAAATGTATTTAATGCTGATAATGGATTACGTAGTAACTACACATTATAATTTTAGTTGCCGGTACCAAACAACTTGTATTTTATAATATATATATGTAGGTACTGTCAATAGAATATATAGGGAAGTTCTAATATTCATCTACAGCTTCGTTTTCCTCATTAAGTACTAGACTACAACTGGTCGTTAATTTGTTAGTTTACCGCATAGGTATGTAATAAAATGATGTTTGTGGTAATCATAGCGTATATGATTTATAGTAATAAAAACAATAACGTAATGGACAAGGAAGTAGACAAATTCCTATAATAGATAATAATGTTTTCCCACAATTCGTTTATTTAAAGTAACTAGTATTTAATTAATTGATTCTAGTTAACCGTCTGTATTTTTCACCACCAACGTAAACAGGGGCATACTCAAATCAAATCAAATCAAATACGTTTATTGTGAGACAGTGGTTACAATATGGTGTTATTTCTAATGAGCTAGTGTATCTCACCGCTCAGCCGTGTTAGGCGTACAATATTTTAAGTAGGCGGTTACATTAATCACTTATTATTGAATTATTTATAAATAGTCTATTTCCTTTATATAACATAATTTTAGTCAAATATAATTAAAAAAATAAAAATTAAAAATTAAAAAACCCCTAAGAAGCATGCTTTATTTCTATGTTAGGAACCTATTTATACAAAATTGTCTGATAGAAATTTTTGGATCGAGTAATATGGTCTAATAATTAAAAATTTCTTTAATTGATCTTTGAAAAGTTTTATATCGTTGATCTCACGTATTTTTTTGGGAATCTTATTGTAAATTCTCGAAGACATTCCAAAGAAACCGTTAGAAAACAGGGCTGTTTTGGTCGGCATATTGACTATTTTGTCCGCATGCCTGCGTGACGACAGATTACCGAACATATTTTTATTGACTTTAACAAAAGTTGCGACTTCAAAAATATACAGTGCAGGAAGAGTCAAAATATTTAATTTCAATAAATAAGGCATACAGCTATCTGGGATGTGAATGTTGCATATCGCTCTAAGGCATTTCATTTGAGCCCTAAAAGCAAGTTCTCTATCTGTTGCATTTCCCCAGAAAATTAAACCATATCTAAGAGTGGATGTCACATGCGCATGATATGCTGTTAGTGTTGCTGTTTGATTGACTATTTTTGACAGTCTGTACAGAGCGTATGAGAATTGATTTAATTTTTTAGAGACTGCCTCAATTTGAGTTTTCCACGACATATTTTTATCGATCCAGAGCCCAAGAAACTTTATGCTATCGGTGTCTTCGATTTTAATAATAATAAATTTAATGTATGTTTAAAGTTAGTGGGGATTTTCTTTGAGAATAGCTAACAATTTTAGTTTTGTCTAAATTAATCAGTAAATTATTAAATGTCAACCAGTTTATAATTTTATTTAGGGAGTCATTAATGTCGTTTTCGTATGTTTTAATGTCAGTTGGAGTAAAAACTGCAGTGCTGTCGTCAGCAAATAGTACCATAGGAAAATTAACGGCTCTCGGTAAGTCGTTTACATAGATAAGGAAGAGTAAGGGACCTAATACACTTCCTTGCGGTACACCATATGTGACCAACCTGGGACTGGAAAGAAATTTTCTTTCTGTTTTTTACGAAGGACACAGCTTATTTATTTGTGTTATTTGAGTTCTTTGACTTAAGTATGATTTAATTAAAGCTAAAACATTACCTCTTACACCGTATCTATACAATTTTCCAAGAAGGAGCTCATGTTCTACATGGTCAAAGGCTCTCGTCATATCCATATACATGGCCGTTACTGGTGCCCCTTTGTTCATTTTATCATAAATTTTCAAAACTAGATCATAAATAGCCATATTGATGGTCTTACTTTTCCGAACTGACTTTGACTGCCTCGTTGGTCTAGTGGTCCCAATTGCGACTGCTACGCTAGAGGTCTTGGGTTCGATCCCCAGGTCGAGCAAAGTGTTATTGAGTTTTTCTATGAAATTCTCAGTAGCAGCTCGGAGTCTGGATTTGTGCCCGGTGAATGGCAATAGGCTCGCCCCCTATTACATGGGACCCAAACATACCGGCGAACTGTGGGTGTACATTAAGTGCACCTCTGCCTAACCCTTCGGGGAATACAGGCGTGATGGTATGTTATGTTATGTTATGTTACTTTTCCGAAACCCTTTTTGCTCGGAGACGAAGAGATCGTATTTTTCAAAATAATTGTAAACGCCATTATAAATAACTTTTTCGATTATTTTGGAGAATATGGGAATGAGTGCTATTGGTCTGTAGCAAGTGATTTCTTCCTTCACACCCTTTTTGAACAGAGGCTTAATAATCGAAATTTTTAGCCTACTAGGGAATTTTCCGTGTTCGATGCATAATTCGATGCATACTACAAGGGTGTTATAAGTTTAACCGATTGTGTGATAAGTTTAACCAATTGTCATCTGGTGTATTTAACCAGAGAGACGCAGGTTCAAACCCTGCCTGAGATCGAACTTTTCTTTCACTAGATATTTTCTTTCATTAGAAAATTCATATCTTTGTTAACCAATTGTGAAGTTTTTGTGTTGTGTTATAAGTTAAGCCGCTTTGACCTTTGGCTGTGGCTTATAAACCGAAAAGTACTTTTTCTGATCATAGGATAATTTCTTGTTTAATACTTTTTAGATGTTTTTTCGTAGTTGGATTTTAGTGTTAAACTTATTACCATGCCATGAACTATTATTGTGAGGCTCAGACCGACACTATACGAAGAACTTCCAGAAATGTTAAGCCCGTTGTAAGTTATTTGTTATTAGGAAATAACAATCTGTTAGTTCAAACTAAAAGATTAAAATATGTCAAAAAAAAGAAAAGAAAATGTTTTACAAGAAAACAAACTATTCCTATATTTTATCGATAAGCTAAGCTCTTACATAAACCATTTACGTTCAATGACATCATTTAGTAAATCCCCGTGTTTGTTTGTACAAGTCATAGGTTTCTCTAAGGTCAGTACATTACATACACACTACAAATAAACAGTTCTAGTCATTTAAATTAAGTTAAACGCATTTTTTGTAAGCGATGATTCATTTATTAGATTATTGGCTCTGATTTAATTTGAATAGGAACGCAATATTTTATGTATTCTCAAGGAAAAGTGCTCAAAGACGGATAACCGGTATTTAAAATTAAAAAGCTATTTACTTAAGTATTTTATTCAAATTGTACTAAAGTCTGTAATTACCAGTGCATAGTTCGCTAGTAATGTTGAATGGGTGTCAAATAAAAAGCAAATAACTAGCCCAATAAACCTCGCTTATGAGCACTAGGTTATTCTGTGTAGAAACACAGCCTGATTTCTCAAAATTTACTGAATAAAGATTTGCAAAATCTATCTCTGTAATCAGGTGATTGGTAGACTATATATTGAGATACTGAAATACAATACCCACTAATTAACTAATAATTAGGTATCATAACATCAAGTCTGTATTCCCTAAAGGGTTAGACAGAGGTGTACAAATGTGCACCCACACTTCGCCGTTTGTTTTAGTGCCCATGTAATAGGGGCGAGGCTATTGCCATTCACCGGGCACATATTAAAACTCCATCCTGCTACTAAGAATTTTATAGAAAAACCCAATAACAGTTTGCTCGACCTCTAACGTGGCTGACGCGCTTAGGACTACTAGACTAATCATCATCATCAACCCATTACATTGTCCCACTGCTGGGCACGGGTCTCCTCTCAGAACGAGAGGGATTAGGCTATAGTCCACCACGCTAGCCTACTGCGGGTTGGCAGACTTCACATGCCGTCAAGAAAATCTCTCAGGCATGCAGGTTTCCTCACGATGTTTTCCTTCACCGTTTAAGCGCGTGATAATTAATTATTAATACGCACATGACTTCGAAAAGACAGAGGTGCGTGCCTTGGATTCGAACTCGAGACCTTTGACTTGGCAGTCCAATGGTCATATCACTAGGCTATCACTGCACTAATACTAGACTAATGTTGCACTTTTAATATCTAGGTTATATCAATGCCTGCCTCATTAGTCTAGTGGTCCTAAGCGCGACTGCTACACCTGAGGTCCTGACTTCACCAATCGTTTGTCAATGAAATTCCCAGTAGCAGCTCGGAGTCTGGATTTGTGCCCGGTTAATGGCAATAGGCTCGCCCCCTTACATTGGACCTAAACATGAGCAAAATGTGGGTGTACTTTAGTAGATACACCTCTGCCTAACCCTTCGGGGAATGGCGCGATGGTATGTCTATGTATGTGTTATAATCAATAAAATCTCGATACTCACTGACGCCACAGTCCTGAGCGCAGGTCAGTCTTCCAGGATTGGCGTAAGTGACGCTGTCGGTGCCGCACACAGGGTTGTACTCTGGCGTCACTGGACATTGGTTTATGCACTGACGCACCTGCGGGGACATAGTGGTGCTACTGGAAAGTATAAAAATACATGTGTTAATAATTTGACATTTTTAAACGTAAATACGTAACAGAAAGTGCGTTAGCGGAGGAATGACAACTCGCTCCCGTGGCCCCAGCGAAAAAGTGGTACGGCGAAACATTGGTATGGGTGTCGGTCGGTACCCCAATTTCTGGGATATGTGGTCATGAAATTTCATAGGCACATTCTTGGAGTAATTTATTACAAATCTCGCATAACAACTCGGTTTAACAAAAGCATAAAGAGATACACACGACATAATTCGTCCGAATTATCTTCATATTCTTAAATCCGTTTTATTTTACGCATGTTGAATAACGTACATTTTAAATATAAACTACTACAGATGACCTATACACATTTGTAAATGGATCTTTGAAGACACCTTTTATAAGTCTATGTTTCTAATTTTATTAAACTAGATGGCGCCGGCGTTTCCTATCTAGACCTCGTAAGAAGAAACGCCGAAATAATCTCAGAGAATCATGGTCTTTTTTTAAAGTCCAAACAATACTAATATTATCAGATATGAAAGGTTTACAATGTAGGGCAAAATCTGAATATGCCTTTTGAAGAAAGAGCCATAGCAGGGTCGAGTTGACCAGTCCTAACTGACGACACGGACAAATCAGCCAGCATGTAGCTCAACAAAAATTTAAATTTAAAGGTCCAACTACTTACCCAGTGTTAGGTATCGTGGTTGGTACGGTAGGTCTAGGAGTGGTTGTACGCTGATTTTGCTCAGGTAATTGACCCTGTCCTGGGAACCAGTTCGGAAGAACAAACCCGTATCTATCATCTACGTTATTGTCTGTTTCAGCAGTCTGCCCGTTTTGTCCACATGCCATGTTTGTGAAAAGAGCTGTAAAGTAAAAGAAAAATCATTAATTAATAATTCTTTGTGTCCATTTTGATCCTAACTGTATTCCGATAGAAGATATTTAAAATTTATAAATCGAACACGGAGATGCTCAAAATCAAGATAAGATATAGCTATTTTCTTTGTTTTAATTAGTTAAATAATGCTAGTCAAAATACCTAGTTATTCAAATAACTAATCAAGTTCTTTATCAATTACCTTCATTTGTTCTAAACGTGAAATAATTCAGCTACTATAATTTAAATACAAAAACGGAACCAGGCAGTTATTAAATATAAAAAACTGCCAAATTCCGTTAGTTCTATAGTCAACTGATAACAGTTCCCACTTATTCATGTCATGAATAATTTCATTAAAGTCTCGTTATTATTTTATGACAAATTACATAATAACCATTTCCTTTGCACTCAACAGAAATAACAAAAAACGTATTTATGAAAACTTCAGATTGATGCATTTCCCAGAATACCTTGTTCATTATACCATTATACAAAGACAGGACAAACTCGATACAGGCAACTTATATGATAAAAATAAATAATTGGAATGTCACTGCAAAATGTTTAAATTAAGAACCGGATTCAAAAATCTAGTTTGTGTAAACAACAAAAACCTTCTTAATTCAAAATGTAAATTATTGTTAGTACGGAAACCAGTTTTTCTGTTTATTATGCTCAGAAAAATACTTATTCCTATATAGTTTCAATAAGTAAGTAAAAACCTTCTTTATTTAGTGACTGATCAATATTATATTTAAATTTATTGGATTACTATGTGAAATCCCTAATCCCTAAAAACTTTATTGAAAATATTGAGGTTGAACTTGACCAGGAATAACTTGTTGTTGAGGTTGTAACCTCAACAACAAGTTATTCCTGGTCAAGTTTCATAAATACTTACTTCCCTTATATCTAAAATAAAATTCCTCAATATGGCAACAATTTAGTAGCGCACAATTAGCAAACACAAAAACAAAATACTTAATAGCTTGTTAAAAAATGTAATAACAACTTACCAATAACGAATAAAACACACACCTTGTCCATTTTATAGTCAATTATTACGTTGTTTGGTGTCAGTAAAATAAATTTTTATTACAAAGAACAACGTCCGAGACGCTTGCCGGCGAGTCACTGTCTACTCCGAGACACCGGTTTTGTTTATAAACGCACGCGCATCTCAACTAGCTCATTAAGCTTATAACATTTTAGTGTGGGGGTAAGTTTACCGATGTGATTTTCTCGGCTAATTTTCCTCATGAAGACGAAACACGAAAATCCAGATCAAAAATAATACAAATTTGTAATTTGGAATTTTATTATACATACTTAGCTGTGACAAACATGTTGACTATTTTTTATAAGATAAAAAAAGAAAGAAACATACTTTATTCGACTCAAATAACAAGTATTAATTAAAGATAAAAATAAACATACATGAATGTGAGTCGAGGAGGTTACCAGCTCAGCATAATGTACTGAACCGCAACTCTGATTTTCATATGGACAAAAACAGCATGAAATTACGTTGACCTTTTGCAGTTCAACCATTGGCATGTGAAACTGTAGTAAAAGAAAACATTTTTTTCATAAAGCCAATGCCTTAAAAATTGTTTTTATTCGATATCTACCTGAAATCAATTCGTTTTTTAATATTGGTTGATTATGTTGGATAAAAAATAGAGAAAACATATCGAAACAAATTTTCCATGGATTTTAATGAAATTATTATAGCTTCACGTTTAATAAAAAAACACCACTACATACTTTATAGTCCTGCCTTAAAAACAAGTAAATTAAACGTGGTTTAATAAAATATATACCATTAAATAATTTATTCTTATAAAATGACTGCCTCATTAGTCTAAAGGTCTCAAGCACTGCTATGCTACATACGTGGTTTGATTCCTAGTCCCAAGCAACAACCATTGGGGATGCGGTTAACGACGTAGTTTGAACGTAATGGAAGAATCTGTAATCAATATATCGTTCCATTATAGATGAGCTATAAGCACCGCTTTCAATATGGTATTGGTGTAAAATAAGCTGTTGAAATATTTAATAGGAAACGATGAGTGTACCGAACCATGGCGGGTCTTGTTGTGGTCGTGGCAAATCTTATGAATCCCATGGAAGTCACTATAGAGAAGTGAAGGCAAGTGCGGTTTTTAGTCACCATGATTCCGCTATCCAAAATACCTATCCGCCTTCTCGGGTGGCAAAAGATCCATGAGGATATTACTTTTTTTTTAAATGTGTAAAAATACCCATTTTATACTCTTTACCGACATGTTCCCAACACTATTCCGTACAACACAGGCCTTATATGACTGCAGCAGTATTAATGTACGCAATATACGCAATTTTCCTGTGAAAGGGGGATGAACCCTCGAACAAGTTCTCATTACATTATCTGCATCCACTGACAGGAATAATAACTGGACGACCTTTTAAATTAATGACGTTTTTATGAGCGAGATACTTGGAATAAATTTTTAATTGATTTTCCTTAAACATGTTAACAACGTAATGAATTATTTTATATTTGTTTTCTTTTACCACACAAACAAGTAGCTAGATTGTTTTGCCAGGTGTAACGAAATAAATTTAATTTAAGTAGGTACGCTATTATTATAGAAAATAAAATATATTGCACGACCTTAACATTATCTTGTTTAATTAAATCGAATTATTAATTTATAAACACGCAATAAACATACCATCACGCCTGTATTACCCGAAGGGTTAGGCAGAGGTGTACTAATATACACCCACATTTCGCCGGTATGTTTAGGTCCCATGTAATAGGGGGCGAGCCTATTGCCATCAACCGGGCACAAATCCAGACTCCGAGCTCCCAGCACCATATTGGGGAAAAACTTGCATAACAATCCACAATGTTACATTATCACAACTGTATTCCCTGAAGGGTTAAACAGAGATGTACTTAATGTACACCCACAGTTTGCAAGTATGTTTAGGTCGCCATTAATAGGGGGCGAGCCGTGAATTTT
The DNA here is from genome assembly GCA_958496365.1 of Subacronicta megacephala. Classification (NCBI taxonomy): domain Eukaryota; kingdom Metazoa; phylum Arthropoda; class Insecta; order Lepidoptera; family Noctuidae; genus Subacronicta; species Subacronicta megacephala. Next base: position 4,684,346 of record OY292524.1, read on the forward strand.
ATTTCTTAAAATATATGTTAACCTTCGTCATAGATGGTTATGTGAAAAGACTATAAGGGTGAATATCCCAGAGGTAAATCTTACGTGTCCACGTTGAGAATTGAGGTGTAAAATGATAAGATGCTTCTTATTTTTATTATATATTTTTTTATAGTGAACTACATAACCTGGTTCAGTCCACAAATATTTTTTTTATAAGTGTATATAAATAATCAGGAAAAATAAAATCGTCTTCAAATTTAAGTTTGGTGGCTTGTCCCAGTTCCATTTTTCGATATAAATGTGTTACCAAAGTAACAATTTAAGGTCAAATAAAATATAAACAATTTCGTTACTATATAAGACACACTTTCTAATAAAAATTAAACCATATTAGAAAACTGAATTTAAAAGCACAGGATACTCGATCAAAGTTTGTCCCAGCAAAAATCATTTATTTTATGGTTTTTTTTTCAAGTTACTATATCATGGAGTTTAGTACGTGTGCGGTCAATCGCATTTTTTTATTTCGCATCTTTCACTCATGCGCTGGCAGTTGCGCATCAACAGGTGTATGATCAGTGCTCTGATTACCCAGCAAAACTGTAAGTAGCATCATGGGTGGCAAGGGGGACAAGAATTGTTCAATTTTTGGTGGATCGATTTCCTGTTGATTTTAAAGTGTTTTAATAGTAGACTACACGTTATAGGTAGTGATTTGGGTAACGCATATATCTGTGATATTAATTTCATTGTAACTCAAAACCCCCATTTTTGTTGTTTTTTTTTACCTGGTTTCAACTTTGGTGGCTCAAAATTGAAAACTAGCCACCGAATTTGAAATATTTACTGTTGTTGTACCTTTATAGACAGTTTTTACATTGCAAGACAGTGTGATAAGCAAACAAATAAAAGGGAGAGATATAACTACAAAAAAAAACGGAAAGTTAAAGACGAGATATTCTCATGGCCCTTGAATATACTTCTAGCTTGCACTTTCTATTATTATACCAGGACCTTATTTTGCACGAAAATTGAAGAAAAAAATTCGCCACCTAAATTGACAAAAAATGCACTTTGTTGATATTCACCCATAAGTATCAATAAAATAAAATATGTGATAGAAATAAAGTCAGGAAATATATTTTAGCAACTTCTCAAAGGATTTTTTGTGAAATTTATTTCATAAATCCTCATGGATTTGTGCCCGGTGAATGGCAATAGGCTCGCCCCCTATAACATGGGACCCAAACATACCGGCGAACTGTGGGTGTACATTAAGTCACCTCTGCCTAACCCTTCGGGGAATACAGGCGTGATGGTATGTTATGTATGTTAAATAAATTTATCCTTATTCATAGTCTTCAGTCTTCAGTGTTATTTGCCACACACATAATTATGGTTTACTACTGATACCTGAGTAACTAAATACATAGGTAGTAATCGATAGCAATCAGTAATTGCAGAATTAAAAACAATTCATTATAACACCTATTTTCATAAATATTTAATGCCTTCCTCAATCATCAGTAAAACATATTGACTGCACTGAACGTAATTGCTAAATGATCGATAGCTAAACATAGAACTTGGACGTTTTAAGTCAGTACTACATAACATACATACATACTCGTAGTACGAGTATCTCTCCCAGATAAGTTGCCAGTTACATTTAACACCACTAGGTAATTTATTTATTAATATACATGTATATCTATTTTTATATCTATTATACTTACACCTATTAAAAAATATATCGAAGAGTGTCTCCAATTTTCAATCAATCAATCAATTTGTTATAACTTACTGTGGTGAATAGAGTACCCGTTATACAATTCATTTAGATACAACATTGCACATAAATGAATATTTTGCATTAAATCGATCTATATTCATCCCTCATTAGTATAGTATAGATTGGTATTAGACTTATTACCGTATGTCTACAGTGCAATAAATAAATGATTACTTAACAACCTACTTATTTTTTTTATGTTTAGTTAAAAACTATGTAATTTATATAATGACAAACACAATAAAATCGTACAGAATATACAATATCACATAGTGAATGAGCTATTATTAAAATTAAGAGATGGAAATGGCAGCAGATTAAAACAGATTTTGAATCTGGTCCGTGACCATAAAAAGATTTTTTAAACACTTTCTTGGTTGATTTCTAAAGCAGGGTTCACATTAAATGAATATTCGATATGTATGTGTACCTGTTTGAACTCAGACCAATGTATGACAGTTAGGCGAGTCTTATAATATAATCACTCTGCTATCACCAACCGCTATTGGGATATAAACCGTTATGAAGTTTCCATACATATGACGTCAATGAATATGATTCGCTGCCAATACAGCGATGTGTCACCGTTGACCTTTCGTCCGCATTATCTGATACATTACACACATTTAATTGTATTTTATTCAACGGGTGCAACAAGAAATTTTAAGGCGTTTCAATTGCAATACTTACAATCACAGTCAACTTAAGTAGGCCCGATCTGCCAAAACGGGTAGTACACAAGGCTACTTATCGAGGTAGACATAGGCTGAGCTTACATTGTGAAAGCTTTCCGTACAATGCGAGGCCAGGGTATACTGCATTTGTATAGCTTGACTTGTAGCCGTGAGTACACACCAAATAGCGTCAAGCGCCTTCCTGTGAGCGTCAGAATTTTCCTGTGAGTCCATGGCCGGTATAAAGGTTTATAATAAAATGTTATTTATTATAAAATTGCGAAGCAGTGATATTATCATTGGTATGCCAATTCGTAGGCCTCGAATTCGAATTATATTTTTCGGAATAATTATGTAATTTAATATAATAATTGTCCTTCACTGTTTAAGCGATTAAACGGTAAAGGAGAACATCGTGAGCAAAACCTTCATGCCCGAGAGGTTTTTCTTGACGGCATGTGAAGTCTGCCAGTATCACTGTAAGTAGAATCTACAAGCGTCTTAAATGTAAAATTGTTTTTTAAATTTCAAGCCGCAAACGTAAGGAATTTCGAAGTTCAAAACTTTCACACCAGCATGAAAAGTATTTGATTTGCAATACAACCTTTTTAGATTAGAGCTCCTGACTAGAAATCAACAAAACTCGTTGGTCTCGTTTCTTTTTATTCTAACAAAGGTTATCGATAACCAGTTTCAAAACTAGAATTATTTGAATGAACTAATTTAAAAACACGGGTAAATATTTGGAAATGACTTATTAATTAGATAAGGAAGTAAAAATTATAAATATAATTAATTATCGTATAACGCCAAGGTGCCTAGTCAAGTCAAGTCCTACAACCAAAACTGACTTAATTTTATTTTACCGGTAAGTCAATTTTTTTTCAAAATTGTACAACTATCGCCATCTTACTAATACGAACACTTACGTTTGCATTTATTCCAGTGTATGTATGTATGTGTTCTTGTAAATTCTGTCGTTCTGTTGCCTCTCCCGTAGACTTCCATAACGACCAGCTGTACGCCGCCTGCATCCAACGACTCCCAGCGACCTGTACCAAGTCGTCCCTCCATCTCTTTGGAGGTCGTCCCACAGTGCGTTTTCCGGTGCGTGGTCTCCACTCGAGACCCTTTTTGATCCAGTGCTCATCCGTTTTACGAGCTATGAGCCCCGCCCACTGCCACTTAAGCTATGTCGATCACTTTGGTTCTTCTACGGATCTCCTGATTTCTGATTTGGCCGCGTAGATAATAATAAATAATTAAAATAAATAGCTGCTACTGAGAAAATTAGTTTCTGGTAATCTTAGTGTTATTTATCTCTCTCCCACAGTGCACTACAAAGGAGGAGAAAGAAGGCATGTACTAAGGCACTTATTGTATGTAAATTAAGAGCATGCTCATTAGTACCCATCAAAATTCTTTTATAAATTCATTTTGTAACATAGCACACACACCAAAAGTTATTCCGTTTTCCTCACCCGACAGCGGAACCCTAAAATGAAAGTTATCATAGTATCATATCAGCCCGTTAAGATTTTTTATACAATTTATTACTTGGCATGATGTTAGTCGAGTTGACAAGAAATCGAGAGATAACCCTGGAGAGTTTCTGAATGACATCAGCCAACGGAACCGCAACATAATCACTGATTAGTAGGATACTTACACATTTTGTTAAGGATTATTTGCCATAAAAATACTTTTATATTTGATGCAGTAATAATAAAATTGTGTGATCAGCTAGAACTGATCATGCTTTTTGGTATATGTTCACAGTATTGATCATGAAGGTTTTAAATGCTAAAAAGTATTTATTTAAATTCCAATTTATTTGGGGTCGACAAATAAAAAATAATTAACTTTGTAATTAAATAGTTAATACAGTAACAACGTGATGTTATCAGATTAATTTGTTAAAATACTTAATATTCATTGGATTATTTTATTATTCCAGCCAATGAACCATCAAACACTTATCTCTTCAACACAGGAAACAAATGAAGTCACAATTACATTCCATTAATTAACGTTGCAATAAATTCAATTCAAAACTTGAATCTCCTTGGTCATTGACCACGAAACTACATAAAAAAATTAGAAGATTAAAAAACAATCCTCGCGCCGCCGGACCTTTATCTATAGCGAAAGAATAGTCGCTCTCATTTGAAAGTCGCAGTCGTTATCAGCACTTCGTCCTCCGGCCGAAGCAGAGGTTATCGCTGCCACCACCACTGTGATCCCATCCCCCCTTCCGACCATCCTGGGGCACGCTCCAAGCGTTTCTGATGTACCAGTGAACAGATAAGTTCTACACAATAAACATCGTTTATTAAGTACATACCTACTTATATTTTTGTATTTAAATCTCGAACGTTTGACAGACATTAGGACGATCGAATCATTGGACGTCAAACAAAAACACGAATACTTAGTAATATATTTATCTAAGGAGTTAATTAAAATTAGTAGTGTCGCGATAGTGGTGCCGTTCAATATTTGGACTCAATTAGTTGGAAATGTTAAACGGGAAGTTTTTGTTGTGCCTAGTTTTAGTTGCTGGTAAGTTCTATAGTGTTTTATTTTATTGATAAAAAGAACATTCTAACAATAGTTTTAGTTTGTATAGCTATCAACCGAATAAAGAAGGAAATTGTTTGTTTAATAAATATTCATAATAGCATACAATGCAATATACATAACTGAGTGTAAAATTAAAGTTTAGGGATGTTAATTTACAGTCGCCAGCACATCAGGTTATACAAAACAGTCAAATTTCTTCAAATGACTTTAAACCTCAAAATGTTGACAATGAAATTCAAAATCAATTGAGATAATTTTACATTTTGTTGTAACTTGATGTGCTACACATCACATTCACGTACACTGAAACTTAAAAAAAACCTTTTGTAAAGATGTTATTCGGATATAATTGTCACGTACAAAATGGCATTAAAGTTTTTGACAACGGACAAATCGGGCACTCAATCATTTTTGTCAGGAGGGAAAATTGTCAAGGGTTTTGTCTTTGTTTACTACGAAGAAACACAAAGACAGTAGCGTCAAGCCGAAATAAGCAATAAGAGCGTTTGGCGGCGTGATCCTAGGGTTATCACCACACGCCCACTAGAGGGCAGCGCACATTTATTATTAGGCGTGAGTAATCGATCATAGGGCAGACATACGGACGACATCGCAATCTAACTGCACTCGGCACTGCGAATATGGTGTCGTTTGTGCATACACTACACACATTAACATATCCTTGGCCTCTCATTGTTCGAAAAGCGCATACAACGCGAGGTCGGCTTAAAATGGAAGCTTACACCTTCTCGTTTCGCTTTCGATTCATTTTTTTATGGCTTCGTAAGGTTGTCAATTTACACAACTATCTGCTACGATAACGATTTTAAATCAAAGTTCTAGTACTCATTTGTAAATTCAAAGTTATTTGTTCGAGATAGATACTACTAGGTAGTACTTTTTGAACGTCATTTTTACATTATATACAGCCCCCAAAACGCCCGCTCTTCATTGATACATTTTAGTTGATGTCAATGTGTTTTAAACTTACAATTGCTAAAAACCATAAAATACAATATTATTTATGGTTTCTGAGTAATGCCGATCCCTTGTCATGGTTTAATTACGCTAGTTTATTTATTCAATTCATTCATCATAAGATTAAAAACGATTGCAACCCCAAAAGCAAAACAACTGCAGTGATTATAAATATTTAGGACTGTTATAGAAATCCTAGTTATTGTACAGCATTATTGTTTCTAAAACCCTCTGTCACGCAACGTTGATAATAAGTATGATGACGTAAATGACCTGATCAATGTATACCACTATCAAATTTATCTCGGTGTGTGTCGCTATGCGCGTGTGTGCGTAAGTCACTAAATAACATTGAGCATTACTATCTCCCAAGTGTTTATATTATTGTGGTAATTAATAGTATTTACGTACGCCACTATTTATTTCAAGTTTGATCTTCAGTCCAACGTTTATGCAAGTCCAAGGCAACCGAACTCCTGTCTATAAAGCTTCAGATACCTACCCTACCTGTATCAAAAATAATATCGAAATTGGTCTTCTTCCGCCAATAAACGGTACTATTTTCGTAAAGAGATTCCATTGAAAGTATTTTTTGTAAAGTAATCAAAAAAATTAATTATCACAATAAGTAAACAGGTTCGTTACTTTTCATAATTATCAATATATAAATTAGCTGAACAAACTAGATTACAAGCAATATTTAAAAAAGTATATAACAGAAAAGTTTTAATTCAATAATGCTAAAAACTATATTAATTTGGCTACGCCGTAGCACCGTGCTACGAATACGTCGTCGTATTGACAGAGGAATTAAAAAAAATGGTGGAGGAATTAAATAAGATGCTATAGTATGTGACAAATCTGAATGATTTGTTGTAACTTTTCTCTTATAAGATTGTAAAACATTTATTAAATTGTTATAGTTATCAACAAACATTTTTTTAAAGTAAGTCTTATTTCAGCTAAAAATTCATAAATCTCCACCAAACCACAAAAATAGAAGTTTTTTTAGCGCGATCGACCTCTACCGTTATACCTTTGGATTTATGTAGATATACAAAACATAACAGGTGACGGAAACACACAACGAAAAAACCAAATTACAAACACTTTCCTAAACGTCATCTTAAACAGAGAACAGGTAAATTTACCTTTTCTTTGGTCTTAAAGGTAAAATCCCATGACTCAACAAAACAGATACATCAGCTGTAAATGAATGTAACAGTTACTGCTAAGTAATGACAACATATAATGCATAATAAAGGTTGTTGGCTCGTGTTAGTTTAGAAAGATGAACTTATTATACCTATTGTAGAACGAGTTGCATTGTTTCTTCAAGGGCAGTCGTCCAGCCTGTCATAGTCGTGGCGAATATAATGAATCCCATGGTCCCAATCCCATGGTCCCAATCCCATGGAGTTTTTAGTTGGTACCAGTAAGACATGCTGACGGAGGGGTGGCAGAGATTGGAAAGTGTCGGTTCGAAAGTAAACAGAACCAAAACCGAATATCTATTTTGTGATTTCGGCAGCCTTTCCAGTCTTGTATCTAGGTATAGTCTTGGGCGGTGAGTCTGTACCAGTTTGCTTCAACGTTCGGTATCTCGGGACACTCGTGTAAAGCGATGGTGGAATTTACTCATTGAAGAGACTCAGGTTCGATGAAATGGCGACAAGGCAAAATATACAAATCCATCATAAGACCTGGAGGCCTACCATGAACTTTTAAAATATTTGCCAAGTACAGGACAGGCCAACTATGCAGGTCAACCTGACAGGTTTTCTATTTGTACCATGAACAATTCAAATTGCCCTGCAATGTATCAACTTCAGACCTGCTACACTAAAGCTGTCCGGTTCGCTTTAATATAAAGAAACATTCTGAAATACGATTTCGCATTATTATCGGTTTTACGGTTTTAAGGAAGTTAGGATAATTATTTCAAAATATTGTTTTTATGAGAGTGATACTTCTACAGACACTAAGTTTTGTTGCAAATCACTTTAGTTATCATGATTTAAATGTTAAACACCCTTCTCAATACTTAAAAAAACTTAGCATACAAGCAACTAAAATAAGGGCTGTTTTCGAACGAAGCTTTAAGTACATACGCATCAAATAATTTCTTAAGCACAATTTACGAGATCATAATTATGGTGAGGTGGATTATTTTTTTAAACATTTTTGGAACACTCTTATGAACGTAGTTTCTTCATAGCAGACATTTGTATCGTGTTCGTCGTTGTGAGTGGTAAAGGAAATATCAAATTAAGTTATCATGACTTAAAAAAGAGTTTCGTATGAACAATTATGAGTGTTATTGAGTTTTTCTATGAAATTCTCAGTAGCAGCTCTGAGTCTGGATTTGTGCCCGGTGAATGGCAATAGGCTCGCCCCCTATTACATGGGACCCAAACATACCGGCGAACTGTGGGTGTACATTAGTACACCTCTGCCTAACCCTTCGGGGAATACAGGCGTGATGGTATGTATGAACAATTGGAAACGTTGTGTTAATTTTAAATAATCACAAGAACATTGCAATGGGCTACAACTAAAATGCCCCAGGCTTAGCTCGGTCAATGTTTCGAAGATGTGTGATGTGGACGGAGGTGGTGGAAAATTGGAATTCCATTTTTGGTGGTGCTATCAATTAAAAGGCTGGGTAGACAACAATTAATTAAAAATAAATAATGTGTTCTTCATTTTCTGGTACATCTTAATTAAGTACCAACTCTATTTTTTGGATTTTAGTGATTAGTTTATCACTGATATTATCGATATCTTGCTCAGGAAATCAAGTAAGTAATTCATCTTTATCACACATTGACAATGAACGGCAAATATAATACTTTTATTCTGTTTAAAATTTTAAATAATGCCACGATAGTATGTTATGCACAAAGTAATTTTTACTTTCGATTTTTCTTACAAATTAAAGAAAACGGGTCAATAAAAGCTACTTTTACACAGCTGCTAAATATGACAGCAGGGCAGTTCAATTTCAAGTGTTCTAATGTCAAAAATGAGTTGATGGTAAAGCTCTTTGCAAGTCAGCCCGCTGAAATGTTGTCACGTGACCACTCGCCGGCTTAAGTCACGTGACCGCTCGCTGGCCGGTTATTTGATGTGCTCATGGTACAAAATAACACGACAGTTCACTTTCCGTCTAAAATTGACCTGCTATAAGAGTTTATGGTAGGCCCCCTGTTGTTTTATATGGATCCGAGTGCTGGGGCGTTAAGAAGATGGATGAAAGAAGAACACCCGAGCGGAGATGAGAATGTTGGGGTGGATGTGTGGAGTAGTAGAAGATAGATAAAGTAAGGTATGAAATTATTAGCAGAAGTTTGAAAGTGGCGCCAGTATCACAAATTAAAAGGGAATCGTTTGTCTTGGTAGGGGCACATGATGAGGAGGGATGAAACGCATGTAACTAAAAGAGTTATAAATATGAATGTGAAAGTATAGAGGGGTAGATGGAGACCAAGAAAAAATGGATGGATTGTGTGTAGTCAGATATAATAGAAAAGGGAGTAAATAATGAGATGACGCCTAACAGGGATGAATGGAAGAAGGGGACACGCTGCGCCAACCCCAAATAAATTGGGAAAAGAGCAGGAAGATGGTGGTGATGATCAATGAGGCCCAGGTGGCAGACGATCAATAAGGACTCTCGTAAAATTCTCTAAGGAGACCAAAGAAGCTGGCAGGAGGAAGGGAAGTAGGCATTGCCCACTTGTCTTCTCCCGTCTCCCCGTTTAGCTACGCCACTGGTGTGTAGTCCGACTAGGTTAATGGTTTATGCTTTTGGCAAGCGATGAGATTGTCCTGTTGCGGTTTACAACTTACATAATAGGAACATAAGACTGTACCCATTCTATGCACTAATTAGCATGGGCCATTACTAATCTTACAGTGGTTGGCGATTGGTTAAGTATAGACAATGTTTACCTACACAAATAATACTTCCGACGATAAGCGAATTTTTAGATACTAGCTACGTGCAAGGGCGTCACCAGCCGATGGACTTCATATACATAGTATTAGAGGTGTTATATTAGGGTGATATTTTAATAATACTATTATTGAATAAATTCACTAGCTCATATTAGCATACCATACCTATTACCAGGTATTAGTCAAATATTAGTCAGCCATTTTGATATTCCGTATTCGTTATAATATTGATATCGTACCTATTATCCGTATTCGTTAATCTAACATAATATTGATATCGTGCCTATTCTCTCCGTATTCATTACTCGTACTCTATATTTTTTTTATATATATTATTGATATCGTACCTTATTTTGTATAGATAATAGTATTATTAATTATTTAATGAATACAAATTATTCATCGTTACACCTCCTAATACACTAATACATGATATTAGTTTGATATTATAAAATATTATGCACAAACTAATATTGCATATTCAGCGCTAAATGTAGTGATTTTGTTTTCATTGAGTTTTTACTTTGTAACCATCACATGCAGCTTGCATACACAGCCCGACGTTTATAATTTTGTCTTTAGAAATCTCACTCAAACACGCACGCACACGTCAAACAGAAGTAAGCAGAATCATATAGGCATCTCGCTCACTCCCCCGAATCGCCTCGCTATGACGCGGTTGCAGCGGAGTAATTGTGTGTGTGTGTGTGCGGCAACCTCCCGTAGCGCGCTCGTCGACGCACACAGCCGCGCAAGTCACCGCGAATATCAGAACACTGATCTCTTGGCGTGCCTATTATTTGACTAATATCTGGTAATACGCTAAACTAATATATACTAATATGAATATACAGCTCGTATCATAATATCTATACCTATTACGAATATATTAGTTTCACCTCTACATAGTATGGTACTTTATGCAAAAGTATTGATTAATAGGGTGATTAGAATAACAGATGAGAAAATATGGGATGTTCAGGCAGGATTTAGAGTAGGAATGGGATGTATGGATCAGATCTTCTCCCTAAGGTGTGTAGCCGAAAAACACCTGGCAAAGCACAAGTAAGTCTTTTGCGCTTTCATTGACTTGGAGAAGGCTTATGATAGTGTGTGGAGGGATGAATTGTGGTCAACACTGGCTATGTATGGAGTGGACAGATGCTTGGTGCGGGCACTGAAATCCCTCTACAGGGATTCCAGTGCTTGTGTTAGGTTAAATGGGGCGTACACGAGCTGGTTTAGCATCTCCAGAGGTGTTAGACAGGGTTGTGTCGCGTCGCCGTGGCTGTTCAATCTATACATGGACAGTTGTTTGACAGATTTGAAAGAGAATAATTCTGGATTGAGAATGAATGAGTTGCCGGTCAAATGCCTTCTCTATGCTGATGATCAGGTTCTACTTGCATCGTCAGCAGAAGAGTTGCAAGATATGGTAATAGTAATGAATGAAGCATACAAGATGAAGGGCATGAAAATAAATGTTAGTAAGACGAAAGTTATGGTTTTTGAAAGAGAAGAAGATATATGTGTGTGCGATGTAAATATAGAGGGTAACAGTGTTGAGCAAGTGAGTGAGTTTGTTTATTTAGGAAGTGTGTTTACCAGGGATGGTAAGATTGATGCAGATGTGGAAAGGAGAGTGAATGCGGGAAATAAAGTGAATGGTGCTATGCATGCAGTTGTGGCTAATCAGTCCTTGTCAAAAAAGGCATGGTTGGCTAACCACAACGGTGTGCTGGTACCTACACTTATGTATGGAAGTGAATGTTGGGTATGGCAGAAGAGACATGAAAGTAGAATAAATGCTGTTGAAATGCGTTCCTTGCGTAGTATGTGCGGTGTAACTAGGAATGAGAGACTGAAAAATAGTGTGATAAGACAACGTTGCGGACTGAAAGATGATATAGTGACACGTATTGAAAGGAATATGCTAAGATGGTTTGGGCATGTCGAGGGAATGAATGAAAGACGATTAACGAATGGAATTTATAAGGCGAATGTTAGTGGCAGCGTCGGGAGAGGTCGCCCTAGAAGGACGTACACCGATCTTATCGGCGAGGTTCTCCAAAAAGGTCAGGTGCGTAGTACTCGCAACCGGCGCGTGTGTATGAAAAGATGTATGAATGTGGAAGAAGCGAAAGAGATATGCAAGAGTCGTAGCAAGTGGCAGTCCATAGTTTCTGCCTACCCCTGTGGGAAAAAGGCGTGAGTGTATGTATGTAGTATGGAATTGTGGTTACATGAAGCCTCACAGTAATAGTGCTCCTAACTCTACGGCAATTGTAATAAGTACGGAAAACAAAGCAGGAATGTTTGGTCAGACAAACAAGTCAAGTGAGTGGACTAAGGACTTTGGTTGCTTTACATTTGGCTGATTTTTTTAAGGCGGCGCCTTGCACTGACAGTTCTATCCGCGAAGATCTTGCCTTGTTTTTGCCAGGCACGTGGGAATTTCCTAAAAATCCATAAATTTTCTCACCTACTTAAATTTGTTTAATTTTCTGCTTAAACTGTGCGTTGTCTATCAGTCAAATATCTTTGTAAGAGGTTTATTAAGTTAGATCATCTCGAATTGGGCACCAAAATAATTTGTTTAGGTTTTTCGCCAATAGTATGCCTTTAACACATTTTAGGTTATGTCGCTATATAACTATATCTAATGTATTCATATTCATAATGAAGTACTAATGACTTTCATAACTAAGTATTAACTAATACTTATGGTTAAAAATCGTTATCGTTGCAGATTCAGACAAAAATTTTGGTGAAAAACCAAAAAATAAATAAATCTGCTGCCCAAGCCGGGGCTATCCATCTGAAGTACGGTTTTTTTTGCGTTTTTATGAACTGAAATAACATTTTGCAAGGGCAAGTCACAGGAAAGGCAATCTCGAATCGAAATAAAAGTTACAATTTTAATAAACTTGTGTGCAAAAAAACTGCGATAGATGGTTAGTTGTTAAAAACAATGTAGGTAAAAAATATAATTACTTATGACTCGACATAGAATAAAAAAAAGAACTTGGAAATTCTGAAGGCGAGCGCTTAATCATTTTAAAACGCGCAGTAACTAAGTATACTCACTGACATCCTATCGTGAGTCACCGAGGAAGTGTCCATATCTGGATCAGTTACCCTTTCTGGGCACCGAACCGACATAAAACGATAAAAAAAATCATAGTAATTACTCCATCCTGGGTCAACTACGCAGTTAATATACGCAGTAACATCGTTACTCAGTTATGCAAGTGTTTTATCTGGTTATGTTACGGTTCGTTTCCGATTTTTGATAAATGAATTTAGACCAGAGTGATGACATGGATTATTATATATCAAGGTTAAGAAGTTATCTATGCCTATAATAAATCGTGAAAAGTCGTGTCTATAATTGTAAAAATATTGAAAAAAAATTGTGAATTTGCTTGTTAGAATTGTTGTCTGTGTGTAACATATTACATATGTATAACCGCTTATAACTCAAGATTACCGTGTTGCTCGAAGCTCAAGATCTATTGGTCAGATTTTATGAAATTTTGTGTTTTTCTTGTATGTATGGTAGGTACTTTATGTCACTATGACAGCGCAAAAAAATAGGTATTTTTTATGGTTTTCATATACCTAACAGTTTTATAGGAATGGCAACAATCCATTGGACTGCCAAATCGTACGCAACTCTGACTTTTTGATATAATGTGCATATAAATAATTTAATTATTACTCGCTTAAACAGTGAAAGAAAACACTGTAAAGAAAGCACGTATGAGAGATTTTCTGAAGTCTGCCAACCGAAATAGGCTGGCGAAGTGAACCATAGCCTAACCCTTCTCAATTTAAGAGGAGATCCGTGCCCAGCTGGGGAACATTAAATGAGTTGATAGTGATGATAGTGATAATCAGGAGCTAGATAAAAAACAACCTAAGTGTAGGTAGACCAGGGTCGAAATGCATGTATGCATCAAATATTATAGAGATGCGTAAAATTTACCGAATATAGAGATATCCCTCTAATTGGGAAAATATAAGCAGGAAAGCAAAGACGGATTTATACAAATAAGTAAGAATGACGCTTGGGTTAAAATATTCTATTTACCTATGTTAAAAATAAAGATAGAATATTTAGAGAGAGAGGGATTTTATGTGTCGGGGTTCTTTTTAGGGTTCCGTAGCCAAATGGCAAAAACGGAACCTTATAGATTCGTCATGTCTGTCTGTCTGTCCGATCGTGTCACAGCCTTTTTTTTGGTAAACTTGGTAAGTAGATGTATTGTATGAACCGCATTAAGATTTTCACACAAAAATAGTAATAAGTAATACTTGGAACTGAAACTCAAATATATTTTTTTTCATCAAACCCATACATGAATAGGTCTTCAAAAATGATATTGAGGTTTCTAATATCATTTTTTTCTAAACTGAATAGTTTGCGCGAGAAACACTTCCAAAGTGGTAAAATGTGTCCCCCCCCCTGTAACTTCTAAAATAAGAGAACGATAAAACTAAAAAAAATATATGATGTACATTACTATGTAAACTTCCACGGAAAATTAGTTTGAACAACATCTAGTAAATAGTTTTTTTTAATACGTCATAAACTGAATATTTTGCGCGAGAGACACTTCCAAAGTGGTAAAATGTGGTTGTTTTGTATGTGTTGGTTTGGACGAGATCTAGTAAATAGTTTTTTTTTAATACGTCATAAATCGTAATGGTACGGAACCCTCCGTGCCCGAGTCTGACTCGCAAATGGCCGGTTTTTTACATTTGAGACGAAACGACAGAAAACCATTAAATGTTAAAAATGTGGTTAAAGTATTCACATCAATAAACTTACTTAGAAACATGAATTACAACATCTTCCATAGCATGCCTGCCATCTTTATAATATCGTTAATTTTGGGGTTCCATTAAGCCGCCGCCGAAAAAAAAAAACATTCCAACAAGGCTTGCGCTGTCCCTGGCCCGTACTGCATCCGGCCCGCCTTCTGTGCGACTTGCGCTTTACTATATTCGGTCAAGGTTGATAATGCCCCGTTTGTCAATTTAATGATTACTCTGAGTGTTGAGAAACTACAAACTGATTTACGTAATTTTTGGTCACCTATCATAAGTGCACTCCGGTTCACGTTAGTATTTATAACAGATAAAGATTAAGTACTTTGTAATTAGCCTAGAGTTAATCATTTGACTTTGCATTTCAAAAATACGATGTTGATAACAGTGAACAATACAATAATAAATGATGTTATTAAATGTAGAAATTTAAGCGAGAAATACATGGAGTAGATTAAACATTTTGTTTGTACAAATAAACATAGTTTTACCGCTCACTCGACAAATATGAGTCAATGAGAAGGGGCGTGTGCATCTCATTGTTTACATAGTGCACCGAGCCGATAGGACGCACAAATCACAAATGCGTAATATGGATGAGATCACAGGAAAAGTTTAGGAAAATAAATAACACTGATTAGATTGAGGGGTCAAATGAAATGTCAAACAATAATCAAGAACAACTGTTGAAAACAATAATGGAATAAAACAAGAAACAATTAAGCTACGTTTATGTCCCCATTAATTATCATCGGTTAAGCATTTATCGCAAACGAGGCGTTGGCGGTGTGCCCGCGAGCGCATTGTTTGATGAAGATTTGCGTTCGGTTCACATTATACGAAGCTTTAAACTCAGAGTCGTTCGTTCTGATAATTTACTGGTACCTTTCTCTGACATTGATTCAATAGTTCCACATAAAGTCAAGGATAAAATACACTTTTACAGTGTAATACTAATTTCCTGAGACTGTACTATCCCACAATACATTCATAAAGCCACGCATCATCAACAAGCCACGCATAATCGTTCACTTCTGGCGAAAGCAACAACTAACAGCTTAACTATGCAATATCAAATAAGTAATTACCTAATGTAGCCCTCAGCGCTGTTCACAGATAACTGTTGCAAGACTATTATAAGGTCGCTAGGAAAGTCATTTGTTCAGGCGTGACGTGTAAGATTCAGTACTCAGTGTCTCGTATATAGGAGTACGAATTCTCATCAAAGAGCATATGAATATATCTACTTGTTCAAAGTTACTATTATAAGTTTCTGCCATTCGTCGAGTTGGAGAACGTAAACCGCTATTAGTGCGACAGGTGCCTACTTTAAAGAGTTTTCCCTCACACACCGTCGTCGTCTAGAAACAGTCCTGGGGACTGCGTAACTGTTAACTAAACAATTTAGTAAAGCCAGCATTATTTTCTATTCTAGCATGGCACGAGGTACAGCCAGCCAGCCTGCCGTTCCTGCCGTCCCGCATAGGTGACGCCAACGAGATCGGAGAGGCTGGTTATATGAGAGTGCCGAGCGGTCTGGTTAAGCCGCGAGTGCGGGAGGGCGTTCCTCCTCCGCTGTGCGCCGGTAGATGCGTGTCGCCTCCCGCCGGACCGGTGTGTGCCTTCGACGCCACGGGCACTGCCAGGACATTTGCGACGCTATGCGAATTAGAAGCGGTATCGTGTCGCGAGAGCACCTGTGAGTGTAATCTTTCGTGAATATTTCCTACTTCCTTTTCTCTTTTCTGAAGTTTCATTTAAGGGGACTCCTTATCTAAAACACCCTCTGACCCCGGGTATAAATTATTTTATTAACAAACCTAAGAATACTGTCCAAATTGGAACACTTCTCTTTGGGGTACTGACAAATCTGTCAAAAAGATAAAATTTTCTAATGAAATACCTATAATGAGATAAACAAGGTGGATACGATAATAGAATAACCCACAGCTTAAACTAAGAAATCTAAGGAAGGACTTGAAAATAGGAGACATATTAATTTACAAAAAGGAATCAACTTACTGTAGTCGTTAGGTCCTCAATTTAATTTGTGTGGAAATGGTGTGGTTTCATATAAGGAGTATTTTATGCTTTTGCGAAACACCACAGCACAAAACTCCCTACAAGTAAGAATCACAATATTTTCTCATTCCAGATTACGCCATCACGAGCCTTGGAGAGTGCTGATATAACCCAGAACACGCAAAGTGCATTGGTTCTCACATAAGTGTAAGCATTACGTGCCGCAGCCTGAGGACGGTCACCATATTAAGTTCGACCATACGTATTAACTATGATTGTACATTAATAACAGTGTAACTTACTCCATACATAATGTTCATCGCGTTTGATGTTGTGATTTAAAGATTTATTTTAGTTGAAATTGGAACTAAGTTAACTTAAATCAAAATGAAGGGTAAAAGATCGTGGTCCACGCATGAATGAATGCATTACAAGAGCCATAAGACCTTCATATGAAATAAAGACTCATGATGAAAAATAAATTAAAAACCAGATCTTAAAAAATCACAACCCGCTATCCTTGGCTGATACTGTAAAGTCGCTCTTAAATAACATTGACTTGCTTTAAGTGCTTTGACCTTTTGTATGAGTAATTAGGATATGGATAGATTGTGTTAATGTTAAGAGATTTGTACCTTGTGTGATCCTGTCTTTATTAGTCACTTTCTTAAAGATTTAAACAGAAAATCACTCATTATGCTAATATGTACTTACAAATGTATCGATTTCTATATTTTCATCTCCATCAACTTCTGCTGCCTAATTTTGTGTTCATTTTTATGTTATTCTCTCCATGATGTTTCTCGGATTTGGTCAATTTTAAGAATTCAGGTAATATAATGCTTACGCTCTAAAAATTAAGGTCTACTTGTATGATAATATATAAATAAATGTAGTTTGAATGTTCGATAAGTTGAGGTAAAATAATTTTGTGAAAACGGCTTTGCGTTTCTTCGCCTTATAGAGTTATTATTTACTATTTTCATTCTAAATAAATAAGTCGCAGGTAATGATTCAGCAAACTTATACATCTATGGAAACATTTTCAATTATAGTGTCATATTCAATACTTTTGACTCCGCTCAGCTCAACTTTTGATTCAGTTTCGACTGCACTAGCAGATATCCATTGTGAATCGTAAAGGGTTTCTCGTGTATTCAATAATATGAATAGCTTTATTAATCTGTACCAAGAATGTCACCCTCATTAAGTGTATTTTGCTATTTACTAAATTTTAATTAGCACGACTTTGGTTAAAAAGTTCCTAAAATTCAAAATTTCTCCTATTTCTGTAAGAATTTCATTAGTTTGTAGGTAGATGTAAAATTAACGCCAAAGTCATGTTCAAATAAATATTTAAATTAGTAATTTTTATAATTTTATTGTAAGTTTAACGTGTAAGTGTGTATTTATTTTTATTGTACAAAGTACGAAATCTCATGACTTGTATGGTTGATGCTCAGCCGCAACGCTGTCATCATGATGCCCAAATTTAGATTCAATAAAGATTTTACAGTATAATGAAGTATTGTTTTTATTTTGGTTTTCTGCCGTATATAAATTACAGAGATTATAGATTACAACAAAAGCAAGAAACGATTACAAATAAGAGATTGCCACTTACCTGATTGTAAAGCAAAATTAAAATTTAGAAGAGATCTCTTGAAAGAAATGTAAAAAAATACTCTAGCTACGAGTAGCTTTGTTTGAACCACAACTTACTCCGACACAAACCGTCTTTAAATATAAAGAAGCAAATAAAAACATCAACTGCCACATTGTTCTAGTAGACTGCCTGATATTCCAGTGGTATATGCGCGACTCCTACGGTAGAGATCCTGGGTTCGATTCCTAGGTCAGCAGTGTTATTGGGTTTTGTATTTGGGAATGAAACTCTCAGTAGCAGTCTGGAGTTTGGATTTGTGCCCAGTTAACGGCAATAGGGTCACCCTCTATTTCATAGGGCCAATCACATTGTGGCTATAAATGAGTACTAACGTAACGTATGTACATAATACCTACACCTCTGTCTGTACCTTCGGGGAATATTGGCGTAATGGTACTTTATGTTACATAAAAAGTAATTATTATGCCAGTTGCAAAAATTATGAAATTCTTTGTCCTGTGCCCATTACACATAGAATTAATTTAATGGATAATTAAATTTGCCAGTCTGTGTTAAACAGCACAAAATGGTGTTGATGTTTACGCGAAGCATTGCTATCGACATAGCTGAAACATGATCGATACATACACAGTTACTCCACAAGCGTTTCTATAGGCGACAGGCAGTCTATGTTGGCACAAGTAGGTCGCGACGTGTGGCCTACGATCCCAGATGTAGGTAATGTCAGAAGTGAAGTAAATACACGATAATCCTGGACGATAAACATCGAATGTTATCGACAACGTTAGTTAGGTGATATCATTTGTTTATGTCAGTGGCACGTTTTCTATGTCATGTGATTAACTACGCAGGGATGAGCATTGCATACGATTGCGAGATAGAATTATAATATAATACTAAGTATTTATCTATACGTAATAAAGTAAGTTGTAGTTCCGGATACGGTGTAAAGTCCAAAGGAACTAAATATCGAAATGAAATAAAATGAGGTTTTCATAAAAAAAAATATCCCGATTTAATTTGATTTCCTTTTTTATCAAGCTGACGTATGACACTAGTGAAAGGATTTGTTACCGCCTATGGGTAACTATACTCCATTTGGTTAGGTACTTAACTAAAGGTAAACAAATCATAAAAAAGGTTCTTTTATAGAGTCATTTTTCATTTCGAAATAAAACGTCACCAAAATAAATTATTCAATAACTCAAAATCACATTCTCCTTTTATATTAGCATGTCTTACTACTTCGCTTAATATTAAATGGTTACTATTATTCTTAAGCTTGCAAACAATTAATTAAATCAAAATTTTAATAATGTCAAAAAGTATTGCAATGTGCCTACTAAAACGAATCTAAAAATACAGATATTCAAAACATTTTTCGGCGTAGTAGACTTTAGATAACTCGAAAAAATTGAGAAGTAGTACTGCGAGGAAGCAGAGCGACATAATTAACCGATATTATACTTAGTCGGGTAACCAGAGGCCATACGTAACAGTTTGTATTTACTTTACTTTCGTTCGTTTTTGTGTTTCTTTTGCCGCAAATTGTGTTCATTAGTTATTGTTCTTTTTGTTCGTTGTTTTTATTGATTGTTGGTTGTGATCTTATTAATGTCACTCCCAATTCATATGATACCATTGTAATAAAAGGTTGAACAGCTCTGAACGCCGCCATTTTTATTGTTTACCTTTAGTTAAGTACCTAACCAAATGGAGTATAGTAATATGATTATGATCTTTTTGCGTGATATACTGTATATCGCTAGTAATATTTAATCTATTTGACCAAGTCTTATGCATCACCTACATGACTGTTCAGCACGGCTACTGTTTAGTTCATGCATGTTCCCTATGTTTGGGTTTCTCTTTTTAGTAGATATTTTGACAGACGTTATTGCATCTTTAACGTTCAATTTTAACATGAACCTAAAATATCGAAAAATTGGTATTTGATATCTATTACATTTTTATATCCGACGAAAGAAAAATCTATCTTAGTGGACCTTGAAATCCTTCTCAAACCATATATTTTTGGTACATCGGTCGTTGACTACCAAGACTTGGCTTTGACGTTAGCTCTCTTCGAAAGACGCCTTGGAATAATTTACCCATGGCCATAGACAAAACAGCTTTTTAGGAAAGGTATACTTATGTCACTGTTGAAAGCTCATTCGTCTACGGTAATCAACGCCTGTTTCAATTTCAAAAATAGAAACTAAAAAGTACTCAAAACTAAAAAGTATTCCGAAAAACAGTATAGGAATTTTCTAGAACCAGGACGTTTGAAGTCGCTGACTTCAAAGGAAAATCTTGTCTTTTGAGAATAAGAACGTTTACCTAAGCCGCACTCGCCCGACTCAAAGCGCCTTAAGTAATACAAGGAGCAAAGACATAAGTACTTGGTTTAGGGCATGTAATTGAGTTAAAAATATAACGTGGGTTTAATTTATCGAGTCCTATACAGACCCTCGATGACCAGGACCATAAATTTTGTATTCTGTCTGTAATAAAGTACTACTTGAAAAGCATACCTACATTATATTATATCTTTTGGACCTTTTTCTGCAGGTTATTATTGGTACAAAATATATAGTAACAGTTTTGGACAGTTCCGTGACTAACAAATACGCCACCTCTTTTTCGATAACTTTTAATTCTTTCGTAACAAGATACGTTTTTTAGTTATAAAAAATGGCGATCATGGCATTTAACTGGTAAGAAAATATTTTGAAGTTGCACATTCAGAGTATTTATTTCATCGGCCCAATTACTGTAACAGTCAGACTTAAGCTTTCTGTGATACTTATAGCCAAACGAATGATTAACTCGGCTACAAATTTAATAAAAACAAATTTTACGATGATTATGGATCTTACATCATTTTAATATATAAAATATGAACATAGTAACATTATTTTGATTTGAATACACAGATCTAAACTCTACTTTAATCACAGCTTCTTTGATGTTAGTCAATAAGCAAATAACTAATTACTTTTTTTAAATGCAGTCAAAAGCCTTTAATATTTTAAAGGGTCCTTCCCAATTTTCGCGGCGAATTAAGACAGACGGATGCCATCGGAGCCAGCGCATTCACCTTTGCTTATCTTGTGGAGCGCTGAAAAAATAAACAAATTTAATTTTAAGTAATCATTCAATAAATAGTTCGCATTGTGTTTGTGACACTTGGACACTTTCACATCTCTTCATCCATACAACTACTTATTTTGTTTATACTTTAGCAACATTTAAAAAAATAGTTGTGTAGCCGGACGATCCATGAGGATTCTCCCTACTATAAAAAAGGCACTAACTATTTTCTTAATAAATCGTTTGACAGTCGAAACTCAAATCGATATAAGTACTAATTCGAATTCAAACGATTTATCCTTTTTTTAAATTGTAATTACAAATCATTCATTTTTTTTACTAGTGGAATAATACCTGCGTTCCTTTGCTTCTGTTGTAAAATATTGATAACGTCAATGTTATTTTGGAACTAGTTTTTGTTTAATTTTTGCCTAATTTTATTTAGTAAGTATAGACAACTTCAAAGATGTTAATAATACAGTAGGTGATGGTGATGATAAATGATCCCTTCTTTTATAATATGGTTAACTACCTACTTATGTTTTTTTTTATAAAAAGGCAAGTTGTGCTGAAATACAATAATGAGTACAGTTTGTTTGTAATAACCAAGCTTGTCTGAAGTTGTCCGCAAGTGCTTTAGCAGTAGTAAAGTTTTATAGAAAGAGTCGGTGTAAAAACAATTGGGTTTGTATATGTTTCCCATTTGTAATAATTAAAGATGTTACCAGCGCGGTAGTTCGGAACCGCTAACTTCAGATAAGTAGAGTTATTTCGGACAAACTGTACGTAGCGTTCTTACTTCTTGTTAGTCTAGTCAAATAACGTTTATCAAAAGGTCGTTCTACCTAAGTTCATTACCCCCGGTCCTCTTATTCTCACTCTAAGCAAATCATCTGAGTCGTCAGACTAATGTGTAAGTTGACACGTTGCGGGAACATAGAAAGTTGTAATACCAAAACATAAAGTAAGTTTCTTGCTATTATTATTTCTAGCTAATCTACTCCAACCATTCGTGCGAATCGTTAAAACGATCTACATAAAATCTGTGAAAAGGCCTGAATAGGGTAGCTGTATTACAACCATTTAAATAAAAAGGCTACTCTCTGACCTAAAATTATTTGCTAGCCAGTGCTACGTCTTTGTTGCTAGCCACTAAAAACACGAAATTCAATCGATGTGTCATAAAAATGCATTGTTTTACATTTTCGAATTTCGAATTTCGCGCTTATTTTGACGATAACGCCCCTATTGTATAAATCTTACTTTGTCATTTTCATTTGTTTCGATTCGATTCGAGGTTACATTGCAACTTGTCTACAGCGTATGTTGAATTAGTACATGAGTCAGAATCCGGTCAGGTACAATGGCGGCCATATTACCACGGTCGTATACATGTCGAGTCACACCTCGTTGAACACAGCCTGTATAATTGCTCTGTTGCACAGGCTATTTTATATAGTGTACATAAATTTTACTTTCTATGGAATTGCAGCTTTTGTTCTCAACAACAAAAGTATTGTTGTGTTTACCCTTTTTTCGGTGGCCTATTTTGAAACTAGATTTTTTATGGATAATGGGTTTCTTAAAGTTATTGTACAACAATATTGAACTAGACCCCATATACTTAGTAATCTCT
The DNA here is from genome assembly GCA_958496365.1 of Subacronicta megacephala. Lineage (NCBI taxonomy): Eukaryota > Metazoa > Arthropoda > Insecta > Lepidoptera > Noctuidae > Subacronicta > Subacronicta megacephala. The sequence goes on from OY292524.1 coordinate 4,707,526, forward strand.
TAGTAATCTATTATAGTTTGTTCGAGTTCGAAGCCCTGAACTTCAGGACCTACTATAACAAATTAAGCTAATATATTATTAATGACACGTTTTTTAAGGGAACCAATTTCAGGAATCTAACATAATTAAACTTGGATCAGGATTTCACTTCGGAAAAAGAGAAAAAAGTAAAGATTTTAACCTTATGTAATTTTAGCATAGGTCCAGGTTTTTTTTTCCAGTTATAATAGAACTATTCGTAAGCTCAATTTGACCTATTTATCCTATAAACCTTCTTTTATTGTGTCGAGGTATAAGTTATTAAAATAACAAGGTAACTAGCTTACTTTTTAAAGAACAAATATTCTTTATTTCAAATAAGCTGGCCTACTTAAATAAATTTGTATGCATAGTTCCTAAAAGCTGAAGAAAGCAAGACACTCCAATGACAACTTGTTAGAAGACAAAGTGTTGTGTTAAGACAGTTAAACAATCGGAGACCCAGTAGAAAACAAGTTCTTAGTCATGCTCTGTAGGCGTAGCAACATTTACAAGTCGAGTGCTAAAAGGTTCCTTACGACGGAGGAGCATTCAACTAATCACACATCCACATTATCTACTTAGATATATTACAGTTTTTTACCAAGCAGGAAAATAAAGCTGTTTTTTTTTATTAGTATTCACGACCTTGCAGCGTCCTAATTAGTATGTTAATATTTTTTGAGAGCGTGTTATGTGTAAGCTAGATTTAGTCAAACCTACGTTAAATCATTAATCACGTAAAATCGAGCAGTGATAGCATAATGATATGACTAAATGACTGCCAAGTCGTACACGCATATCTGCCTTTTCGTAATCATGTGTGTACGGTATCGGCAAACATCCAGAAGACACTCTTACTCTTAGAGGAAACCCGTGCCGGACAATGGAGACAGCAAATGGATTGATGACGTAAAATCATTGGGAATTTGAAAAGTCGTGCTTTATAACGCTAAAATGTTCCGGAAAACATATATTTTTTTGCGTGAGTAATTATGTTATTAAATTAAATTACTAGGAAGCGAAAATGTTACGACTTTAAAAATTCGGTTCTTATGACTGACACAATCGTCAAATCGGTATCTGAATGGTTGAACCACGGTAATGTTTATTATCGTGGTTGAGCTATGAATAATCGTTGAAATATGTTATTTGAGTGGCGAACTTATTACTATAGTACCTTGTACTCCCTTAGGTACCCTTAGTCAGACGGACTGCGTGATTTTATAGTACAAACGGATACAGGTCACCCTATAAAAAACCAGTTTAAGCTGATCTCGCATTGTAAAGACTTCCCATACAATAAGAAGCCAGCGCAATCTGGTTTTGTATAGCTTGATATGTAGCCGTGCGTACCTATTACGTATTCGCGCATTTAATTATTTACCAAACTGTTTTTTAATAATACTCACTGTCTTTGTGTTCGCAGTTGTAATTGTTCATGACGCATTCGTTGCCGAAGGACTTGGGCTTCTCACCCTGCTTGCCGGCGCAGACGGGGTCCAGCTTCATGGAGGAGCAGTCGTGCATGCACGCCTTCTTGCGGGCAGCCTCCGCCTTCACCTGCTTCAAGTCGGGCTTGTCCGGCCGGCAAGACACCGCTACCAGCACCAACGCTGGAAATTACAGAAGGCACATTATCAGTAAGTTGTCTTCTAAGATCGCAAGATAAGAGGAGAAAATATAGTTATCGCAGTGGCTTAGTGGTCATTGCGTCTGGTGAAACTAACCAGAAGACGCAGGTTCGAATCCTGCCCGCAGTCAAATTTTTCCTTCATTATAATCTTAGCATGAATAATACATAAACAATACAAAAAGATAAATATAATATTTTCTGAACTTAACAATGCCGACAACAACATTTCATCATACATCGTCATCCTATAGTCGTCTACAGCTGGACGTAGGCCTCTCCTAGTGAACGCCACACATTTACAATAAGAACATTAAAATTAAATAGCTCGAGTGATTATTATCAAACAAGTCTAAAAAGAGCTTCGTAAACTGCTCCATTAGATTTGTATTCCTGCTACGCTACGATCCTGATTCCCAGGTTTAGCAATGTTATTGGGTTTTGATTTGTCAAATAAATGCTGTGCACAATCAGCACGGTTTAATACAAGGTAAGTACAGTTTTTGTCTCAGGATTTAAAAATAAAATGGCTTGTGTTTTTATGTCAGAAAGGCACATTAAAGCTTGGACTGTTCTTGCTCCACTACAGTCACGACAAAATGTTTTAGAGTCTATGAATTATCCTTTTTTTTTAAGTACATACATGCATAAACTTAATGGTCTTTAAAAGAACAAAACGGATAATCATTAGTTGAAAGTAGTTTTTGACTTGACTTCACTGCACCAGCTACACAAAAATAATGTCAGCTTACCCTCGGTGCATCGCGCAAAATAAGAAAGTTCTTTATGATAGTAGGTAGGTATTGTACCTACCTACTTTCCTTATAATTTATATCAAGAGACGACAATTAAAGCAGTCAACGTGTAATGGGTTGATGATATAAAAGTTTTCTCGAAGAAAAACGTATACAAGTGAAGTGACAGGATGATAAATCACAGGTGAGCTGTTTTTTAAGTTTTTTACCCGTTGGTTCTCTTTTTTGATGATGATAATGATGACTACCGTAGGTACTTGTAAAAGCATCTAATAATAACTAGATATCTAATCTCATTGATGCTGGTGAGAATCAGTTTAAATCGACTACGAATAACTAAAGTATCGTCATAATAATTTGGACCCGAATTCAAAACAGGAGGTTATCAATTAAATTATTATACCTAAGTATTCATTTTGCCAGACATATTTTTAGAGGCGTAATATATGTAACTAACGTATCTACGTTCGTAATAACTTTGTTATTTATGATTTTTTATATTTTACTAGTAGTGCCCCGTGGTTTCATCCGCTTTTCCCCGCTCCTAAGAATCGTATTGTGATGCTAGACATGAATCATTTCATTTGAAGCGGCAGTAGCCTGATGGCTAGTGCGTCGGATCATGTGGTTGCCGGTTCGAAACCCACCCATTGCACTACCAACGTGAACCCACTTGTAATGCAAGCATTTATGTCTTGCACGAGGGGTTAACACGAATACCAGTAATGTGCGGCCCACTTTGCTAGTAAGTTAGAAGTTTTCAATTTATGCTAAATCGTCCTTGGGGACTGTATTGTTCTAAATACGGGTGTTATTCATTTAAATTTTTCACGTATGGGTTTCTATGTTTAAATACCATCGGCGATTTCGTTATGTGTTTACGTAAAAACGTGTAATTTACTCTTTTATGGCCGGAAACGAGGAAGACTGGGATTTGTATTGTGATTGCCTATCCACATTGATGACCAACAAAATTATAGGTGGGTAACCTATGTAACCATAGGACATTTATATTAATTTAATTTTATATGTAGGTATATTCCACGAATGCACAAAACATTTAGTAGCTTATTTATACTCCTCCCATCGACAGCATAGTTAAGCCTACTGCAAATTGATAGATCAAAATGTAGACCAGTTTTACTCGGGACGTTTTCCCTTAAAGCAAATTGTTACTAGTTAGTTACCCACATTAACATTGGGCCCACGAACCGGAAACGGTTATACCTCATCATGTAATCAAGTCAAAGGATCGTCGTAGGCGCATGCCTCTGACCTTAACAAAGACCATTAAGGTCGTAAAATGCTCATCTAGGTAACTACAGGAAGAGGGACCACTTTGGACCAATGAATACCAGTTTTCGTATGAGGGAGCTAACATTATGGGCTTTCGTATACATACATATAAGTCCAGTGATTTTGAAAAAGGCTTAAGACTATAAATTATTCTAGGCTATAAAAGATGTTAGTTATAAAATCTTATCTTCCATTAAAATTATTTGCCTCTTAGTCGGCGGTAGAAATAAAACTTTAGCCCCCATAAACTTAATAATTATAGGTACCTATATTTTTTTAAATAAAGAACTTTATGATTTTGAGTTCTGCTTTAGAATGAAAGACCCACATAGTAGGTAACTATTTTATTTATGCTAAGATCTAAATATTATTGTAGAATAAATAATAATAAAGAATGGTCATAAATATTCATGGGAACTACTGCCACGAATTCATGGAAGGTCAATCAATAACACCAAACAACATTGTGAACAGAGTTCGCAAAAAATATGAATTATTCAGTTCATTCAGATTACTCAAACACGTACAAAAATGCCTGCCGCACAAAAAAGCATAAAACGCGAATCACACCAACTATATTGCAAAAACAATATTTAGTTGATCATGTCATTAGGGATATGCTAGCTTCAAACCTTTGACAAGTTCTAGACAATTTATCATTAAAAAAATAACTTACCAAAAACAAACAAAATAGCCGCCTTCATTGTCCTAATATTCAATCACAAAACTGTGTGCGTCGTACAACGTGAAATGTGAACTGGCATCAGAGAGGGCACGCCAATCCCATTTATATCAACATAGTGGGGAGATCCACAAACGGCCATTTTTGAGGCAAATCTTTTACTGCACATCCACTACCTTGTACTTCAGTCAAACTCTTTGCCATTGGAGAAAAAAACGGCGATGGACTGCGTGTAACAAGAGATGTCGTTTAATTTGCAGGTCAACGCTTTGATATAAAAGCCAATAGGTAGTGTTTATTGTGTGACAGATACAGTTATTATGTTGTATCTAGATCGCTTGACTGAATCTTTATATTTTATAATAGTCTTTATATATGTTTATAAGGAAAATACATAGTAATACATTGAGGTAAAGAAATTTCTTGTACTCATATCGTTTAGTTTTTTTTTTTCAGAAATAGCCTTACTTTTATGTTTAATTTAACAATCCCAAGTTCTTCATTATTTCCTATAATTCTATTTGTTTACTGCCTTAAATGCCTATTGATTAAGGAAAATCCTATATTTTTATTTATTTTTTTAATAGTATTTAGAAATTACCGCGACGTTTTTAAACTCCATCTTAGAATAAAATCTCAATAAACAGTTAATGGAATTGTTTTTGTAAACCCGTTTCATCTGATATCTATAAAAAAATGCACTGACAATAAATCATAAAAGTCTGTTGTTATTGTAGCCGGTAGCGAGATTCAGAAGTTGTTGTTTAGTGATTTATTTGATAACTGTTATAAGATTAATGGCTTAACCGTAACAGTCTTATCTATTTCATAAATGTATATGGAGATAAGGTGCCAATTTTATGTCCATACCGCATAACGGAACCCTAATGGTTCTTTTGTTGTTGCTTCGTCAGTTCTGACGGCGTAGACGTCTTCAGAGCGCAAAACCCTTGCCTTGCATCTTACTCTAAGGCGCTCTTGTGGCTAACAAGCGCGCCTTCTTATGGGGCCATTATCTATTCACGCAGGCCGCATTTCTGCCAGAAGGTCTGTATGCCCTTACGAATGGAAGAAAGGTGGATGATTCGCTCTCCCTTTCCGCTGCCTCTTTTGCAAGCACAACTTGCTAGTTACCTCGGAATTGCTTTCATTTAATGCAATTCATGCATTAACAGATGGAGGTAAGGAAATACTGTGGATATAAAAAGTTTTTAGATAATTACTAGCAAGGAACCTCTCCATAATATATACCCTTCTTCGTATCTTCTATCATTTACTTTCGTAAATCATATTGTTTCTGCGCACCCGATAAAAATAACAGTGAGCTCATACATTGACGGTTGAGATAGGAACCTGGGCAGAGTTATTATGAAGATTAAAGGAGCAAGCAAATGTAACCTTTGTTATCATAGCGGTACATATCTTTCAAGTAATAATATGTACCTAACATAAACAATATTAAATTAATTTGTTTCAGGATCCATTATTTAGGTATAGGTAAATTAATTTTAATTAGGCCTAATATTTTAATTATAATATCATTATGTCTGTGCAACTTTTCAATTACAAATGTAATAGGTTTAAAAGAATTTACTTACTACGTTATTTTGGTAGTTCCTGAACTTCAAAAAAAAGAAAAGTAAACTTATTGTTTCAGTGACATCTATTGGGGAGTAGCGAAACGAAAATTGTAGTTCCAAATGAAGTATCTAAATTAGTTCACGAGAACAACAAAAGATGGCGCTGTATTCGAAATCTCATTTTATTGTTGAATGGTTTTGAACCAGAAACTAATAAATGACTGTTCATATTATGTAATGCTGTTTAAAGTGATCTCGCTCGCATAAATAGTAAAATGAAATTATCATGCTAAAAACTAATAGTAATTTCACTTAGGTCACGCAACGTGACGGTAGCGAATAGCATGTATATAGGTGGGTAGTAGAATGTAGGTCTTTTTGTTTGCCGTTGTAGCCAATAAACCTTTTTTTATTCACTAGCTGATGCCTACGGTTTCACTCACATTCCAACGGATTTCAGACGAAAAGTGGCCTATGTCCTTCCTCAGGAAACCATCTTTCTGATTTTTTTTTTAAAAAAAAAGCTTGCGGGCAATGTGGATCACACATTACTAGTATTCTTGTTAACCCCTCGTGCTAAGCTAAATGCTTGTATTACGAGTGGGTTCACGTCGGTAGTGCAATGGGTGGGGTTCGAGCCGGCAACCACATGATATAAATAATATGGTCAGCAGTTTAAGTGTTAAAAGGTAACAAACAGACAGTTACTTTCGCATTAATTATAATATAAGTATAGATCAGGGGTTGATATGGACTCCATTACGCCATCCTCGTGTCGCCTATCTTATCACACAAAAACTGAAGTCTTTTTATATCAAGTCCCTAAGGACTTCTTTTTTTGTAAAGTGATGATGATGCTGCTTAAAGATTTATACAAGCTTATCGATACAGAAGGATCCTCTTATTTTGCCGATTGCCTTCTTGGGTATTTACCACAAATAATAAAACCACTCTTTCATATAAACATCTTTTTTTTTATTCCAACTTATAACCATACATAATATACACAGTACAAAAAAACTTCCTAATACAGCAATAAGGACAAAAAGAAATTGTCACATACTTTGTTTAACTATCATTTTGTAACATAACCAAATTGAGAAATCTAGTAATAGGATAAACTTATCTACATGCCGTGTTGTAATGTACAATGCTTCGAGCGAATACGTTTGTTTTATTTCAATACAATAACTTAAAAGTATACAATTCTTAATATGTACTCGATGGAATTCGAATTAAAATTTACACAATACATACATATCACTATAGCTACAATTAAGCTGTAAATAACCTGAAGAGTTTTATTTGTATTTCAATTAAGGAACATAAAACATATCCACATCTCAACGATATCACCATAATCAGACTAATTTACATTGCACATACTCCGATCGCGACCGTCGGACTAAATCACATTTCGAGTACACTTACACACATTACTGGTACACAATCGACTCGGACGCTTAACAATGGCATCTTATACACGAAACGGCGCACAGCGCGTATCATACTCGCTCCCAATCTTACGTTTAAATGCGGAACTTAGCAATTAATGTTACGTTCGAGGTTGAGATCAAATGCGGGGAGGCTCGCTCGACTTCACTTAGCTTCGGCGAGCGCCTCCTCCAGGCAGCACAGAGAATCTTTTACCGCGTGGTACACAATATTCTTAATCTGTAGCTTATCTTCTTTATTAGAGTGCTGGCGGGATAGCCGTCTAAACTGTTGCGCGAGCTCGAAACACCGCGATACGTTCTCGGGTGAAACGAAATCCTCGGCGACTTTGATACAGTCTAGCAGGTTCCTCACTTGATGCGGTGCTCCGGCCGGAATGAAGACGGCGTCTCCGGGGCACTGTAATATCGCATAACCCTCTACTCCGTACTCCCGGTACAAGCGCTCGCGTAACGTAGCGTCGAGGTACCAAGTCTGATCGTGCACGGGATCGTGTTGCGGTCGCGGTCGCGCGCCACGCTCTAATTCGGCTCGGACTAGGAAATCACGGATTTTATCCGCATCTTTAGCGGCGTAGATGTGCCAGAGTGCGGCGGGCGGCTTGACCCGGGCCCGGCGGCGGGACAGCACGTCGACCCCGGCCTCCTCGGCCGCGCGCGCCGCCTCCCGCGCCCTCTCCGCGGCGTCGGCCGGCGCGCTGGCGTGCACCATCACGTTGACGGCGTCGCTCACGTCCAGGTGCAGGTTGGTGGTCCCCCCGGCACCTCCGTACGCCGTGTACATTTTTGGTCCGAGGTCTGGACGGACGAAACATTCAGGTAACCGCGCAGCAAGATTTAACTTCCCGGTGCGAGATGTGTATTCACTGAGAGGTAGCGCACGCATGAGATCGTCGAAGCGCGCCGGGAGAAGCTCCGCGAAGTCTTCGCCGGGTGGCCAGTCTTTTAGTTTGAGCACCATGGGAGCGCCGCGTTCGTCTCGCAGTCTCTTAGCGGCTAGCTCGAATCCGTCCCAGAATTTCTTACCGAGTTGATACGGTACCACTAAACCTGACGCACAATTGACCAAGTCCACTCTCGTTTCACCGAAGTCACGCGAGAAACTCTCGGGACTCCATAAGTCTTTATCGAGAATAGTTGATACATCTGAGACTAGAACTGGTTGACCGCGTTTCCACTGGTCCTGTAACAATTGAAAAAGTATATTAATTACAACATCCAAGACCAATTTACATTGTTACAACAATGGGCTACAGTAAATAATCAAAATATAAGTCCGCCTTTTACTATGCATGAAAGAATTAAAACAAATAATATTACAGAATACTGTTGCGCAAAAATGCGATAATTTACCTGG